>CM071933.1:40818301-41383243 GCA_016081115.2 Rehmannia glutinosa
TGATTTATTTTAATTTCATTTGTATAATTGTAAATATATATGAATTTTTTAAATGCTATTGTGTGCATATTAATTATTTTTGATCTTATTTTGTTTTCATCTATTGAGAAAATATGAGAAGCTCAATTTTGTCGATTTCTAGCATGGATGCGACAAAAGATTTGCAAAATCGGCCGAAAAAGCGATTATCAAACCATTCACTTATTAACATCACAAATACATATCCTTCAATGACACCAGGAATAGATATGCAATCGTCGTTGAGGTTATGTAGACTAAATGATTTTCAAAGTTGTTCGCACAAATATTAATACGAGATAATTATATCCCTGCTCTACTGTCATTACAGATGGTACGTTCCATTTTGTTTTAAATTGTTTATTTTAATTATTTGTTATATTTAATATTGAAAATTTATTAGTATTACCAATATATATTTTATAATATATTTTATTTCTTATTTCTTGCAATTTGTTTATTTAAATTAATCTAATATAATGTTCTTTCGTTTTCTCGAGAAAATCGTCTACTATCCTTAAAGACGGTACAAATGTATCCAAACAACTTGAATTGCAAAGGGTCATCAAGTAGCATTGTTAATCCAATGCCGAAAACGGCATTTATTAACATCAAATGGTATATTAAGTTTCTGCAATTTTTTATTATTTTGTATAATTTATATATTTAAAATTACATATACTCATTTGAAGTGTATTTATTTTAGTAATTTGGTTTTACAATTACAGGGATATCGTCTTCAAAAAGAATTTTAACATACAATAAAAAAAAAAAAATGCACAAGGAGTCTTCAAGTATTGGTTGGGACTCGACAAAAATAATTGATCTAACATGTGAGGAATCTACGTGTATGGATCCCATTTCTAACGTTACAGCAATATTCGGTGGCACTAAGAATGATTTCACATATTATTCGTCAAATGGGACATCCGTAGTTGAAAAACAAGGTATGTATGTTATGGATTCAAGTTCACGATGAAATTTTAAATGCAATAAATTTCGACTTAATTTTTTTGTGTAATATCTTTGTCTTTTCTTTTTGTAGAGTATTGGGATATCGGAGATGCAACATACACATGTGAATTTTGTAACGCGGTGTTTTGGTTTGAAGAAAGGTTGGAAGAATATCTGCGCATGGCATAATTCAACTTCCTCGCATCAAAGAACCACATGTTGTACTTGGAGATTTGTTGTTTGGAGATGGAAATAAGAGCAAGCACTTCCAGGACAATATCAAATCATACAATAATATGTTTTGTTCCTCATCTCTAAACTTAACGATGAGCAACATAAAATTTACTCAACGATAATGCGTGCAGTACAATCAAATAAAGGTGGGATGTTCTTTGTCTACGGATATGGAGGAACAGGAAAAGCATTTTTGTGGAAGGCTTTATCTTCTGGATTGAGGTCGAAAGGAGAAATTGTACTTAATGTTGCATCTAGCGGTATAGCTTCCCTTCTCTTGCCCGGTGGGAGGACTGCACATTTACGATTTGCTATTCCATTGAACCCAAATGAGGACTCAACTTGCAATATCAAACAAGGGAGTCCGCTTGCTGAGCTTATTATTCGTTCTAAACTTATAATTTGGGACGAGGCACCGATTATGCACAAGTATTGCTTCGAGGCATTAGACGAGACTTTACGAGCTCTTTTGAAACTCATCGATCCAATATTGGAACATAAACCTTTTGGAGGGAAAACTGTTGTCTTTGGTGGGGATTTTAGACAGATCTTGCCTGTTATTCCCAAGGGAACTCGGCAAGATATTGTTATTGCATCCATTAACGCGTCCTATCTGTTGAAAGATTGCACTGTCCTTAAACTGACTAAGAACATGCGTCTTCAGAACCTTAGTGATACCAATGATTATAAAGATTTGGCCGAATTCTCTGAATGGATCGCAAGCATTGGTGATGGAACAATTGGAGGATCAAATGATGGTTGTGCCATGATTGATATACCTGAAGATATTTGCTCGAATCTTCAGGTGATCCGATTGCAACTATTGTAGAAAGTACTTATCCAATGTTTAAAGACGTCATTGATGATCCGACGTACTTGAAAGAAAAAGGGCTATACTAGCTCTACCCTAAATGTTGTCGAATCTATAAATCAATATATGACGTCTTTAAACTCATCGGAGGAGGCCATACATATTTGAGTTCGACAACACATATAAATCGATGCTAATGTTGACTTCCTACATGATATGCACACTCCTGAATTTTTAAATGGGATAAAATGTTCAGGGGTTCCTAATCATGAGTTGCATCTGAAGGTCGGGACTCGAGTTATGCTCTTGAGAAATATGGACCATTCAACTAGATTGTGTAACGACACTAGGCTAGTGATTACGAGGCTTGCAAAGCATGTTCTTGAAGCTAAAATTCTCACGGGAACCAATGCAGGTAATAAAGTTTTGATTCCGCGAATGACATTGACACCGTCGGATCTTAGAATCCCCTTCAAATTCAACGTAGACAGTTTCTCTCTCATCGTATCTTTGCGATGACTATAAACAAGAGCCAGGACAGTCTCTCAAAGTGTCGAGGTTGTACTTGAAGACTCCATTATTCAGTCATGGCCAACTATACGTTGCTATTTCCCGAGTTACAAATCGTAAGGGTTTGAAAATATTAGTCTGTGGTGAGGACGTATCAAACAATAAACAAACGATGAATGTTGTGTATAAAGAAGTATTCCAAAATTTGTAATATGTACAAGTAGTGTTTTAATTTGAAAATTTTGTTTCAAATCGTTTTTATTTTTATGGGTTGTTTACAATTGTTTTGTATACCCGTTCAAATTATATAATTCAACAAACAGACAACATATGATTCACATATCATATGTTTTAGCTTAACATCTTCCGTGCATCGCACGGTCAAGACACTAGTTTACTTAATGAGCAACATTTTCTATAAATAATTATTATGATAATTTGTGTATCTAATTTTTGACTATATATATCCATATATCTATCTATATATTTATATATTAATATAAGTATTAATGTTGTTAGATTAGTATTTAATTTACGGTTAGAATATTGTAGTAAAATAATTTTCAAATTTAGGAAGTAAAAATGGGCGGAAAACTTTTTGGACTAAACTTTGATATTATATATATAGATATAATATAATATAATTTGGGCCTAAAATGCAAATATTCCATACTCAGGGACTACTCGCCTCCCCACCCACTGAAAATATAGCTTAGAAATTACGCAGCGCATTTTTCTAGGTCTAAGGTTTCGTACTTTCGTTCTCAGAATCTCGAAAATTCCCACTCTGACGGCATCGTCTCAATCCATAACGACTGGAACTCTTGCCCGTCCATCATCCAGATAAGCATCTGAACCGTCAAATCAATTTCCCGCGTCAACCTCATTTATTCCCAATATAATTTATTTTTTGATAAAAGAAAAAATAGAAACATCCCAAATAAAAGGTGGGTAGTAGAGAGGGGCAAGACTTGTGTTTCGCGTGTCAATAGCAAATCTTCGGTTGAAATTGGAAAAAATCATTAAAGGGCAAAGAGAAACAGAAACGATTAATCGGCGTCTACGAGCATGTCGGGTCAAGAGGAAGACAAGAAACCCGCCGATGGATCGGCCCATATCAATCTCAAAGTCAAAGGCCAGGTCTCAGTCCCCCTAATTCTCCTTCCCCTTCGATTTGTAGTACCAGCACCTTTGTTTATTGTTTTTTACTTGTGCTTGTGATGTTTATGGCGTACTTGATAGCAGGAACGTGTTTCTATGGTTTTGGAATGTTGAATATCTGTTGTTTTATGTACAGCAACTGTTTATATATATATATATATATATATATATACTTCCATCTTTTTCCCAGTTTGGTTTTTTCCTATTTTGAAGTGGTTTAATAAAGGATAACGTTTCCATTGTTTTAGAGTTGGACCGAGTATTATATATTTCTTCTGAGAATCAATAGAATTACTCAGTCCGAGTAAGACTGAGCAATTTTTTGTTGGATTTTCATTTTTTTCTCCAGTTTCCGATTCTTAGGCTTAACAAGTTCGTTTTGGTAGTAAGGTTTTAACGATTTTCATGTGTGTGTTTTATAATTTTCTTTATTATATTTTATTCTGTTAGATTGTTTGGTTGGTTTTTGACGGATATGTATAACTAGGTTTCTCAGATTTTGGTGACATGGAATTTTGAAGAGAGTTCTCTTTCTATTTTTACTTTTTAGTTTTTTTTTGAATCTCTTTGCATTTATATGAAAAATTAGGGATTTTCAAATGAGTATACTTATAGGTTGTTTGATGCTTATTTAGTTAATTTAAAATTTTATGTTTTATAGATCATTTTAGTTAATTTAGGCGTTTTTGGATATAATTGCACTTTTATGTTTAATTAGTTATGTTAATTGGGAAGTTATTAGCTATTTTTAAGGAAATATAATCCTACCTTTTCGATGCATACCGATTTTAGGGATCGAAAAATCATCAACTTCAAGTATTTTTTTTTCAAAATTGATACTTATTTTCGCCATATTTGTATCGATTTTATTTATAGTTAGTTAGTTTTACTTGTATCTTAGTATATGTTTTATTGATTTTATTTACATTTCATAGTTTGGATTAATAATTTAGTTAATTGATTTATTCTTAGTTATATAGTAGTTTATTTTAATTTTAGTAAATTTGTATACCTAATTTTGAGGATTTGTATAACTTAGTTTAATTGATTACTTAGTCATGTAAGTAATTGTTTTTTGTATACTTAGTTAAATATTTAAATATACTTAGTATTATTTTAATGTATAGTTAGTTAAATGTAATTAAATATACTTAATTAAATGAGCGTGATTTTCTTAGTAAAGTTTTAATGTACGATTTAGTTTAGTGTAATTGTATACTTAGTTAATTGTTTATGTATACTTATAATATTTTAGTGTATAGTTAGTTTTAGTATAATTGTATACTTTTTTGTTTAATTTTAATATACAAGAAAATTTTGTTGCCAAATTTGAATAAAATGCAGGTTAAATCGGAATATAGGAAAGGAAAGATGAATTCTTGATTATGGGGACGTGATCAATACAAAATCATGTCCCTAATTTTTCCCCCAAGCGATTTTCTATTTAATTTCTCTGGATTTCCTATTTTATTCTTCTACATTGTATACTTATTTTGAAATTTTACCTTTTTTGATTTAATTAAATGGGCCTTTGATTTCCCAAATTATTTTATTTGATGTAAATGGAGGAGATTTGAGATTAGTCCACTTACTGTCTCACCATAAAATGTGGTCTAACAGATCCTCCTATATATATATATATATATATATATATATATATATATATATATATAGAGGATCCAATTAGACCACATTTTATGGTGAGACAAAGTGTGGGACTAATCTCAACTCACTCCATTTACATCAAATGTTAAAATAATTTGGGATAATAATACATTAACCATTTAATTAAATTTCATAAAAAAGGTAAAATTATCAAAATAAAATGTGGGGAATAAAATATGAAATCCTTATTTGGAAAGAAAATATGGGGAGAGAAAATCGCGATGGGAGAGAAAAATCAGGGACATGATTTTGTATTGAATATGTTGTACATTATAATCAAGAATTCATCTTTCCTTTCCCTATTTTATTGTATGTTTAACATAATTTATTATATTAAAATGGTCAAACAAAATCATGCAACAATTAATTAAAAGAATACAATTATATAAACTAAGAATACGCTAAAATATAACTAAGTATACATAAACAATTAACTAAGTATACAAGAGAAAATCACGCATACATTAAAACTTTACTAATATTTAAGATATATTTATTGTATACATTATTATATTGTATATTTAACTATTACAATTGTCAAAAAAACATGTGGAACCGAAATATTTAACTAAGAATCAATTAACAAGATTATTACATGACTAAGTATACAATTCCATTAAACTAAATAAAATAATCAAAATATCAACAAAATTTACTAAATTAATTACTAAACTACAAGAAACTTATATAACTAAAATTATTCCAACTTGAACCATTATACAAAAAATGAACTAAATATACAACAAAACATGACTAAG
Organism: Rehmannia glutinosa; assembly: GCA_016081115.2. Classification (NCBI taxonomy): domain Eukaryota; kingdom Viridiplantae; phylum Streptophyta; class Magnoliopsida; order Lamiales; family Orobanchaceae; genus Rehmannia; species Rehmannia glutinosa. The sequence continues at coordinate 40,824,413 of CM071933.1, forward strand.
TACAAGAAAACTATGTCTAACTATACAATAAAAATGCTCACAATATACATAAAATAAGTATAACTTTTGAAAAAATACTTGCATAAGTTGATGCTCATTTTTCTCCTCTAAAAGCCATGATTAACAAAAGGTAGGATTATATTTCCTTAAAAATAGCTAATAACTTCCCAATTAACATAACTAAAAACATAAAAGTAAAAATTAATAAATAACGCCTAAATTAACATATAAAATACAATCAAAAATCCAAAATTTTTTTCAACAAATATAGGTATGGACTAAGAAAAACACATAAGAAACAACATTTGAATACAACATAAAAAATTAGATATAGATGCAAAAAATTCAATAATTAAACTAAAAATAAAAATAGAAAGAGAACTCTCTTCAAGGTAAAATGTCACCAAAATCTGAGAAACCTAGTTCACTTATCCGTCAAAAACCAAAAACAATCTAACAGAATAAAACATAATAAAAAAATTAACACACACACATGAAAAATAAATGAAAGAAACAAACTAAACCAAAATAACTTGATTTCAACTAAGAATCGAAACCAAAACACAAAAATGAAAAAATAAAAATTGCTCATTTCTTAAAACCCATGAAATTTCCTTTTTAAGATTTAAGAAAAACGGAAAGAAACAAAGAAAAGGAGGAAAAAGTACTTCATAATAGGAAAAATCAACCAAACTGCAAGAAGATGGAATATATATATATATATATATATATATATAAACAGTTGCTGTACATAAAACAACAGATATTCAACATTCCAAAACCATAGAAACACGTTCCTGCTATCAAGTACGCCATAAACATCACAAGCACAAGTAAAAAACAATAAACAAAGGTGCTGGTACTACAAATCGAAGGGGAAGGAGAATTAGGGGACTGAGACCTGGCCTTTGACTTTGAGATTGATATGGGCCGATCCATCGGCGGGTTTCTTGTCTTCCTCTTGACCCGACATGCTCGTAGACGCGATTAATCGTTTCTGTTTCTCTTTGCCCTTTAATGATTTTTTCCAATTTCAACCGAAGATTTGCTATTGACACGCGAAACACAAGTCTTGCCCCTCTCTACTACCCACCTTTTATTTGGGATGTTTCTATTTTTTCTTTTATCAAAAAATAAATTATATTGGGAATAAATGAGGTTGACGCGGGAAATTGATTTGACGGTTCAGATGCTTATCTGGATGATGGACCGGCATGAGTTCCAGTCGTTATGGATTGAGACGATGCCGTCAGAGTGGGAATTTTCGAGATTCTGAGAACGAAAGTACGAAACCTTAGACCTAGAAAAATGCGCTGCGTAATTTCTAAGCTATATTTTCAGTGGGTGGGGAGGCGAGTAGTCCCTGAGTATGGAATATTTGCATTTTAGGCCCAAATTATATTATATTATATCTATATATATAATATCAGAAGTTTGGTCCAAAAAGTTTTCCGCCCATTTTTTACTTCTTAAATTTGAAAATTATTTTACTGCAATATTCTAACCGTAAATTAAATACTAATCTAACAACATTAATACTTATATTAATATATAAATATATAGATAGATATATGGATATATATAGTCAAAAATTAGATACACAAATTATCATAATAATTATTTATAGAAAATGTTGCTCATTAAGTAAACTAGTGTCTTTGACAGTGCGATGCACGGAAGATGTTAAGCTAAAACATATGATATGTGAATCATATGTTGTCTGTTTGTTGAATTATATAATTTGAACGGGTATACAAAACAATTGTAAACAACCCATAAAAATAAAAACGATTTGAAACAAAATTTTCAAATTAAAACACTACTTGTACATATTACAAATTTTGGAATACTTCTTTATACACAACATTCATCGTTTGTTTATTGTTTGATACGTCCTCACCACAGACTAATATTTTCAAACCCTTACGATTTGTAACTCGGGAAATAGCAACGTATAGTTGGCCATGACTGAATAATGGAGTCTTCAAGTACAACCTGACACTGGAGAGAGACTGTCCTTGGCTCTTGTTTATAGTCATCGCAAAAGATACGATGAGAGGAAACTGTCTACGTTGGAATTTGAAGGGGATTCTAAGATCCGACGGTGTCAATGTCATTCGCGGAATCAAAACTTTATTACCTGCATTGGTTCCCGTGAGAATTTTAGCTTCAAGAACATGCTTTGCAAGCCTCGTAATCACTAGCCTAGTGCCGTTACACAATCCAGTTGAATGGTCCATATTTCTCAAGAGCATAACTCGAGTCCCGACCTTCAGATGCAACTCATGATTAGGAACCCCTGAACATTTTATCCCATTTAAAAATTCAGGAGTGTGCATATCATGCAGGAAGTCAACATTAGCATCTGATTTATATGTGTTGTCAGAACTCAAATATGTATGGCCCTCCGATGAGTTTAAAGACGTCATATATTGATTTATAGATTCGACAACATTTAGGGTAGGAGCTAGTATAGCCCTTTCTTTCAAGTACGTCGGATCATCAATGGCGTCTTTAAACATTGGATAAGTACTTTCTACAATAGTTGCGGTCGGATCACCGAAGATTCGAGCAAATATCTTCAGGTATATCAATCATGGCACAACCATCATTTGATCCTCCAATTGTTCCATCACCAATGCTTGCGATCCATTCAGAGAATTCGGCCAAATCTTTATAATCATTGGTATCACTAAGGTTCTGAAGACGCATGTTCTTAGTCAGTTTAAGGACAGTGCAATCTTTCAATGAGATAGACACGTTAATGGATGCAATAACAATATCTTGCCGAGTTCCCTTGGGAATAACAGGCAAGATCTGTCTAAAATCCCCACCAAAGACAACAGTTTTCCCTCCAAAAGGTTTATGTTCCAATATTGGATCGATGAGTTTCAAAAGAGCTCGTAAAGTCTCGCCTAATGCCTCGAAGCAATACTTGTGCATAATCGGTGCCTCGTCCCAAATTATAAGTTTAGAACGAATAATAAGCTCAAAAGCGGACTCCCTTGTTTGATATTGCAAGTTGAGTCCTCATTTGGGTTCAATGGAATAGCAAATCGTAAATGTGCGATCCTCCCACCGGCAAGAGAAGGAAGCTATACCGCTAGATGCAACATTAAGTACAATTTCTCCTTTCGACCTCAATCCAGAAGATAAAGCCTTCCACAAAAATGCTTTTTCTGTTCCTCCATATCCGTAGACAAAGAACATCCCACCTTTATTTGATAAACAAAGACGCATTATCGTTGAGTAAATTTTATGTTGCTCATCGTTAAGTTTAGAGATGAGGAACAGAACATATTATTGTATGATTTGATATTGTCCTGGAAGTGCTTGCTCTTATTTCCATCTCCAAACAACAAATCTTCAAGTACAACAGGTGGTTCTTTGATGCGAGGAAGTTGAATTATGCCATGCGCAGATATTCTTCCAACCTTTCTTCAAACCAAAACACCGCGTTACAAAATTCACATTTGTATGTTGCATCTCCGATATCCCAATACTCTACAAAAAAGAAAAGACAAAGATATTACACAAAAAAAATTAAGTCGAAATTTATTGCATTTAAAATTTCATCGTGAACTTGAATCCATAACATACATACCTTGTTTTTCAACTACGGATGTCCCATTTGACGAATAATATGTGAAATCATTCTTAGTGCCATCGAATATTGCTGTAGCGTTAGAAATGGGATCCATACACGTAGATTCCTCACATGTTAGATCAATTATTTTTGTCGAGTCCCAACCAATACTTGAAGACTCCCTTGTGCATTTTTTCTTTTTATTGTATGTTAAAATTCTTTTTGAAGACGATATCCCTGTAATTGTAAAACCAAATTACTAAAATAAATACACTTCAAATGAGTATATGTAATTTTAAATATATAAATTATACAAAATAATAAAAATTGCAGAAACTTAATATACCATTTGATGTTAATAAATGCCGTTTTCGGCATTGGATTAACAATGCTACTTGATGACCCTTGCAATTCAAGTTGTTTGGATACATTTGTACCCGTCTTTAAGGATAGTAGACGATTTTCTGAGAAAACGAAAGAACATTATATTAGATTAATTTAAATAAACAAATTGCAAGAAATAAGAAATAAAATATATTATAAAATATATATTGGTAATACTAATAAATTTTCAATATTAAATATAACAAATAATTAAAATAAACAATTTAAAACAAAATGGAATGTACCATCTGTAATGACAGAACTGGGGATATAATTATTTGTATTAATATTTGTGCCAGAACAACTTTGAAAATCATTTAGTCTACATAACCTCAACGACGACTGCATATCTATTCCTGGTGTCATTGAAGGATATGTATTTGTGATGTTAATAAGTGAATGGTTTGATAACTGCCTTTTAGGCCGATTTTGCAAATCTTTTGTCGCATCCATGCTAGAAATCGACAAAATTGAGCTTCTCATATTTTACGAATAGATGAAAACAAAATAAGATCAAAAAATAATTAATATGCACACAATAGCATTTAAAAAAATTCATATATATTTACAATTATACAAATGAAATTAAAATAAATCAAAATATTTTTTATACTTTTATTAAATGAAAAACAAAATAAACTGATTATATATTTATTTATTATCCAATATATTTATAAGTATGTAATCAATTTTCATATTTGTACAAATCATATCACTTCATTTTATTAACAATGGAAAATAAATATAATTAATCGTTAAAAAAATATTATTTTGAAAGCTAAATTTTATTTAGATACTATATTTTACAATAATAATTTAATCAAACATTATTAGCAATATGATAAATTGTGGATATGAAAAAAGTATTAATTTATATAAGACTAAGAATTTTATATTTGTAATTTTTAAAACATTATAGTTTATTAATTACAACAATTATGCTAGGATTAATATAATTACGTATTTTAAAATAACAAGTAAAATTATATGATAAACAAATAAATAAATTAAATAAAATTAAATTACATTTCGTTTTTAGTAATTTTATATTATTTTTTTATTTTATTTAAAACATTACTTTTATTTAAAATAAATATCAAAAACACAATTCAAATTGGGCCACTTTTTAAAAACATTGCCTTGAGTAGGATCCAATTCAAAAATGTTGGACCAGGCCCATCTCTTTTTAAAATATCAGATATTTTGACTAGGCTCAATTGCTCTACAAAAATCATCCATTTTTTCAGTAAAAAAACGAAAAATAGAAGTAAAAAAAACACAGCCATCCGATTTCAGATCGGATGGCCATTAATCATCTACTTTTTGTTCTTTCTTAGAGAAATACTCTAGAAACGGTACACGCGGAGAAATACTATAGAAGCGGTACACGTGTACTAACCAGCACACATGCAACATTTTATAAAAAATCAAAAAAAAAAAGTAAAATATCCTTGGCCATCCGTTTGAAATCGGATGGCCATAATACATACAACACACAAACCACCCACCCCCATTTCTTAGTGTAGCACACGGTTTTGTCATGTAGATGAATTTGATTCATCTACCCACTCTCTCTCTATCCAAAAATCTCTCTCTCTCTCTCTAGTGTGTTTCTCTCCTTTGTGAAACTCTAATCTCTCATCTCTCATTTCTATCATCTTGAACAGTAATCAAAGTGTAATCTAACCCACCCCATCTCTCATTTCTCTCGATCATTGGCAATCTCTCGATACCACTCAAGTGGGTTTAATTTAATGAGATGGTTGTTTTTTTGGGTTTTGTTTTTTTCGGGTTAGTTTTTATTTATGTTTTTGTTCATTTTCGTCTTAGAGTTTGAAAATTAAAGTTTGTAAATGTTCATCTTAGAGTTTTCAATCATTTTTTTGTTCTGTATAAGTTTTTTTGAACATTTACTTTGTAAATCGTAGGTCCGGTGGTTTCTTCATAGCCACTCGGATTATATGGATTTACATACATTTTAAGTTTTAAACCTAAACAAATCTTATGGTTTTCTTACGGATCGTTAGTATTCGGTTAGATCCGTAGGTTATACATTATATTTATGCGATTTTAAATATATATGAACCAGGGAATGCAAAAAACTGGAGGTTATCTCGCTAGATCTGTTGATATTTTGGATTTTTTCGGATTTCCATTTTTATGAATGGTTATTCCAGAAAAATGAAGGTTGTCGCTTCAATCGGTAAGTCTTTTTTTTGTTTTTTTACCATTTTTCGGTTGTTATTTATATATTATTTATTACACTACTTTTATATTCTTTGCATTTTGTTTTTATAAACAGTATGTGCAACGTTTTTTTACAAATAAAAAATAATTTTTAAAAATTATTTAATGGTTTTTCCGTAAAAAATACAAATGATTAAACCAAAAATTTGTTTTATACTTAAATCGTCATTTGTTTTGGCATTTTTTTGATGTTATTTCCAGATCTGTTAAACAGTATGTGCAACGTTTTTTTTTTAAAAATAAAAACTTAATTGTTAAAAATTATTTAATGATATTTTCGTAAAAAAATACAAACGATTAAACCGGAATTTGTTTTTACTTAAATTTCAATTGTTTTGGCATTTTGTTTATGTTATTTCCAGATCTGTTAAACCCTTTTAATTTTTACTATAAGTTATATCATTCGAGTATGATAATATGTTTTTCTACTGTTAGTAAGATTAATAAATAAAAGTCAGAATACATTATTTTAGCAAATATAGATAGTCAGTTATAAAAACTAACATTAGATATTTTTTTCTGGATTATCTAAGTTTTGTAATCACTGATTTAAAAAATAATCTTAATTTTATTTTTTGCGAAATTCAGATCATAAAAATTATTGTACATAATTTTTTTTAAATTAGCATATAAATTATTGTATTATACCTTTTTAATAATTCTGTTATTTAGTTATTCATACAAAATATAAAAAATAAATACTCAGAACATTAAGAAAACTAAATTATAATTTCTGAGGTGTATGTTTTTTAATTAATGTATTTATTTTAAGATCTTAATTGTCTAAATATACTTTGGTACAACTTTGTTGAGGTAAAAACCAACTTGCCCCTACTCTTAGAACGTAGTGGAATCCTGTTGGTCTATGCTAATATTTTAACTGTTTTTTTGTTGATTTATGATATGTAAAATCTATGAAAAAAAAGAAATATTAGATGAAGGCTCGGGCTTATCTTCTTTCCTGTCACTCAATAGAGTTTCACTCACAGCAACAAAAAAGATAAATATTACACTTTTATTAATTTTAAATTTCAATTTACATTGAATTTGTATATGAACAAATCTGACTTCATTCTTTCTTGTTGCCAGCGGAAATGAAAAAATAGGCTATTGGGTGACAAAACTAATAGTTAAGGTAATAACATTTATTTTATTATGAATTGTTAGTTTTAAACTTAATTTTCTGGATTATACGAACACATTCAGCAATATATACATTCATTTAGTTTGTTTAAACGTAAAACTTAGATATGTGTCTTGTAGCTGACATTAAATACATAAAAAACTTAGAAAAAACTTACAGAAAGATGACAAACATCACAGTTAATCACTGTACATGTTAAAGCTAGGGATAACTATCAGAATTAATTAGTATTTAATCTAGTATATAGAAAACAACCAGAATTGTGTAAATCAAATACTATTGATGGTTAAAAATCAAAACTATTGGTTCACAACATAAAAAATATATAGAAGCAATATACCCTTTTAATTTTCGGAGTTCCTGTTCCTTTTACTTCCAACAACACAGTATCCTGTTAGCTTTCTCATCTTTAGGGCTAGGAGAATTTACAGTTTGCAGTGTTAAACTATGAGATGTGTTGTGATATTTGAATTTTTTTCTACAAATTAGTTTGGCATGATTGGAATGGTTTATATAGACTGTGGATGAGTAAATATGGAATGATTGTGATATGTTAAATATTATCTTTCAATCTAGGTAAATTTAATGACAACTATACATGACATGTGTATGATGGATATATTTTTATATGTTTAAAAAGTTCCATAAAATATGATTGAATGAAAGTACTTTTGATACAATCAGTCGATTAAAAATGACAGATATAGTATTAAGATATTTTCAAATTGTTGTATTTGGCCATCAGTTTGTTAATTTTGGAACAAATGTGTTAAGGGATATTTCTTCAGAGTTGAAAAATCTTAGTAAATGTACATGAATATGATAGAATATCTTATATTAATTTAATTTTGTAGTTATTACAGGTCTGTTATTGTTTAAATTACCGGTGATCTAAATGGCTCAAATTAAATTGCTGATTGCGTTTTATGTTAGAATTGTTATCTATATTGAACTTTGAGAATAAAACCCTCTTGATCCTGCTCCTAGAGAGTGGTGGAATCCTGTAGGGTTCTCAAAGGATGATTAATGTGTTTATTTCAAATTTAGTCTGAATGTATGTTTTTTTAGTTGACATGGTTATTTTTATTTCGAATTGTTATCAATTTGTTTCCTTTAATAATTAGAAATGTATGACTTATTTGTAAAATTCAAATGAAAAAATAATTCTTATCTGATAAAAAAGAGTGAATTGAAAACTTACAATAGAACTGAATTACAAAATTAATAAATATTTTTTAAAAATTACCTAAATCCATATAATTGTAAGTGTAAATCTTAAGAAAGTCAAAAGCTGGAATATCATTTACAAAATGGACCGACAGATATCAATAAATAAATCAAAGGTAAAATAAAAAAATTCTTAAAATATAATATTCAATAAAAGATAACAAACACACATTAAATTTTTTTTTGAAAATTAATTCTTTAATAAGAGATTGTCATAAAAAATTAGTTATCAATATATTATAAGCTTCTATTCAGATCTGTAATAACATATAATAATATTAATAAATTTATTCTATTAAGTAAAAACATTAAAATAATATTAAAAGAAGTTTATAATTCAAACAATAAGAAAAACCAAAAAAAAAAAAAAGAACAAACAAAGTGAAAGCGGATGTAAAATTAAATAAATAGGCAAATGACATTATCATATTCCGAATAGAAACTCTTATTAACTATCGCAACCATCAAAATAGAAAAATGAAAATGAAATAAATTGTTCCAAATGCCAAAAACCTTATAATTGGTTGTTTAAATAACCAAAAACTATGAGACGAAGCTATGATGTATAGATTGCGAAACCTTCACCTTTGGTACATAATAAATAAATAAATAAATAAAAATTTGGGGTATCACTATTAACTAGTTCCCTCGAGGAGAAGGAAAACAGTTATGGCACCCGTTTTCTCAATTTCAATACTTTTATGACATTGGATCCTTAGTCTTGTCCGATGACAAGTTGTGCATCATCCTTTTCTTTCATTAAGGATAAAGGTATTGTTTGTTCTTTTTCTGTCTTTCTTTGTGTTTTGGCTTTCAATCTATGCTACAATGTCGGATCCTCAAACATCCCTTGATGAATTATGTTGCCGAATGCAATTACAAGAAGAAGATGATGGTGGTATTTATGCGGAGGAATCGATGATCTTTGTGCAAAAATCGAACGTTGGTGTTTGGTTGGTCGTTTCTTAACGGAGCGTCATATAAATTTCAGGCGATGAAAAACACTCTAGCTTCGATCGGCGTCGGTTCATGTGTATTCATTAAAGAGGTGGGACCTAATCTCTTTTTGTTTCAATTCTTTCACGAATTGGATATCTCACGTGTTCAATCCAATGGCCCATGGACGTTCGACAATTCACTTCTGATCACAAAACACTTGAACGTGGGAGAGCAACCTCTTCGTTCAGTTTTATTCTACACTGACATTTGGGTGCAGGTTTACGACTTGCCGTTTGGGTTTATGACTGAGCAAGTCGGGAAACGCATTGGTAATTTTATTGGAAATTGTTTGGATGCGGACCAATTTAGTTTCAATGGTGTATGGCAAAATTATATGAGAACTCGCGTTGCTTTTGATGTTCGTACACCTATTAAGCGTCGAATGAAACTTAAGAAGCCTGATGGAGAATGGATATGGGTTAATTTCAAATATGAACGACTTCCGACGTTTTGTTTTTTCTGTGGATTGTTAGGCCATTCAGAAAATTTTTGTGAAAAGCTCTTTAACTCCCCTGATGCGGGTGAAGATCGTGCATACGGCGTCTGGCTAAGAGCGCCTTCTCGGAAATCTGCAAACAATTCTGGTTCTCATTGGTTGCGTTCATCCTTACCGAACAAAAAATCCGGTGGCCATCACGATGGGGCGGACGGTTACTGCTCAGATAACTCAAATGCTTCTCATGGTCCTATTTTTAAGGCGGCAGTTGCAAGTGATAAATGGGAGAGCGGCAGTTCCCAGTTGGTTATCAAAAATAATCTAATTTCTATGGATAATGACAGTTGTTATGAAGGAAATATGGTGGTTTATCCTATAGGTTTTAGTGAATTTAACACAAGAACTACAGATAAGTGTCAGGACGTTGCTAAAACAGAAAATAAAAGACGAAGGATAACTGAATATTCTGTAGGTCTAGACAAGGGTGTTGAGAATGTATCTCCTTTGGTCGGGTCATCTTCAGTGGTTTAGAGTACAGACAAGAACCAAAAAAACGTTGAAGCGGTGGCTCTGGTTCTCAGGCCCACCGAGAATTATGAGTACACTAAACTGGAACTGTCGTGGGCTTGGCAACCCACGAACACTTCAAGTCTTAATGGACCTAGTCCACATGAAAAAGTTTGTCTTTTTTTTTTTTTTTTGGAAACGATGTTACATAAGGAGAAAGTGGAGTGTATCTGGAGTAAATTGGGTTACGAAGGTCTTATTGCGGTTAGTAGTTCAGGACATAGTGGTGGCATTGCACTTTTTGGAGAAAACAACATATGAGCGAATTGATTAGTTTCTCGACTAATCATATTGATGTTGCCGTTCATATTGATAATATTCCAGAGTTTCGTCTAATAGGATTTTATGGTTTCCCCGAGAGGTCTAAGAGACGACAATCGTGGGATTTTCTTCGTCGATTAGCTAGTCAATCTAATCTCCCTTGATGTTGTGTAGGGGACTTTAATGATTTATTGTTTAATTCGGAAAAAATGTGGCAATGTAGATCATCCTGCATGGCTCCTCACGGGTTTTCGTTCGACAATAAGTGATTGTGATCTTCTGACTTGGGTTTCTTGGGTTATCAGTATACCTGGGAACGAGGTAGAGGCACACAACACTGGGTGGAAGAAAGATTAGATAGAGGGTTAGGTACTCCGAGTTGGATATCTGCATTCCCGTGTGGTAAAATCCGGCATTTGGAAGCCTCAATTTTGGATCACTCCCCTATTTTTCTAGAATTGGGCAAGCAATTTCGTGTTCGACGCGTTCATAAATTCCAGTTTGAAAATGTGTGGCTTAGAGAAAAAGAGTGCAAAGATGTTGTGGTTAATGGCTGCGGTAAAGGTGATCCAGGTGATTTAACTGGACGCATTGCAACTTGTGGAGAGGAATTAATTAGGTGGGGCGATATCCTTAAAAATTCTTTCTATACCAGAATTAAGCAGGCTAAAAAGCGTATGAGTGATTTTCGAGGTGGGCAAGATTCTTATTCAGTGGCTGAATTTGCTAAAGCGAAAAAGGAGTACAATTTATTACTTGCCCAACAAGAGGATTTTTGGAAGCAACGAGCAAAGATTTATTGGCTTAAAGGTGGAGATGCTAACACCAAATACTTTCATATGGTGGCACCTACCAGAAAAGACACAATTCGATCTCACAGTTGAAAAATCGACATGGTTCTTGGATTAATTGGGATAATGGTTTGGGTCACCACATTGTTCAACATTTTATAGAGATTTTTTCCTCTTCTGGTTGTGTATGCAACCCTATTATTGACTGTGTTGAACCAAGAGTAACAGCTGCCCATAATCGGTATCTAATGGCCCGTTTCTCAGAAATGGATATTAAGGAAGCTCTTTTCTCTATGCATCCGGATAAATCACTAAGCCCGAATGGGATGAATCCGCTTTTTATCAAAAATGCAGGATGTTACGGGCTCAAGTAGTTTGACTTATCTTTCGTTTTTAAACTCATGTTCGTTTTCGGAGGGATTTAATGACACTAATATTGTTCTTATTCCAAAAAAAGAACAATCCCCAAGTTGTGTCGGATTTGAGGCCAATTGCTCTTTGCAATGTGGCATATAAAATTGTCTCGAAGGTTTTGGCTAATCGTTTAAAGCAAGTACTTCCAGATGTTATTTTGGACTGTCAGAGTGCTTTTGTTCCGAAGAGGCTGATTTCTGACAACATTATGATTGCTTTCGAGATTAATCATTATCTTAAACGAAAGAGACAAGGAAAGGTTGGTGTGGCTGCCCTTAAAATAGATATGAGCAAGGCGTACGATTGCATTGAATGGACTTATCTCAAGGCTATGTTGCTCAAGCTCGGGTTTAATTCCAGTTGGGTTGATCTTCTGATGCTTTGTGTCTCAACCGTTCAGTACAGAATCATTCACGGCGAATTTGAATCTGAATTATTCACTCCAGAACGTGGCATTCGCCAGGGTGATTCCTTATCACCATATCTCTTTATACTTTGTGCGGAGGGGCTTTCAGCAATTATTCAGAAGTTTGAGAGAAGAGGGTGGATTCACGACTGTCAAATTACACGGAGTACGCCTAGGGTGTCGCATTTATTTTTTGCAGACGATAGCTTCTTTTTCTTCCAAGCTAATCGAGATGAATGTATCAGAATTCAAATGTGTTTGGATATCTATGCTCGAGCATCAGGCCAAATTGTGAACTTTCAAAAGTCGGCCATTTCTTTTAGCAAGAACACTAATGATGCTGTGATGGATGAGGTATGTAGCCTGCTTAATGTCCCTTTGACTGTAAACCATGGTTCCTATCTTGGTCTTCCATCTCTAATCGGACGAAATAAAAAGGAGGTTTTTGCATTCATAAAAGAGAAGGTGTGGAGTTGTCTCCAGGGGTGGAAACAGAAGATACTTTCAAGGGTAGGTAAAGAGATTCTTCTTAAAACTATTGCACAAGATGTGCCAATTTATGCTATGAGTATTTTTCTTTTACCGGAGAGTTATGTTCGATTTGGAGAGGATGATGAATGCTTTTTGGTGGGATAATGGTGCTAATTCTTCAAGAGGAATAAGGTGGTTACCTTGGTATAAATTATGTTCTCCCAAAAATGAAGGAGGTTTGGGTTTCAAGAAAATTCATGAATTCAATCTAGCCTTACTTGGTGAACAGGTATGGAGACTACGTACAAATCCTCAATCTTTGGTTGCTCGATTATTTAAGGCAACATACTTTCCTTCTAATAGCCTGGTTCTTCGCTTACATTGGCTCCAATCCAAGCTATGTTTGGCGTAGTATTATGGCTGCTAAGTATCTGGTGCTTTCAAATTCTATATTAAAAGTTGGTGATGGAAAAAATATTTCGGTTTGGGGTGATCCGTGGCTTCTAGATTCTAATGCTTTTGTTTCATCTCCTATTATTCCTTTGGAGCCTATATCTGTTAATAGCTTGATGAGAGTGACTTGTTTAGAATGAGAAACGATATTATTATGGATATGTTTAATATAAGGGATCAAAATCTCATTCTTAGTATCGACTTAATGAGCGGCATGTCGGGGATAAGCGGAAATGGCAAGGTTGTGCTAAAGGAAATTACTCCATCAAATCGGGTTATAAACTTTTGCACGAGAATCTAGTAGAGTCAACTCCATTTCGAGGTTATTGACTGGAAGGTTTTTTGGAAATTGAAGGTGCCTGCTAAGGTTAAAAACCTTGTTTGGAGAGCTGTCCTTAATGTGCTGCCAACAAAAGATAACCTTCTTGCCAAAAAGGTTCAGGTAAATTCATTTTGTCCAGTCTGTAATAATGCCATGGAGACAGTTGCACACTCTTTTTTTCACTGCCCGTTTGCTAAAGCTTGCTGGAGTTTGCTGACATATTTCCATTTTCCTGCTACTGTTATATCATTCTTGTCCTGTTTCCAAATTTTCTGGGTTGGGTGTTTGGTTGAACTGAAGAGGCAGAGTTTGATGCTGATGTGGGCAATGTGGAGTAATCGCAATTATATCATCTGGAATCAAAAATTTAAAACATCTTCCCAACTTTTGAACTTTGCACGCTCAGCCTTATATCAGTGGGAAGTAGCTCAGAAGGTGGAAACTGGTGATTGGTTTCTGGTATCTTGTGATGGGGTTGTCAAATGGAATAAACCAGATTTGGGTTGGATTAAGTGTAATGTGGACGCTGCTACTTTCTCACATTCAGGTAGAGTTGGATATGGTTGTGTTGTAAGGAATGCTGAAGGTTGTTTTGTAGCAGCAAAACATGGTATACAACAGGGTTGCACTGATTCGGACTTTGCTGAAGCAGTGGGTGTGCGTGAGGCCCTCAGTTGGCTGAAGCGGGGTGGAATACTTCTGCTATTATACTTGAGTCTGATTCTCTTAAAGTTGTGAAGGCTTTGAGGTCTAATTGTGAGGATAATTCATCATTTGCTGATGTGATTTTAGATTGCAAGGAACTTATTGGTCGATTGTCTAATGTTAAATGTGTGTTTGTTAGGTGTTCAACGAATAATGTTGCACATGTATTAGCTAGAGCAACATCTTCTGTGTCTGGTGCCGTTGAGTGGAGATATACACCTCCTCTCTTTATTTGTAACGAATTGCAGTTCGATATGCTTTCTTAATGTTATTTCCTTTTGATTTCAAAAAAAATAACCAAAAACTAATTGTAAGACAAAATAATTATTCACTATCTATCTAATCCTCCTCCTCTTTTATAACGCTTTTCATCTTCATGCTCGTCGAAGAAGATGAAAATTGCTCATTCAAAGCCCTCTTTGCAAGTGGCGACACATCGTTCCAATTGCGTGTGCCAAGAAGCTAGCTAGGTGTGCTAACTTCATCACCGGATTCATTATCCTCCAATTCCTGTGAAAACCAAAGAAAACAATTTTAATTATTAATTTAAAAAAAGAATATAAAATAAACTTAAAGGTCGGATTCTTACATTTTCATGAAGAAGTTCCTCTGTTTGAAGCTTTGATAAATAGTCTGATTCCTTTATTGTAAAAAAAATAATTATGAATCTGTTTTAAAAAAAATTAATTAATTCTAAAATTTTCAAACATTACCTGACTCTCTAGAGAAGTAACCCTATATTTCCACAACAAATCCTGATCTGTTGTGAGCTTTACCACCGAGAAAGCTCCAGCATAGTTGCGTAATTGTTCCTCTTTAATCTGAACCTTGAAAAGCACCATCTTGCCAATAAGGCCTTTCAACTTAGTTGGCAACTCAACCGGAGAATTATTGCCACCTTCATCTTTCTATATAAATCAAGAATTTTAATATATAATTATGTATTATATATTAATTTAATATGGATAATATATTTATACCTTTTCGAAAAAAAATATATACAGGCGAATTCATTCATTCCTCAAATCCACACAAGGTTTCCCTATCAACAGTTCACATTCTCTATCCCAACAAAGCAGTGTTGCACTTGCAGATTCATCAACAACTTGGAAGTGAATCATATATCTATTCATATAAAAAAATTTAAAATTAATAATCCCAAAAACAATTAAAAGAAATTTAGTTTTATTATTACAACTTCTAATAAACACTCAAAAAAATTACCGTATACGTCCTGTTTCCTGCAAATGGTCACACTTTATGCAGTAAAGCTGATCCATAGCTGGATGCAGTTTTTTGGTACATCGTGTGCATGAAATATACCACCATTCACCAGAAACACCCACTATTCTCGCACAAACCTAAAAACTCCCGGCCTATATGAGTGACAACATTAAAAAATCATAAGATATATTTTAAAACACCTTAAAAAATAAAATGTAAAAAATATTTAGATTACCGCTTCCTTTGCATATAGATGTTCTAAAGGCTTCATTGAGAATTTTGGAGATTCTAGGTCCTCCAAAACAGTTGTTGATTGTGGATTTGACACATGGCTTATTGAAAAGGTCGGTTACTTCTCAAAAGACTGAATAATGAAATAATTATCAAAAAACAATTTAATAAAATTTAATAAAAGATTAATTATAATGAAAATTATTTAGTTAAAAGAAACCTTCTCTTAAAGTCTTGAATTTCCTCAATGGGTTCATTCACATACCGCTTCGTAACAAAGAAGCCGTTGGACACCTTGACTTGTTCTGTATAAATTTTGCAAAAATAATTTTAAATAAAGTATTAGGGAAAACAGAAATCATATTAAAAAAAATTTATTTGAACAAAAAAATACCTTTAAATACTTTTGCACCTCCCATTCGTAAAATCACAACAACAGGGTCGACAATGTTATTCTCCAAATGAGGCAGTATTTGTTCAACATAATCTTCCCAAAACGTACAGGATAGATGTTGGGAAATTTATTGTTTAGATTTTGATGAATGCCATGTAAAACTTAGAATAGGAAGTTGGCACCCCATTTTCGTTGTAAAGCGCATTGTAATAAATAGAAATTTGGTCAAGCTGAGTTAAGTCAACTATGCCTAAACATGCAAGAAGACAACTAGAAGGAAGACTCCGCTGCAAGACAACTGAGTATGGCAAATAAGAGAAGACGGGGGACTCGAAGGAGCGGTGAGATGCGGTGAGTGAAGTATCGGTCAAGTCAACTCAAGATAGCCAAGTCTCAAGTTGAAGTGACGGAGAAGAGTCATCCAATGATTGGAAGGCGACTCTAAGTCACCTGGGGAAAGCAAGGAAATGCAATCAAGTCGAGATAATTGGAAGAGATCCGTTGCCACGAGAAATCAAGGGAATTACTTAAACAAGTAATACCTCCATACTACCTTTCTCGAAGTGCTCGGTCCCGGAAGCGTGCAAAAGGAATGAACAATGGGAAGCACTGCACAATGTCGAACTCGAAAAGTGAAGAACAATTTATACGAGGAAGTGGCAATTCAAGGATCGCAACAAGACAAGCCAACGACCACAAGTGACTTTCAAAAAATAAGCCTATCTCTTCGGGCGATTTTTGAAAGATCACTATAAAAGGTTGAGGAATGACTATGAGAGAAGGTTACGAACCACGAATATTCAAGTATACATTTGAACTGTAACCTAAAATATTCTCAAATCATTCAAGATTAATCCTCAGGCCTACATTACGAAGAAAATCAATCCAACACTCACTGTGAAGGAAAGATAACTTCAATCAGTTGAAGAGGAAATTGTTGAAGAATCAAGGGGTCTACATTCCACGGAGGATTGTAGGAAGGTTCAAGGTCGAACCAGTCTCGAGTTTTGGAGGGCTTCGTGATCAAATCCAAAGAGCTTGAGCAAGTGGGGTGTAGTAGCAAAGCCGCGCCCTGTGAAGAAGCGAGTCGTCACGAGAAGCCGGTGCGTGACCAAGGCATCTCGGACCGAGTCCCAAAGGATCAAGTCATTTTGTGTGATCAAGACTTGTATACGGGTACATTACCACTCTGTATCTTGATCAATACCTAGTGGATTCTTCCGGGAGTTGGAGAAGAGAGGAGTAGAAGAATTACCCCATCTTGAACCTCTATAAAAACCTATCGTGTCATTTACATTTCAAAGCACTTTAATTTTGCATCTTATTTATTTAACTCTTTGATAAATTTGCTATCCACTTGATAATCTCTAAGTACTAAACCAAATTTAAGGGTGTAAAGTCTTCCAATGAAAACAAATCACAGTCGAGTTAAGTCTTTAGTCAAAGCAATTTGAGTTATTCAATCAACGGCTCGATCAGTCTGTTGAGTAACTAACTCTATTTGATTAACTAACTTATTTGTCCATCAAGGACTCATTTGTGAAGTATTAACTACGAATTATTAAAAGGACTAAAATCGAAAAGTTGGTAAGGTTTATTCAACCCCCTTCTAAACCTTACACTCACACCCCTTAGGACCTACAAGTGGTATCGAGCGGTTGGTTCATTGAGCCTTCGCACCAGTTCTTGAACTAGATCTCCAAATTTTTCAAAGTCTGTTTTAGTACTTAAGTTTTCAAAACTCTTTTTATCATCAAAAGTTATTATCATGGAAGCAAATTTGACACGCATCCCTATGTTCACAATCGAAGAATTTGATGATTGGAAAATTCGTATGCAGGCTCATCTATCAGCATTACATGATGAGATGTGGATAGTGATAGAGGATGGGCGGCTGCAAATTTTAAAAGTGAACACAGCTGTAAGGAGAGCTGCAGCTGAAGGTGAAGAGGATGTTGCTCCTAGACCAGCTATGGTTGAAAAACCATGAGCTGAATGGACAAATGATGACAAAAAAAGATATAACCTTGATAATGTGGCCAAGGACATACTTTACAAAACGTTGGACAAAGCCATGTTCAACAAAGTCAAATCTTGCAAGACAGCTAAAGAAATCTGGGATAGACTAACCTTAATTTGTGAAGGATCTGAGCAAATTAAGGAAAACAAATTATCTGTTGTTGTTCAAAAATTTGAAAAATTTAAAATGCTTGCAGGTGAAACAATGGACCAGTTGGATGCCAGATTCACTGAAATTACGAATGAGCTCTCAGCACTTGGGAAAGAATACACACACAAGGAGATGTGTATCAAAATACTAAGGAGCCTCCCAGCTGAGTGGGAAATGAAGACCATGGCTCTAAGGCACTCAATGGACCTATCAAAAACTTCCAATCATGAACTATTCTCGGATCTCAAAGCTTATGAGTTTGGTGAGAAGAAAGGACCAAGAAGAGAGATCAGTTTGTACCCCAAAAAGCAGTGCGCTCATAGTCAAGGAAGGGAAGAGAGCCGAGACAAAAGAAGTCTTTGACCAGGAGAAAATCGCCACGATGGTTAGGAGATTCAACAAGTTCTTCAATAAGAAATACAAAAGAAACAAAGGTGAATCCTCGGAAGACACTCGGACTCCCTCCAGGTCGTTAAGGGAAGATAGGCCAACCAAGAGAATAGAGCATCAAAAAGTGAATATCAAAGTGAAAATCCAAGAATGGAAAGAGTGATCAAAAGATTGAAAATCTATCTTTGAACCGTAGGCAACCAGGTCACTATGCCATGGATTGCCCATATCTGTAGTCAACAAATACGGGGAATGAAGAAGAAAGAAAGGTCTTGAGAGAAAGAAGACAAGAAAAGAAAAAGGTAATGTTGGTTGTAGAGCTCACGAGACAAACCAAGTCAAGAGACACAATGGTGATTGAGAGTAGTGAAGGCGACTACTCAAGTGACTCGAAGAAGAAGCCTTGATCTGTTTGATGGCCAAGGAACAAGACCAACTGACCAAGAAGATGAGGTACACTCGACTCATCACACTCCGACTCTAGTGATAGTGAATGTGACACACACACACTTCATCACCCACCTGATCTTTATGATTCATTAGGCAAAATGATGAAAGATTTTGAACACATTAAATCCTCACACACACTACTAAATGAGGAAAATAGCCTACTCAAAAGCAAAACTCACGGTGACTAAGGATCCGAGTACTCTAAGTCAAATAACTGATGAGAATGAAAGTTTAAAGACTGAAAATGCTAAGCTAATAGCAGAAATAGCTGCTATAGAAAAGAGGGAAAATGACCTCAAAAATGTAATTGCCTCATTCGCTAAGACATCTAAATCATTGGATGATCTTATAATGAGTCAAAGAGAATGTGGAGACAAGACAGGCTTAGGATTTAATTCCTCTGTGCTATGTCAAGCTCCAAAAGTGATTTTGGAAAACATATCTTCTAGCAATGAAGTATCTCAAAAATCCAAAACTCCAAATGGTGCACACACATTTATCCCAAAGAACAATTACAAACAAACTGGCCTTGGTTATAAAGGAAAAGGAAAACAACCAGTTGAGTGTGCTGAGAGGACAACTGAGAAGAAATCCAGCCGAGTTCCTCAGCAAACTCCAAACAGGAAATACTCTGTAAAGAAGAAACAGAGCTACCAAAAACCCCAGAAGTTCTATAAAAGAAATACATATGAAGGGAATGGTAGAAAATACCCAAGCCAAGCTGATTGGAATAATATGAACTATCAACAAAGACCTATGGAATATAAGCCAAAATGGCAAAGGCCTAGAACTCAGCAAAGGCCATTCCAAAGGTATAAGAGCTTTCATCAGCACACATATGAACCTAGGCACCACACTCAGAGATATCACATCTACCCAAAGAAGGCAATTGCTAAAACACATATACAGGCATACAGACAAAAGAGACAGCTGTATGAACCTAGAATCCCCAAGCAATTTGCCAAAATTAATTATGATTATGGCACTGATAGATGGCAACCCCTTAGAGTCAAACCGTTTGGCTATAGGTTGGTTGGATCATCTTACAATACTAACCCCTCAGGACCCAGACAAGTATGGGTACCTAAAACTTAATTTCCTTGTTTGCAGGTTCAAGGAACAGCTGAGTGCCAAGGAACCTGGTACATGGGACGGTGGTACATTCCGGACATATGACAGAAACAAGAAAAATCATCAAAATTCAAGGAAGTCAAAGGAGCAAAAGTCATATTTGGAGGAAATGAAGCTCCAGGAGAAATAAGAGGCATTGGATCCATCAAGAAAAATGGATTAGAAATCACAGATGTTGCATATGTTGAAGGACTCAACTTCAATCTGCTGAGTATTAGCCAACTCTGTGACAAAGGCTATAATGTTGGATTCAACATGGGAATATGCCAAATCAAGGACACTAAATCCAATGAGGTTGTGTTGCAAGGATGCGGAGACAAAAGAACATGTATGTAGTAGATTGGTCAATTGCAACACCAAGCACTTGCCTATTAGCAAAAAAGCACAAATTTGAATCAAATTCACGTGGCACAAGAAGTTTGAGTCACCTAAATTTCAAAATGATTAACAAGCTTGCGGAAGCAATCTTATGGAAGGACTTCGGACTCGGTATACAAGAAGGAGAGTATATGTGATGCATGTCGGGAAGGAAAACAAATCAAATCATCATTCAAAGAAAAGACATGTCCATCTTCAACAAGAATATTGCATCTGCTAATATGGATCTATTTGGTCAGTTGAACCAGCTAGCATAAGTGGGAAGAAATACACCTTGGTAGTAGTAGATGACTACTCAAGATATACATGGACAATATTCATGTGTAAGAAGAAAGAAACTCTCTGAGAAACTACCACGGTGATGAAGAGGATTCAAAATGAGAAGAGCAAACCATTATCAAAATAAAGACGGAGGAGGCGAGTTTGTCAATGGTATAATAACTCAATATTGTATAGAAAATGGTATTGGTCATGAATTGTCTGCAGCAAGGACTCCGTGAGAATGGAGTTGCGAGAAAGAAGAAATAGAACTCTCAAAGAAGCGGCGAGGACCATGTTAGTTTGAAGCGGGGCTACCTAAAAGATTTTGGTCAAGCGATAAACACGACATGCTACACTCAAAATAGATGCATGATAAGCAGACGGTGACAAAGACTCCTATGAGATTTGGACGGGGAGAAAACCAAATGTTACATACTTTAGAATTTTTGGATGTAAATGCTTCATCCATAACAATGGCAAAGATAATTTGAAGGCTTTTGATGCTAAAGGCGATGAAGGTATATTCTGGGATACTCGGTGAAAGCAAAGCCTCTGAGTACTCAACAAGAGGACTATGGTATGAGAGGAATCCATTCATGTGGTGTTTGATGAGCCTAATGTAAATGGAGAAGACATTGAAGAATCGGTGATAATTTGAATCAACCAACCATGCGAGAAGAGTCCCTATCTTTGAAGTGAAGCTAGAATTATAAACTCGGATGAAGATGAGATAATTTGAGTCTCAAAAGCAGTGGAAAATTTGCGGCTAAGTGATTACGAGAGAGTGATCAAAGTAACACATTTGCAAGCGACCGAATCAGCTAACTTACTCCAACTTGATGTAAGATGGTGAGAGACCATCCACGAGAACTTGTCATTGGAGATATAAGATAAGGTGTGAAAACAAGATCGAGAACTCAACAAGAAGCTATGTTCACATGCTTTATCTCACAAATAGAGCCTAAAGATGTGTCACAAGCATTGGATGACACACATTGGATTCAAGCTATGCAAGAAAGAGTGAATCGGTTTGAAAGAAATAAAGTATGGGAATTAGTTCAAAGACCCACCCATCAAAATGTTATTGGCACTAAATGGGTGTTGAAACAAGATGAGCGAAGAAGGTTACGTGGTAAGAAACAAAGCAAGATTAGTAGCCAAAGGATATTGCCAAGAAGAAGGGATAGATTTTGATGAAACATTTGCCCCTGTAGCAAGATTGGAAGCTATAAGGATGTTTCTTGCCTATGCGACTCACAAGAATTTTATTGTATATCGAGATGGATGTAAAGAGTGCATTCCTTAATGGTTTATTGGAAGAAGAAGTGTATGTTGAACAACCTCCAGGATTTGAGCGAGAAGACTCTTGGAGATAAGGTATACAAACTCAAGAAAGCTCTATATGGATTGAAACAGGCACCGAGCATGGTATGATACTTTGTCACAATTCTGGCCGAACGGATTCACAAAAGGCAAAGTGGATAGAACACTCTTGAGAATTCAAGATGCGAAGAGTATATTGCTTGTTCAAATATATGTGGATGACATTATTTTTGGATCCACAAACAAAGAGTTGTGTGATAAATTTTCAAACCTCATGCAAAGAAAATTCGAAATGAGCATGATGGGAGAGCGACATTCTTCCTTGGACTCCAAGTGAAACAAGTGAAGGATGGAACCTTCATAAGTCGGACAAAATACACGAGAGATTTAATGAAGAAATTTGGTATGGAAGAGAAGTCCTCTGTGAAAATACCAATGAATACATCGATCAAAATGGACATGGATGCGGATGGCAGGCTGTAGATCAAACAAGATCTGAGCACTTATTGGATCATTGCTCTATCTCACGGCAAGCGGGCGGACATCACCTTTCTTTGTAGGTGTATGTGCAAGATTTCAATCGCCCCAAAAAGAAAGCCACATGATTGCGGCCAAGAGAATCTTGAGATACTTGAAAGGAAGCCAAGAAGTTGGCTTATGATATCAAAGGAAGGTGGATTCAAGCTCATTGGCTATTGACTGACTATCTTTGGATGTAGAGTTGGGAAAAGCACCTCGAGGCACATGTCAAATGCTTGGAAACAAAGGCTAATTTCTGGTTTAGCAAAAAGCAAAATTCGATAGCCTCTCTCTGGTGACGCGAGAATACATAGGCTGCGGGCGGGTTGTTGCCCAAGTCTATGGATGAGAGGCGGTGAGAGACTATGAAGTTGAAGAAAAGGAAATTCCAATCATGTGTGATAACACAAGTGCAATTGCAATCACTCAAAACCCTGTGTTGCACTCAAGAACAAAGCATATCGATGTCGGTATCACTTTATAAGAGATCATGTTGAAAAGAAGGACATCACCTTGGAATATATTTCAAGCGACAAACGAGTTAGGTGACATATTCACAAAACCATTATGTGAGTCAAGATTTGAAGAACTCAAACATGAGTTAGGGTTAATTGGTGAGTGACACTCGGAAGACTCAAAGAAAAGAAATGAAACACGAAAAGGGAAAAAAGAGCTGAACTCTCAAATCACTAAGTGAATCGACCCTATCGGAAAAGACAGTTAGTTTACATGGTCACAATTTGAGTCACTAGGAGTTAGCTGTGAGAAGAAGAGTTAAATCGGCTAAGGGTTAATTTGAGTCATTTATGAGCAAAGGGACAAAAACGCGATCGTTTTTACTAAGCGGGAATGTTTTTAAGAATGACGTCAACATAATGATGATGTGTACAGGCAAAAGCTGCACACCAAGCTTATGATTGGATATAAATGCTGCCGCATTAAATACGAGACATTAAATGCTAATCGGCGTGCAAAATCTAAGCCGTTGATTTCGATCACATTTCAAAAAAAACCACCCGCACGTCCTTTTAGGAACCATACTTAAACCATTTTCGTCCGTTTCTCTCACACAAACTGTTCATTTCTCTCTCAAAAAAAGCAAAGGCAAAAACTCTCTCAAAAACCCTATCAATCTTCAAATCATCTTCTATGTTTCATTCGGAGAAATACTGAAAAATGGCATCTACTCACGATTTTGTCAAGATGGGAAAGCAAATCCACACGGGTCTCTTTGTGGATTTCAAGGGTATGGTCAAACAAGGGTCCGATGACACCCTCATAAAGAAGATCATTTGAAAAACTCAAAACGACTCAAGGCTAAAACCATTTCGGACGATGGACTTTCCGATGACCTATGTGGAAGAGGTCGCGATTCTACGTGAATCTTTGAGATTCACGATGAGGGGATCAAATCCTCTGTTCACGGGAAGGAGTTCATCATCATCGCGCCAAGGATTTGGCGAACACTTTGCTCATTCACGGCGGAAGGAGCACGAGAAATCAACGGTGATGTTAACTTGGCTTTGCTTGGAAGGAAATAGCCAAGACCGACTATCTTTGAAAAGATAGTCTACACCGCTAACAAGAGGCTTGAAGGAGGACTACGACAAATTGTTGGACATCGTTGCCAAATGCATAGACATCAAATTTGGGGCTTTGACCAACCAAGTCTGTCAAAGCGAAATTGATCGTAATGGCTGCGATCATTGAAGAAAAGAAAGTGAAGGCTGAGTTTATCTACAATGGACTACGCGAGAATGTAGGGAATAAATCCTTCAAGGAGGGCGGAATGTTTGGAGGTTCCCTAGGATACGGTGCAGTGATTGGCCGGTGATGGAGGTAAAAGGAGTCCCTCTTCGACATGGAAAGGCGTTCCATATAAACAAGAGGATGTTCGAGATCAAACCTCTCGGTGCACGAGAAGAGAGCCTACGCTAAGAGGCGTCACAGTGAGGGGAATCGGTGACCCTGAAGATACAAGTTGTCTCCTCTCCACCAAAGAAGAAATTTTGCCCCTTTGCTAAGAAAATGCTGCTCTGCGCAAAGAAAGAAAAACAAATCTGCTCCTGCCCCTGCGGCCGAGTCACCTGCCCTGCGGCCGCGTGCAGCAGAGAAGGAATCCCAAATACCTTCTCGGTCATTAAAAAAGAGGAGAATGGATAAGCCAAGACGGCCGGCTCCTCGAGAGAAAACAACGGCACCGGCCCCTGCCGCCCAAGACTCGAGAAGAAACCTTGTCGAACAGAAATCCCTCTGGTTCAAACAAGAAAGAAGGAGAAGAATTTTCAAGCGTTCGAGCTTGAGAAGCCGGTGAGTCCGTCACTCACTTTGGAAAAAGATACCGAGGCTGCTGGAGAAGTAGAGTCTCCAGGCGTGATTGATGAAACGGCCAAGTCTGCTGATTTGTCGGCCGATAAGCAGAGGCAACTCGATGACCCAACTATAGATAGAACGGTGAGGAACAAGGCCTGGTGAGACAACAAATCACCTATTGACGGGGTTGTTTCTC
This sequence comes from Rehmannia glutinosa, assembly GCA_016081115.2. NCBI lineage: Eukaryota > Viridiplantae > Streptophyta > Magnoliopsida > Lamiales > Orobanchaceae > Rehmannia > Rehmannia glutinosa. The sequence goes on from CM071933.1 coordinate 40,849,806, forward strand.
CACATGTGAGAGGTCTTTGAAGGTGTCGGCGGCGAAATCGCTACCTTCAATACACTGGAAACGAGGGCGGCAAAGAAGATGATGAAGACGACTTAATCATGCACTCTCCATTGTATCCGGATATCCAAAATCGTGCTGTGCGAGTGGAGAAAATGGAAGGTGAGCCTATCTAGAGTGCGGTTTCAACATCCGAGTTCATTCTTTGAGGAAGAAGAACTCTTGATTTCTTGAGGGTAACCATTGATCTTTGCAAGCCCTTGACGCGGATAATTGCATAAATATCTTGGAAATTCGAAAAGAAAATGAATGGGCTAAAGCGATTGAGGGCGTAGAGGCACGAGAAGGGAGCATCGCCCTATCAGGAACCACGAGCATACACATCCTCACCTTGCGTCCCTATCGAGAAAGTGATGAGGACCTGGACCCTCTTCTTTGCCCGAGAAGAGCCGCAAATGCACGGCAAGCAATGGAAGAGTCCAAAATCCTTCATGAGCAAAGAATGATGGAGGGACCAGGAGAGTCCTCCAAAACACGGTGGAGATAGACCCAATGGGAGTGGTGCGGCATATTGCCACCGTTGTTCTTTGCCACCACTTCTCCGGCTCACTCGGAAGAAGGAACTAAGGAATTGGCAATGGCGGAATAGTGGGGACCCCGGTCGAGCCAACCCCTAATGAAGGTGTCTTACCACCCCCAACGATCGAATACTCAATGGAAACAAGCCGGGAGTCCGGAGACGGCGACCCCAATCAAGTCACTCGGTGGTGTGCCGGAGAGGGAAACTCCCTCGGCTGCGGCAAGGTTGGAGGATCTTTGCGGTGACTCCACAATGAATCTAGGAGGCGAAGTGGAGAAGGAACAACCACAAAGTACACGGCAAGTTATCATCGACGAGGCTCGAGGCTTGAGTTGAGGATTGTCTCTCGGGTGAGGTGCCAACTACTCACGAAGGCTAATGAATCTGGCGATGCGATCGAGGCACGAGGAAGGAACAACCCGGGAGTTAACACTGCAGGCGGACGAAAGTGCAATCCATGGATTTGAGACTCCAATGGATGCCACCGCAGAAGACCCTAAGACGGTGACATTGTCGAAAGGGATGTCAGGCCTCACTGCGAGTTGAGACTGCAGGAGGTAATGAGGCCAACGGGAGGTTGAGACTTCCCGGGGTAAAGAAGCTAAGTCTGAGAACATCCCTCCTACTATCATTGATCCATCGAGAAAAGGAGATAAGTGCGCTTCACGATTCCCAGGATAATCTGATGTAACCTTTCTCGGGATCGGAAGGAGCGATGAAGCCGAGTCATCCCCGTGGTCGATCCAAAAGACTCGGTGAGGATATTCCAACCACGAGTAAGTCGACCTCAAGCCTCTACTCGTCAAACTTTCAACTTTGATGAGCCACCCATGGAAATCTCATCATCATCCGATGACGCTCCGACGAAGGCCGAGGACCGTCAACTCACGTGGAAAAACTATTTGAGACCAACGAAGGTTGTTGAGACAGTGAGGCTCGGCAAGCTGGGTCAACTTCACATGAGACCCGAATGTGAAAGCGAGTCAGAGTCCATCTGCGCGGGCTCCCAAGCTGCGGCGGAGTTCGACTCCACAAGGAACTTCACGAGCACCACTCATCATTGAACAAATTCCAGTTGCTCGTGATGATCCCTTTGTAGAATCATTTCCCTTCTCTCTAGAGGTACCCGACCTCCCTGAAGAGTTAGAGAGAGATCTCGCACGCTTCCACAGACCAGATCCTGTCATTCCATCAGATACCATCGTTCGGTGACTACGATTTTTTGGCTTGGCATCACCGCAACATAAGGGAACAAGCGAAGTTCGGGAGGTGTTCAAAGCATTATTTGCTGAAATTGAACGGATGGAGAGGCATCAGGCCTCGATGGATATGAAATTGGATAACAGAGATGCCAACCTTACTGTTGTTGGTATGGCGAGCTGAGAATGCTGATGCAAAGACAAAGTTGAGAGAACACATTGAGCACATGCATGAATCTCACACTGCTGAGATCAAGCTGCTGCGTGAGCAAAATAAGAATGAGCTCCTGCATATGGAAGAAAACATGGATCGAAAATTCAGCCTTCTCTCATGGTGAGATGAAGTTAATTACAATTTGAATCCAACGCTACTCGCTCACGAGTTTCACGCCGCATACTCATGCGGACTCGAAGCGAGAACTTAACTATCGTGGACTCGACTTCTTGCTCGCTAGTTTGTTTCAGGGGTTCCTCTCTCCTTTGATGATGCCAAAAAGGGGAAGATGAATACCTAAAAGCGAAGAGATCACGAAGAAGTTGAGAAGGAGGAGCATTTGTGAAGGAAAGACAGTGAGGAAGTTTCAAAGAAAAGAAAGGGAAGTCTGTTGTTGGGGGAAGGACCGAGAGATGTGACCTTGATGATTGCACAAACCCCCAACAAGGTCGTGTCACGGTGATATTATCGGCAAACTCCCGATGACTCTGCCACTCCAACACTCACTTTGTACCTGGCCGACAAAAAAAAAGCGATTGAAGCGAGGGATGGAAGAAGTGGAAGGAAGGATGAATGCCCGAGTTATGGATATTCGAAACAACACGGAGGCATTCCAATAGACGAGAGACACTTATGCCATCTCGGATGTCGGAATCGAGCCGAGATCGAGTTGATGAATTTAAAACGCCGCATCATCGAAGGATACTTCGCAAACATGTCCATGGCTCAAGCACAGGACTTGTACTAGGAAAAGGGTCTCACACTATGTGAAGAAGGCTGACAGCGACGTGAGACTACCTACGATCACTCTGCTAGTCACTCTAGTCACTCAGTGGGAAGAAGAAGACCCCAGTACAATACACGCCCGAGGAGGAAGAGGTAGAGAAGAAGCGAGTGGTGAAGGAAGAGGTTTGGACCTAGACCTCGCCCAAAAACATTGAGTACATAGATCCAGGCAAGAAATGAGGGATCTGGGCTCAGTTTTTGACGAAGTAGCCAATCTGCAAGTGGCTAAGAAAAATGCTGAGTATGTGAAAAGAATTGAAGAAGAAAATAAAAGACAAACTCAGCTATGGGAGGAGAGACAAGAGAGACTAAGAAGAGATGAAGCTGCCCGGAAGGCATATGAAAAGAAAAAGAAGGCGGCTGAGGATGAGAAAAAGAGAAGAAGATCAGAAGATGACAGAACTGAAGAAGATGAAAGAATGAGCGTGAAGGAGATGAAGTGTTCTTTATCCACCCCTTCATGTATTTTACTATGTAAATACATTTTATGTAAGTCTTCTGTAATACATCTGTAAATTCTCTATTTTTGCGTAGACATAGATGTTTGCTCTGATACACCTTGTAAATAGTTGTGTAAAGGACAAAAATGTTATGATCAATAAAAGAATTGATTCTACGCATACATTCTTTGTGAATGCACTATCTGTATGTATCTTTGCTATTTACATTTTAAATGTTTTTAAGTTTTGGCATCATCAAAAAGGGGGAAATTGTTGGGAAATTTATTGTTTAGATTTTGATGAATGCCATGTAAAACTTAGAATAGGAAGTTGGCACCCCATTTTCGTTGTAAAGCGCATTGTAATAAATAAATTTGGTCAAGTGAGTTAAGTCGACTATGCCTAAACATGCAAGAAGACAACTAGAAGGAAGACTCATTGCAAGACAGTGAGTATGGCAAATAAGAGAAGACGGGGACTCATTTGAAGGAGCGGTGAGATGCGGTGAGTGAAGTATCGGTCAAGTCAACTCAAGATAGCCAAGTCTCAAGTTGAAGTGTGGAAGAGTCATCCAAGATTGGAAGGTGACTCTAAGTCACCTGGGGAAAGCAAGGAAATGCAATCAAGTCGAGATAATTGGAAGAGATCCGTTGCACGAGAAATCAAGGGAATTACTTAAACAAGTAATACCTCCATACTACCTTTCTCGAAGTGCTCGGTCGAAGCGTGCAAAAGGAATTAACCAATGGGAACATTTGCACCATGTCGAACTCGAAAAGTGAAGAATAATTTATACGAGGAAGTGGCAATTCAAGGGGCGCAACAAGACAAGCCAACGACCACAAGTGACTTTCAAAAAATAAGCCTATCTCTTCGGTGATTTTTGAAAGATCACTATAAAAGGCGAGGAATGACTACGAGAGAAGGTTACGAACCACGAATATTCAAGTATACATTTGAGCTGTAACCTAAAATATTCTCAAATCATTCAAGATTAATCCTCAAGCCTACATTACGAAGAAAATCAATCCAACACTCACTGTGAAGGAAAGATAACTTCAATCAGTTGAAGAGGAAATTGTTGAAGAATCAAGGGGTCTACATTCCACGGAGGATTGTAGGAAGGTTCAAGGTCGAACCGGTCTCGAGTTTTGGAGGGCTTCGTGATCAAATCCAAAGAGCTTGAGCAAGTGGGTTGTAGTAGCAAAGCTGCCCTGTGAAGAAGGCGAGTCGTACGAGAAGCCAATGCGTGACCAAAGCATCTCGCATCGAGTCCCAAAGGATCAAGTTTGTGTGATCAAGACTTGTATACGGGTATTACCACGTATCTTGACCAATACCTAGTGGATTCCTCCGGGAGTTGGAGAAGAGAGGAGTAGAAGAATTACCCCATCTTGAACCTCTATAAAACCTATCGTGTCATTTACATTTCAACACTTTAATTTTCGCATCTTATTTATTTAACTCTGTGATAAATTTGCTATCCACTTGTTAATCTCTAAGTACTAAACCAAATTTAAGGGTGTAAAGTCTTCGCTGAAAACAAATCACGGTCGAGTTAAGTCTTTAGTCAAAGCAATTTGAGTTATTCAATCAACGGCTCGGTCAGTGCGTTGAGTAACTAACTCTATTTGATTAACTAACTTAGCTGTCCATCAAGGACTCAGTTGTGAAGTATTAATTCTGAATTATTAAAAGGACTAAAATCGAAAAGTTGGTAAGGTTTATTCAACCCCCCCTTCTAAACCTTACACTCACACCCCTTGGGACCTACAATAGACGTCTATGCCTATACAAACATAATTGTTAGTTTACATGTATGATAAGTATACAGAGAATAATAAGAAAATTACTCTAAATCTTCGAGGGTTATCTCGATGAATCTGGTAACCCTCCCATCAATGTCTTTGTTCTGAGCACTGTGCATTGAAACTACTCTGCCAATGACATCTAGAAAAAACAATAACAAAACAATTCATATATCATTCAACAAAATAATTTGAAAAATCAATAAAAGTAATAAAAAAACAGTAACAATACCTATCAACATTGTATCGTCCACCTTCACCGGATTCATTAAATCAACAAAATTCTTAAAATCAAACATAAATCTTGGAAATGTCTGCTCAAACATTTAAAAAATATGAGTTTTCTCATAAAACATTTTTTTTTTTTTGTTTTGTAGCAGTGGTCTTATACTTATCAGTTTGTTTTGTGGCCAGAAAATCCTTGATCACATATACATGTCCCTCCTTGAGCATTTTTTTGAAATTTGGAATCTGAAATTTCCTGATTGTGGCATGAATTCGATCACCCTGTAGTATATTTCAGTACAAAAATTATAATCATAAATTTCTGAACAATTAAACTGAAAATAAAAAGACAAAATAGAAGGAAAAATAACTTACTACACTGTCATGAAAAACACATTCCAGTGTAAGAATTTGATTTTTATCTGAAAAAGATGGCTTCTCATATGCTCGAATAAGCCTCACTTTCACAACCCACATTGTCTTGCTGTTATTGATGTCGCGTATCAGTGTTACGAATGGTGCCATATCTCTTTGTATTGATGGAAAATTTTCAGAAACTCAAAGCTTTAGCAGAGGGAGTTTGTAATCGCTGTAATTTAATTTTCTGCTATGGTTCGGTATTTATATTGGTGATGGACTGAATTTGTAAGGAAGTTGCCCCCAAAATATTTTTGGCTGGATAATGTTCCTTTATAATTGAGGTCGATTTTTACCATAAATTGTTGTCAATACCAATGATGTTTTCAGAGATCTCGATTAATTTGGATAGATTATATGATCGTTGACAATTTAACCAAGTTGAACAATTTACTGTAAAAAAAAATGTAAATTGATATCAAATGTTTTTCTTTATGCGAAAAAACTACCTTAATCAGCAATTCTTCAAGATGTGATTGAAGTTTTCAAGATTTAAAAAATATGCCAACAAATTTGTTCTATTTATGCAAAAAAACATGCCATAATTATCAGATTCTACGTATTATAAGATTTACTAAAGGTTAATACATAATACAAAATGTGATTAGTTTGTATTTTAAAAAGTCAACTTTCTTTATAATGTTTTTCTTTAATTATATATGAATCATCGAAATTTTTTAATACTAAATTTAAAAGATTTTGATGTCAATCTTTTAATTATGCCATAAATAAGATAAATGATCAACTTTAACAAAAAAAAAAGAGGGCTGAATATATCCAAAAATAGATGAATTGGTCAATTTTGTAAAGAAAAACCGGATTTTTTTAGAAATAGGTGTTTAGGCGGGAAAACAGATTTAGAAAGGGGTTTGTTATTATATATATTATATATATATATATATATATAGGCAATGATACTTAAAGTCAAATTTTGGTTCAATGATTATTGTTCATAAATTAGAAAAAAATTATGAATTGTATTCCAACTTAGTATTATATCAAAAGTTGCCAAATTTTAGATACACATCTTACCAAAATAATTAATTATAAATTTATGACCAATGTTTTGTTCAAAATTATTTTTGGCTGCTTATTATTTATATTAACTTAAGTATATTTTATTCAAAATCTTCTTATATTATATTACTTCAATTGCTTTAGAGAGGCACTTCAACATTGTTGATCCTAAAGTCGAAGCATAACCAACAAATATGGTTTCATCTTCACGTTTTCCACTATTAGCCTCTTCCTCAAATGTCCCACCAACATTGACAGGATTAAACCCTGATTTTGCACTAAACAATATATTTGTTTATAATCTATCTTGTGGAACTGCATGGACATTTTTTTTTGGTTAGTCTAATAAATACATTTTGCTTCTTTGTATTTGTTCCTTATATTTTTGTTGTATTAAATTTTTTAAGTTATACCTTGTGTTTTGTGTTTTGTTTATTTTGAATTATTCTCATTTTGAAAATCATTATTTAAATTTAGATGGAGATGGTAACTGATAATATCTTTTGCAACAACAAATTATGTAATCTCTCTATAGTGTATCATAGCATCAATTGTTCGATAGACATGATACACAACTATTCTTCTAAAAGAGATTATTGAATTTGATTTTACAACTCAACCATTTGGCATATGGATTAAATTATTCTCTTTGATTAACAATTAGCTAATTAGTATTTCAAATAAATCCGAATACCTAAGTAATAATGGTGGTGAATTAGTATTGAGTTTTTCCTACTAACAATATATTAATCATACAGTAACATTTTAGTATATGATATAATTTAGGTGACTTAATTGAAAGTGAAATAAAAAAAATGATAGACAAATTTGGTCCAATCAGTCAGAAAATTCTCCTAACCAACGCATGTTTTGGTAAGTCAATGACTGTATTTTTTGTAACGGATATAATTTATAGGCTAATTGATTTTTCCTAGCCATTTCCACTTACTAAATTTATAAATTATTTTACTTCAAAATCCTAACGATATTGCAATACATATTAAATGAAAATCCTAATCATTAATATTGATATTAATATATATCTAATATCTGAAAAAAAAAATCAAATCCCGCACAATCTACTATTCAACAAATCGCCCTGATTTTCTTGCCACTTCACTCTCCATATCATCAATCAATTTAGCTGAATTATAGGAAAACAAATTCTTGAAATAAAATTATATATATTTTTCTAAATTTAAAATTATTGATTTAATAATCAATAAATAAAAATATTTAAAATTAAATTTTGGAAGTTGGATATTGTTTCAGCAATATACGATTCTATAACAAAAATTAGAAAACCTTGATTTTTCTTCAAGATATTTATTTTGTTAAATTCATTTTGTCAATGTAGCAATCAAATATCAAATGCTAATTTAATTATAATTGTATCTATCGAATATCAAATGTTGATTTAATTATAAATGACAATATTTCTTTGGTTTGAGCCAATACGTCTTAAAGAAATAACTTATATTTTATTATTCTATTATACTATATATAACTCTGTTTATATCAAAAAATGCAATAAAAGATTAGCGCACACATTCTGAAATCAAAATCTTGTTGAGTGGCTTTCTAAATATGTCGCTATCCTATAATTAAAATATTATGATCTTTTTACAATCTATTTTTGTTTTAATAATATATAGTTTCATAATTTACGAATTTGTTTAAATGTGCAAATTATATCACTTTATAGGACAAAAATATTGGGGAAATAATTTAATGCACGGATTTGTTTTTATTTTATAATTTCTTGGCATTCTATTTGTGTTTACCATCAATACACCTCTTACATAAACAAATGGAAAAAGAAAATAAAAAAATACAGTGAAAATCTAACGCCCAATTCTTTTGAAAAAGAATCTTGATATGTTATTTAAATTCATTAAGACTCATTACAGTGTAAATATTGTGATGTTATTCAAATTCGTTATTATAAATATAGACAAAATATTTAATATAAGTTAATACATCCACCAAAATATTTTTGTTTGATTTTACTAATGATAACAATTGAGAAAAGGAAATAATATGGATGATGTGTGTAAAATATACGTGCATTTTGGGGCTTAAAATGATATATATTTGATACATTCGCACGCATATTTAGTATTTTTTTACTTGGTTTCCTTAAAAGGGCATGATACTGCGTATTCTTGTAATTTACAGGAAACAGAGCTCAAAATGAAGAAATATTAGTTGGAATGCACGACTAAGATTGACGAATGTGAAGTGAAGATCAAAACGATGAAGAAAATAGACAAAACATTTCACACAGTCGGACCGTGTGGTATCACACGGCCGTGTGGAAATGCCGGTGTGAAACCACACAACCGTGTGAAGTTGGGCAAAACAGGGGACGGAATCAAGGCCACACGGCCGGACCGTGTGATCCCACATGGGCGTGTGGGAAAAAGTATCGAACCGCACCACCAGCCCGTGTAAGATCACACAACCGTATGGGGAAGGCTTTGCACAAGACCACAAGGCCAGGCCGTGTGGTGCCACACGGCCAGGCCATGTGGGACTCTGTCACGACGTGTTTTTTGGAGTTCTCTTCCCGTTCCAACTCTACAAGTGATCTCTCCATGCATCTATAAAAGGGACCCAAGGCTTGCACGAAAATATATCACTTCATACCGAGAAAACACATCAAATTACACAGGAACGTAAGAATCGAAGATCTTTTGAGAGAAAAAGGCTAGTCACGAAGAGCACCACAAGACTTTCGCATCTACGGGAGCACAAGAGCTTCGAAGGCTTGGAAGGAGAATTCATTTTGACAAGAAGGGGTTTTCTTTCTATGTCTAAGATCTCTTGTCTGTGCTTAAATGATGTCATAATGTTGATTCAAATTTGTCTATGAGTTTATAATCAATGTTTGACATAGCTTTCGGATCTTAGGGGCATAATCAAAACTGTGGGTTCATGCTAAATATGATTATTTATATTCTTAATTAATTCATGTTTTCTATTTTATGAATTCGAGTGCTTATTTCTAATTGATTTTTATTTGGCCAATAATTTGCATGTCATATTTATTAGTGCGAGATTCAGGAGATGAGTTCTAACAAAAACGGAAATCGAATTCAGACATAAACGGATGTAACGTGTCGGGAGACCTACAACTGTTTGTGGGGAGTCATTCAATTCATAAATTTTTTGGGAGTTAATAATAGTTGTAACATATAGGGAGATCTACAATTGTTATTAATGTACTGTTTATTTATCACCCGGGAGGGGGAATAAACTATCTTAGGAATTGAACCGTAGAATTGCATGAATTGGTTTTTAAAACTTTATTTGCATTTAATATTGAAGAAATATGTTGAGATTATGTGCCTAATTTTGCTCCTGTAGTTGTTGAAAATACTTGTGGGGTTCACAAATTTATTTATTTTTGCTTTTATTTTCGATTTTTATTATTAAACTTAATATTTGGTCGCTTCAATAAAATTGGAATGCGATGTTATTATAGCCTAAGTGTTTCTTATATCAATCCTTGAGGAATACGACCTTGTTTGCCATTATCCTATAAACTACACTATACACTTGCAGTTGTATGATCCAAAATATTTTTGGCGAACAAGTTTTTGGCGCCGTTGCCGGGGATTGATTAGATTCTACTTATATATAATAATAAGTAGTTCAATCTTAATTGAAGTATTTTTTAAACATTGCTTTTGTTAAGTGCAGATAATGCATGATCATGCGTTCCAGATCAACCCAACCAATACCCATTGATTTGGAAATCGAAAAGACAGCGAAGCAACTAAGGAAAAGAGCCAAATCAATAACGGATGGGACAAATCCAAATGCGAGAGAGAACATAAACAATAAGGAGCGCCCACGGGGGCTAGCGTCGAGACCGGGTGTGGAAAGGCCTGCGAGAAGGGCAGTTAGGGACTACTTCCAGCCGTAGGTAAGTCAAACTTATGGGGGTGTGGTCCGTCTGCTGATCAATGCAAATAATTTTGAACTGAAACCAGCATTGATCCAGATGGTGTCACAAAACCAGTTTGGGGGTAGAGCCGTTGAGGATCCAAACGCGCATCTCGTGCACTTTCTAGAAATTTGCGATACTATTAAAATGAATGGTGTTCCAGAGGATATCATTCGATGCCGCCTTTTCGCATTCTCTCTACGCGATAAGGCTAAGGGATGGTTATGCTCTCTAACACCACCAACAACAAATTGGGCAGAACTAAGTCAACAATTTCTAGCCAAATACGTTACCCCGGTAAAAGAAAACGCGCAATCAAACCGAGATCTCCCAGTTAGGCAATGAGATGCTGAGCCACTATATGAAGCATGTGATAGCTTCAGGGTTTTGCTAAGAAAGTGCCCTCCACACGAATATCCCGACTACCAACAGGTTCAGTACTTCTATAATGGTTTAAGTGGAAACACAAGAACAATAATAGATGCTGCATCTGGGGGTGCACTACTAGGGAAATATCCTGAGGAAGCACTAGAATTATTGGAGGAGATGACAAACAACATTTACCAATGGCCATCCGAGAGGTCTACTGTCCGACGAGTGGCAGAAGTTTAGGATGAGAAGGTCGCTATGCTCACATAACAGGTATCCGTGCTGAATATGAAACTGGATGTGATGCAGCAAGTGACTCCAAGAGATCCTGCTGTTGTTGAAGAAGAAGCAAACTTTGTGGGCCAACAGAGAAACTTCAACAACAATTATAGAAATAATCAGACACCTACCCACTATCATCCGGGGTTGCGAAACCATTAAAACTTTTCTTATGCTAACAATAAAAATATTTTGCAGCCACTTCCAGGATACAATGTGGGTAATCAAGGCAGAGCAGAGTCAAATGAAAAGAAAGCATCTGTTGAAGAGATGCTATCCTCGTTTATCGGAGAAACAAGGGCGAGACATAACAAAGATGAAGCAAAGAAAGACAGGATAGAAGAACAGGTCACTCAGCTGAACACGAACATAAACGCAACACTGAAATCTCTAAAAACACAAGTAGCTCAGATCGCAACTGCTGTGGGAGGCCAGCATCAAAAAGGCAAATTCCCAAGCGATACTGAGTTGAATCCACGAGAACAATGCAACGCACTTTGTCTGATGGATGGCATTGAGGGTTAACAAAATTTCAAATGACACGGTTTAGCGAAAGTCATTAGAAATCTGAAGTCTGGCTGAAGATGTAAAACTTAGCGCTTTATGGGAGGCAACCCAATTTATTTCCTATTTCCGTACATTTTTTTATCGCCTTTAATTTCAATTTCAATTTCAATTTTATTTTTAATTTTGATTTTTTTCTTTTATTAACTTAATTTTTAGTTTTGTTTAGTTTTCTTGAGTTGTTGTATAGGAGGATCATGGCAAACTCACGGTTATTGAAAAAAAAAGTATAGAAACAATCCCACACGGGCGTGTGAGACCACACGACCTGGCCGTGCGAGAGGACAAACTGCCCAACACCACACGGCTGGGCCGTGTGACCATCACACGGCCGTGTGACAAAGGGCCGACAACATTACGCGCAGGATGGCACGCCCAGGGCCACACGGCTAGCCCGTGTGGCATCACACGGCCGTGTGGCCCAGAAAATAGAAACGGGCAGATTAAAAACACCCCTATTTTTACCCCAAATTCTCACTTTTTCTCCCACTTTCTCCTACACAAACCCTAACATACGAAATTTCTCTCCCTAAATTCCCAAACTCCTCTCCAAATCTCTCCAAATTCTCCACATATCTCAAACCAAAAACACAAATCCTTCACCCTCTCAAGAAACCCACCACCAAATACCTTCAATTTCCAACTTATCCAAGTTCTACACCAAGTTTGGGGGTACTCCAAAAACTCCAAAATTTCAGATTTTTCTTCAAAAGCTTGAAATTCATGGCTTCTAGAGATGAAGGAGGAACTAGGAGAAATACAAGAAGGAGGGAGCCGACTCCGGAGCCCGAACCCGAGCCTCAACCATATTTCAACCCCGAGGAGCCCAAAACTTCAAATGTAAACTTGCCAAACGAAACACACCAGGCTAGATGGGCGATACTCTACTTTCGTCCACAGATTAATACAAGGTATCCTAATGAACCTACTCTTACGAATTTAGGTTTATTGGAGGATTTTTGAGCTTTATGTGGTAGAATTGATTGACATGAATTTTTAAATGGGCATTGGGCAACTTATTCAATTATCACACTTCAATTTTTGAGTAACTTTGAATTGGTGGTTCGAAAAAGGAACTTGATGGGAATCATGTTTCGCCTGGAGAATGAGCAAAGGGAACTAAGTATTGATGATTTAAATGAAATTTACAAAACTCCGGCTTATGGGGTTGAGGAGCACAAGGAGTTTTTGATAAGGACATGTTTTGGAAAACGATAACTGCGAAACGAATCTACATGCCAGGCACCTCAAAGGCGTCTAGTATTCGAAACCCGATATTTCGATATGTTTAGCGAGTCTTAGCTAAGACAATTTTTGCGAGGGAGTAGAGTAGAGGGAGCTTGAGGGTAGATGAATTATTCATCATATGGTGTATGGCATCCGGGACTGAAGTTGTGCCAAACACCAGAGCAATGATAGCTCGGCAATTTGATATGATAAGAAAATCTGAGAGGGGTGGAATTAGCATCGGGGGGAGGGGGGAGGTGATTACCTCTATTGCTGAATATTTCAATATTAATTTGGAGGGGTATGCAGAGGCCGTGGGGCCTAAATTAATTGATCTAACCGTTCTAACTGCTATGAAAATGATAAAATTTGATGGGCGTGATTACTGGCTCAATCAAGCAGATAGAACAACGGTTAAGATTCCAAACCCCAAAGCCACATCCATTAGAAATAGGGGTAACTGGTTGCTTAGAGAGGTATAGGGGACTGCTGCTCAAGAAGAGCAGGATGAGCCGATGAGGGCGATGCCGGAATCCTCTAGACAAGCGGGAAATCGACCATTTACTATGAGTGAGAGGCTCGAAAGGATAGAAGCTGACGTGGGCAAATTGTTAGATGACACGTATCAGTTGACAACTACAGCTGATGTTTATCACCAAGAGTACTTATAGCGATTCGATGCCATCACCCATCAGTAGCAGCATATGTACGAGATAATGTCTCGTATGGACCAACGGCATATCTCACAGGGCCACTACCCCCCACCTCCACCACCACAGTGGTCCATGTAAGTACTTATTACGCATTCCTCGTTCTTTTGATAATTTCCTCATATGTTGGGGACGAAGCATATTTTAAGTTTGGGGGGATTGTCAAGAATGTGTAATATAGTACTTTCCAGCATTTTGCATTGCATTTAGGATTGCATGTAGAACACTTTGCATTAATATTTTTGAAAAAAAATTCAATTTTTTTGTTTATTTTTTCGATTTCTAGTTTATGTTGTTTTAGCACTTTTACCGCTGTAGCACGTTTAATTGCTGTTGTGTGTGATTTTAGTTAAGTTTTTAAATGCCGAGCTCCCATATGATTTTACTATGAGCATGTTATGGAATGAGATAACGTACTTGTGGAAATAATGTGATAAATTATTGGGAAGATGTCATTTATTTGCTTAGCATTAATTGAGAAAATTGGGTATTTGAGCATGTTGCGAAAAATAAGCCTGTGAGCTTTTGTGTCTTCAACTGCTTTATATTATGCAGCTTACTTTTTCTTGAGTATGTCATTCATGATTGATAGAACTCTAGAACTTGCTCTGGTATCTTCATTGAAGCCATGTGTGTGTGCAATTTTTGAAAATAATCTAAGGCCATCTTTGTTTAGCCTACTTAGCCTAAAAAGCCTACCTATGAACTCATGATTCCCTAGTTAGCCAATTTTGAGCCAAAACTTTTATTCTGAGCCACATTGATCTTTAAATTTTAAACATGATTTTGTCCCTGAAATTTCTTGAGCTTAAAGAAAATGAATAAGTTTGGGGGAGAAGTGGCGAAAATTTATGAAAAAAAGAGAGAGGAAGTTGGCAAAAGAAAGAGGGATGAGCAGTATCTAGGTAAATTAAAAAAACATAAAAATCGAAAAAGAAAGAAAATCTCTGAAATATTACATAGAGAAAATCGAGCAAAGCAAAAGAAAAAATCTGAAAGCTTAAAGGCTAGAAAAGAAGAAAAGAAGGCAAAAAGGCCTAAATATGAAAAATGAGAAATAAGGGTGGAATTGAAATAGAAAATAAATATTATGATGAATTTGGGTTGGTGAATTGCAAGTCTGTATGCTTAAATTCTATTTGCTCAAGTCAAGTCACTTAATCCAAATTTCGCTACCCATACCAAAGAGCCTACATTACAATCTAACAAAAGTCTTTTTTGATTATTAAGTTATGCACATAAAAGTGGTAGAAATGTTAGACGATTTGCAAGCCTATGGTAGTTCTACTTTCACTGAATTGAATTTGAGCGTAAACACTACCCATACAATTTTGAAAGTAGAGTGATACACTATCAACTTGTGAGCCGCGATGTCAAGTACCCAAAAGAGTATTAATTATGCTGAGTTTATGAATGATGACTTCTTGATGATGAATTACATGGTTTCCTTGAGTATGAAGTCAAATGCTATTTAATGTTCATAGTGTTCTTAGGCGTTCATTTTTACCCCTTATATTATTTTTCTTAATTTGCTCGAGGACGAGCAATGCTTTAAGTTTGGGAGATTTTGATGTGTGTAAAATATACGTGCATTTTGAGGCTTAAAATGATATATATTTGATACATTTGCACGCATATTTAGTATGTTTTTACTTGGTTTCCTTAAAAGGGCATGATACTGCGTATTCTTGTAACTTTTACAGGAAACGGAGCTTAAAATGAAGAAATATAAGTTGGAATGCCCGACTAAGATTGACGAATGTGAAGAGAAGATTAAAACGACGAAGAAAATGGACAAAAATACTTCACACGGTTGGACCGTGTGGTATCACACGGCCATGTGGAAATGCCGGTGTGAAACTACATAACCGTGTGAAGTTGAGCAAAATAAGGGACAGAATCAATGCCACACGACCGAACTGTGTGATCCCACATGGGCGTGTGGGAAAAGGTATCGAACCGTACCACCAGCCCATGTAAGTTCACACAACCGTATGGGGAAGGCTTTGCACAAGACCACACGACCGTGTGGTGCCACACGGCTAGACCGTGTGGTGCCACACGGCTAGGCCGTGTTGGACTCTGCCACGACGCATTTTTTGGAGTTCTCTTCCCGTTCCAACTCTACAAGTGATCTCTCCATGCATCTATAAAAGGGACCCAAGGCTTGCACGAAAATATATCACTTCATACAGAGAAAACACATTAAATTACACAGGAACGCAAGAATTGAAGATCTTCTGAGAAAAAAAGACTAGGTCGCGAAGAACACCACAAGGCTTTCGCATCTACGGGAGTACAAGAGCTTCGAAGAATTGGAAGGAGAATCCATCCTGACAAGAAGGGGTTTTCTTTCTATGTCTGAGATCTCTTGTCTGTGCTTAAACGATATCATAATATTGATTCAAATTTGTCTATGAGTTTGTAATTAATGTTTGGCATAGCTTTCGGAGCTTAGGGGCATATTCGAAACTGTGGATTCATGTTAAATATGATTATTTGTTTTCTTAATTAATTCATGTTTTCTATTTTATGAATTCGAGTGCTTATTTATAATTGGCTTTTATTTGGCCAATAATTTGTATGTCATATTTGTTAGTGCGAGATTCGGGAGATGAGTTTAACAAATACGGAAATCGAATTCAGACCTAAACAGATGTAACGTGTCGGGAGACCTACAACTGTTTGTGGGGAGTCATTCAATTCATCAATCTTTTGGGAGTTAATAATAGTTGTAACGTATCGAGAGATCTACAATTGTTATTAATCTACTGTTTATTTATCACTCGGGAGGGGGAATAAACTATCTTAGGAAATGAAAGCATGAATTAGTTTTTAAAACTTTATTTGCATTTAATATTGAAGAAACATGTTGAGATTATGTGCCTAAGGTTGCTCCTGTAGTTGTTGAAAATACTTGTGGGGTTCACAAATTTATTTTTTTTTGCTTTTATTTTCAATTTTTATTACTAAACTCAATATTTGGTCGCTTCAAAAAAATTGGAATGCGATGTTATTATAGCCTAAGTGTTTCGAATATCAATACTTGAGGAATACGACCTTGCTTGCCATTATCCTATAAACTACACTATACACTTGCAGTTGTATGATCCAAAATATTTTTGGCGAACAATGGAAGACAACAAACATGTGTAAATTTGCAGTATTTATTTATATTTTTAATTGAATTTGACAATGCTATGCGGTCATATAATTGAAAATACGTTTAGGAAAAAATTGACAACATCATACCTTAATATAAAATATTCATCAATCTAAAAATTTATTAACTTACAATAAAAGGACAACAATTTGTTCAACAAGATAATTATTTCAAATGTATAACACTCAAAATGGACATTTATGTATTACCTTAAAAAAAAACTTATTCAAATATTTACCAAATACAAAAGTTGTCCGTGTATTGCATTTTAAAATAAACTTCCTAGATAAATTTTTAAGGTTGTGAAAATTTCCATCGTATTCTATAATTTCTTTTGATTGATGAGTGATTACAACAATTCATTATTGATCAAAATGAGAAAACTCAAGGGGTCTACAACTACTAGAAATAAATGATAGAGAACATACATAGATGTCAATGGTACAAATTGTGTTCTATGTTTTAGTTATATCATGTTTATATTCATAATTGTTTTAGTGCATTATTGTGTTATTGCTGTAAAATTTGAGGTAATACAATTACAATTTATATCTAATTAAATAATAATTTGCTATAGATTTTTATTCGTGATTTTTTCCGCCATATTATTTTGAATAATATCTCAATTCAAATTTTATCAATAGATTATAGAAATATTTACTCATTCTTCTTTAAAAGTGTATAGTCAATAGAATTAAAAAATATTTATTATATAGCCAACATATTCACAACGCATTCGAGCCTTTTCTCTTTCTCATTAGTAACTATAAGAAAAAAAATACAATTGCACCATTAACATCCTATTATCTTGAATTATCTCACGTTAATTTTATTATATAAAACCAGTCTAATTTATTTTTTTTCTTACTAAGTTATACCATAGAATAAAAAAATACCAAGTTTTTGTTTAGGCGGGGGAAAAGTTAAGATCATCTTTATGTATTTTTATATTATATTTACGAATAAATTTATGAATTGATTACTGATTCTTGAAATTCTGATTTAATTGAGAATAAAAACACTTGAATGATTAGTTTTCACATAATTAATGAAAGTATTGAAATCGCAATAAGAAATAACAACAACAATAATAATAACATGTATTTAACTTATTATTATCTTTGTCTTTGTATAATTTGTAACGTGTTGGTATTTTGTAAGTGTGTAGAAAATTTTGAATTATCAGGATCCACATCTACAGATCAACTCTCAGAAAAATCTATAAACAATGAAAATTTTGAATTGAGCAATGTAATCTATCCATTTTAAGAACCCCTTTCTGTGATATTCCAAATGGTATTTATTGACTATATTACTTGGTTTCAGACTCTTTAAACCGTCCACGATATGTTTGAGAAAAGTATTAGAAATATTTGTTGGATGATGTTTTCTACAACGAATGTCAACTGAGAAAATGTCAAATTATCAAGTTTAGACAAACTGTTTTGACTAATGTTATTATATTGAATTATTAAATTTTGCTATATTTAATTGACCTTTCTAATGGATTCATTTGATGTGTTCCATAATTGAATTTGAAATTTAAGTCTATAATTGAAAATATAAATTTTATTTTTATTTACTTTATGTGAATATTATATTATTAAAATAAAGTAATAAAACCAACTCGTGTTAATAGATAGTTTCAGTATAAACCAATAATAATAAAATTAATACACGTGAATAATAATAAAATAATAATACACGTGCAACACACTCGCGGGATTACTAGTTCCAATGAAAAGTGGCAACAAGTATATTGAAATTGATACGACGTCCATTTTGAACTCATATTTAAAGTTGTCAATGGGTCAACTATCAAGCTTGATTCGGCCGGTCCGAGCTAAGTGTGTAAATGAATTGAATCGAGTCGAATATCAAGATATATATTGGGCTTTTGACATAATTGCCTCACTTTTTGGAGGCAATAACAACTTTTTACGCTTCTCGGTACTTTTTTGGAAAAATTTACGCTCCCGCCCTTTTTTTACAAAAATTTATGCTCCCGCCAAAATTTTTGGATTTTTTACGTTGTTGTTTCAAGATTGTTTCAAATATGTTTCTTCCAATAAAAGTTCAGTGAAAAAATAAATTTTGCCCCCGTTAAATAATCAATTTTATAGTCGAAATCTTATAAAAAATTGAGAAATATACACATAAAAAAACACATATAAAAACCAAACAAATTAAAAATATTATAGAATCAACATAAATAGAAAACATAATTCAAATTTGGATCCAATGCATGAAAACATAAAAAATATGGAAACAACCAAGAAACTATATAGAAACAAACCAGATACAACATGAAAATACCATATGAGCAAAAAGAGTTAAAAATTGGTAAAAATTGTATTTAAACATCGAAAACTGCGTGGAAACAACAAAGAAACATCAAAACAACATTAAAAAGGGTATGAAAATAACCCAGAAACAATGTAAAAAATAAAATAGCTTAAAAATTGGTAAAAACTGTATTTACACATTGAACACTAAATGGAAACAACAAAAATATTGTTAGAACAACACTAAAAATATTACAGAACAACACATAAACAATAAAAACAATGTACAAAATAATACATGAACAAAAAAAGCATAAAAAATATGTAAAAGTTGTTTTGAAACACGAAAACAACATTAAAACAACATAGAAACAACAAAGAAACAAATTTAAACAATATCGAAACAACATATATAACAAATAAAGCATTACAGGAACAAAAAAAATGAAAAAAGCGTAAAAATAATCAAAAATATGCAGGAGCCTAAAAAAGGAAAAAATAGGTACAAAAGTGATAGGAGCGTATTTTGTGGTATGTTTACCGAAAAGAGGGTATTTTATGTAATTTCCCTTATTATTTCGTATTTGGCTCATTTAGAGAAATTCTTATTTGTATTCTTTTAATGTTTGAATATAAAAACTGATTGTTATTCCTATTTGAAAATATATTCAAATACTTACGAATCAATTCAAATATTCGTATTCAAAATCCTAAATTATCTTTATCTTTTTTCCCCAGCAATATCTGATAATATTGGAATAATAATTAGAATCTAAAAAATAACTTTGGGTTAGGAAATTGTTAAATACATAAATAATATATTAATCAGAAAATTCATGAACAAACAAAAAAGACTAGTGTCGTATGCCAAGTTCATCGAGAATATACTAGAAGAATATAATTATATATCGGCTTATTAGTTTGCACTTTTATAAGTGAATACAATATTTATTATATATTAATAATCTACATACATAATTATATGCCTATATGTATAAAGATTACATATAAGTAATTTGTATAAAAATGAATATAATTATATATATAATATTTTTAGTATATTCTTTCAAATACCCGAATCGAATGTCATGATATTCATACTCGTATTCGCATAATATGCGAAACAACATAAATATTCTCATTTGGATTTGTATTCTAACTTTTCGAATGCGAATGTCAATATACAAATTCGAATATCGAATCGAACCTTATGACTCCTAGCCCAACAGACCTATTGAAAAATCGGGCCTAGTCAGACCGACCTGAAATTTCATCGGCCCACATTTCTTATGGTCCAACCCAGCCAACAAGTAATTTTTTGATCGGGTCATTCAGGCGTGTCGGGCTTCCAGCGGAGTCAAAGTAGGTTGAGTCCTTTTTGGACCGCAAAAAGTGAAGCCAAGACTAGCTCTATATGTAGGCTAGTCGAGTCGGGTTAGTTTTTGTTGTTTTGGTGGTACTGTTTAAAAAAAATGAATAAGTGTATAGAAAACAAAACATGATAAAGTTTAAAGTCGAGGCGAATATTTGATATTATCTCTGCAAAACCAAATTGTCCTGTTACAAAGTGCTTACGGTTCTGACAGTCGTCTCTAAGATACAACAACTTTAGAGGTTCGACTTAGTAGCACCTGCAAAAGTCAAACCAACAACGAACAAAGAAATGTTTAGGGCTTTCAAGCTTTTGAAGGATATATGATTAATATGCTAATAATGCAGAATGATCTCGGTTCTATCTTATTATTTTCGTGTGTTTTACAACTGCAGTGGTTCATATTTATATGCATCTAACTGCCTTTATGGAATGGTCATGTCTTTTAATCCGAAAAGATATGTCTATAGCCAAAAATCACACCTGGTAACTCGAACAGGTGCTTCAGTTTGAAACTGTGCAACCGCACACTTCTGCGCGCGCGTAAATAAAAAGTTTCAGTCTTTGGTGCTCGTGAGGCCCAACCTAATTTTGAGTAAAAAATTATTTTTAAAAGTTTAAAAAAATTTGTCCAAAACTATAAGTGCCTTGAAGCCCAGGTCCAGGCCCACGGCCGACGGCCCAGGTCGGGCCGAGCCGAGCTGGCCGACGGGCAGGTGGCGGTGGTGCGTTCGCGCGTGTGTGTTTTGAACCAAACCCACAAGTATGTAGGGCCTCCCTTTTTTTAAAAACTTTGGTACCCTAGGGCCCAAACCCATTACTCCAACTTGGGTTATATAAATAGAGCAAACTTTGGCTTTCTATCCTATGTGGGATGGAGTTTCACTCCTCCCCCATATGTACCAATTTTCATGTCAATTTCCAGTTTTAAGTGTCTAGCTTGTAGTATTAATTTCTTATTTACCCGAAATGGGTTTTGAGAAATTCAAAATGTCAATCTCATCTACTCACTTAGTAGAATTTTATCATATAATTTAATTCCATTTTCCACCAATAGAAACAACTTAAATATTTTTTCCAATATGGGTCAACACCCATTTTCACAAACCAAATTCTAACAATGCCCCACATGAATGAAATTAATGGATGCATGTATGCAAATTCACTAGAAAGTTTCGGTGAAATTTTATTGCATCGGGATAGTCTTGTGGCTTTGAACCTTCATTGTAAAATACTATCAGATTTACTAGCTGCTTACTGACGCGATGTCTTAAACTACTAAGCCATTCGTGTAAAGCAGACAACAATATTTACACAATAACAATTCTAACACATGTTGTTCTCACGTTGTGTCCATTTCGGCCCTGAATCATATCTTAGAATAATAAGTGTTTGTTTGAAGCGGACATTACTTCTCATTTATATAGGTGATCTCCTATTGAAGAGTATTCTGCCATACTCCACCTTTCGGTATAGGAATCATTAAAAGTCTAAACTTAACCTCACCACATTCAACAGGTTTCTATTTCACTTGGAAGTTCTGGGAATGAGCTAACACATTTTTCCAAGTGTACAGTTGAATATTCATAACTTAGTTGTCCTATTGAACCAAGGTCTTGGGATCTCCAATTCACAAAGTTGGGTTACCGCTATGAACATTCTTTATTTTGTGGATTTTAAACTCATTCCCCTTAACAATTTATACAATTGATATCGATTTATTCATTTTGTCAGCTGATTCGATAGGTTTTCCTTTGACTTCACGTAGTCAACCGAAATAATCCCATTCGAAATCAATTGTCTAATGATATTGTGTCTTCGACGAATATGTCTAGACTTACCATTATACATACTATTTTGTGCCTTTTAATTGCTGATTGACTATCACAATGTATCAAAACCGTTGGCACCAGTTTATTCCGATAAGGAATATCTTTTAAGAAGTTTCTAAGCTATTCTGCTTCTTCTCCGCTTTACCTAAAGCAATGAACTCGGATTCCATAGTGGATCGAGATATACATGTTTACTTAGAAGACTTCCATGACATCGCTCCTCTACCTATTGTGAAAACATTTTCACTTGTGGATTTGGAGTCTTTTGTGTCAGATGTCCAATTGGCATCACAATATCTTTCTAATCTTGTTGGATATCTCGTATAAAGTATTCCATGATTTATGGTATACCTTAAGTATCTCAACACCCTTGTCAAGGCTTTTCAATGATCCTTACTCGGGTTACTTGTGAACCTACTTAGCTTACTCATTGAATATACAATGTCTAGACGTGTACAATTAGTTAAGTACATCAGACTGCCAATTATCCTTACATATTCCAGCTGAGAAATTGGTTCTCCTCTATTTTCGACTAAGTGTAGACTTAGATCTACATGTGTCATAGCCGAAGGACTATCAAAAGCATTAAACTTTCTAAGCATGCTTTCGATATAATGGGATTATGAAAAGACAATTCCATCTGAAGCGTAGAGATTTTAATCCCTAATATAACATCAGATAATACCATATAATTCATGTCAAAGTTCTTCTTTAACATGTTCTTAGTATTCATGATTAAATCATGAGTACTACCCATAATCAACATATCATCTACATAAAGTTGTAAGTCCAAGCAGCTATGATAATCTAGAGGGGGGGTGAATAGATTATCTCCATCTTTTCGATTTTACCCTCTTTTTCGAACAAGACAAGCCAAGACAATAATAAAGGTGCGGAATGTAAACAACACACGTCGATTTATAGAGGTTCAACCCACCTAGGGCCTAATCCTCTACCACCCCAGTATATCCGGGATGGATTTCAAAAAGAAAAAGAATTTTATTAATTACCAAAATTAATACAACACCAACTTACAACACACCTTGAAGAGCACCACACTCTTCTTCAACACCACCTTTGGAGATTACCACAATCTCCCTTTGAAGATTACCACAATCTTTCTTCAACGGCACCTTTTGAAGATCACCACAATCTTCAATCTTGAAGAATACCAAATTATTCAACACCTCAACAAGAAGATTACCACAATCTTCTTATACCTAACACCTAGATCACCCAAGTGTGTTCTTACCACAAGAACACTCACAAGGATATCTTGTGTTGAATGATAACCCAAAAATTCAAGATTACAACTCGATAATGAATTATACAATTGAGTGCACGTGTAATCAAGAATAGCCTAGACATCAAGAATGTGAAAGTGATAAGCTAGGCAAATTACAACAAGAATAATGACAATATAAGACCAAGTGTTTGCTTGAATATATCTTGTTGTGTTGTGTTGTTCTCTCTTGTTGTTGTGCTTCAAATCTTCCTCTATTTATAGGAGATGATTGATCATTGATAGGCTCCTCTTGGAATCTGATATCTACAAAACAATTGCAATTAAAATCAAGGTTATAGCTGTTAGAAATCAATTCCACATTTCAAGGAAAAGCTGTCTGTTGCACAACGGTTAGAATTTTGTCATCAAACTTGAGGCGACGTCGCGCACTAATAAGATTGAAAAAGAACGCAGCAAAAATTCAACGGGTGACCGGTCTAAGGGGGGGTCGATGGCCGCCCACCACGGTGACCGGTCACCCCGACCAATTTTAGGAGCCTGGGAGTTCTATTTCGTGAAATGCATTCCCAGGTACCGGTCGCCCCGGTCGACCTCCTAAATCAAATGTTGTCCGATTTTTGTCAAAAATAAACCTCAAGAAATACTCCGAAAAATTCGTAAAAACATTTTAAACCAATCGGGAGTATTTAGGACAACATTAGAAATATAGTTTTGATGAGATAACACATTAACACAAAATCATCAAAAGTGTTGTCCGATATAAACTCCAATAAATACTTCGAAAAATAGTAAAAACATTTTAGACCAATCGAGGGTATTAGGACAACATTTAGAAACATAGTTTGGATGTAAAAACCCATTGATACAAAGTCATTAAATGTGTTGTCCAATTTGTCGAAAATAAAACTTGAAGAATTACTCCGGAAAATATTAAAACCATTTTAAATCATTTAGGAGTATTTGGACAACCTTTAAAAACATTGTTTTGGTATAAAAACAAAATCATCAAAATCATGATAAAACCATTTATCAAACAGGTATACTATGACGTAATCATTTGTAGTACCTTTAATGTAGACACACTTGTCACTTTCATTGATTTTGAAACCATTTGACTTCATGGTCAAGTCAAACTTGTTATGCCATTGCTTAGGTGCTTGTTTTAGTCCATAAAGTGACTTAACAAGTTTACACACCTTTCTCTCTTGACCTGGTGCAACGAACCCCTCAGATTGTTCTATATAAATCTCCTCTTCAAGCTCATTATTCAAGAAGGCAATCTTCACATCCATTTGATGCATTTCAAGGTTATGCAAATCTGCAATAGCAATGAGAACACAAATAGACGTGATCCTCATAACAAGAGAATATGTATGAAAAAATCATCTCCCTCCTTTTGTTTAAACCCTTTAGCTACCAAATGAGCTTTGTACTTTTCTATAGATCCATCTGCTTTGCACTTCCTTTTAAGGATCCATTTGCATCCCAAAGGTTTGCAACCCGATGGGAGATCAACCAACTCCCAAGTATTGTTATGCATGATGGAATATATTTCATTATTGATAGCTTCATTCGAGAGAGGAGCTTTTGGACTAGAAAAAGCTTCTTGAATAGTTCTAACATATAAGTTAGAAAATAAGGACCAAAAGACTTAACTACTTTTGTCCTTTTACTGCATCTTGGTTCTTCTTCATCGTCACTTTGAGCTAACCTTGTAGTTTCATAAGTTAGTTTATATGAACTTTCTTCTTTCCTTTCTGTAGGTCCCAAGGGGTGTGAGTAAGGTTTAGAAGGGGGGTTGAATAAACCTTACCAACATTTCGAATTTAGTCCTTTTAAGTAAGTTGAGTTAATTTCTGACTATGTCCTTGATGGACAACTAAGTTAGTTAACCAAATAGAGTTAGCCACTCAACGACTCCGAGCCGTTGATAGAATAACTCATTTGTTTTTAGTCTAATACTTAACTCTATTTGTGATGAGATTTTCGATGGAAGACTTAACACCCTTGAATTTGGTTTAAGTTTGTTTTAACACTTAGTTTTAGCACTTTGTTAGATATCAATTGGATAGCAAATTATCACAGATATTAAATAATGTGCGTAAGTAAATCTTTGAAATATAAATGACACAATAAATTTTATAGAGGTTCGAAGATGGGGTAATTCTTCTAATCCTCTCTTCTCCAACTCCTGGAGGAAT
This sequence comes from Rehmannia glutinosa, assembly GCA_016081115.2. Classification (NCBI taxonomy): domain Eukaryota; kingdom Viridiplantae; phylum Streptophyta; class Magnoliopsida; order Lamiales; family Orobanchaceae; genus Rehmannia; species Rehmannia glutinosa. The sequence continues at coordinate 40,875,689 of CM071933.1, forward strand.
CCACGAAGTATTGATCGAGTACAAAGTGGTTATCATCCGGATGCAAGTCTTGATCACACAAAGTGACTTGATCCTTTGGGACTCGATCGGAGATGCCTTGGTCACATAGGCGGCTTCTCGTCCGACTCAACTTCTTCACAGATACCGCTTGCTTTGCTACTACACTCACTTGCTCAAGTTTCTTGGATTTGATCATGAAGCCCTCCAATGACTTGAGACGGTTCGACCTTGAACCTTTCTACAATCCTCCTTGGAATGTAGACCCTTTTGATTCTTCAAAAGTTTCGTCTTCAACAAAGATGAAGTTGTCTTTCCTTCACAACTAGGTGTTGGGTCGATTTCCTTCAAGTTTAGGCTTGAGGATTCACTTGAATAACTTGAGAATATTTTGGGTTACACTCGAATAATAGCTTGAATGTTCGTGGTTCAAAGTTACCTCCTCTCAAAGTGATTCTCGGCCTTTTATAGTGCTCTTTCAAAAATCCGCCCGTTGAAGAGATAGGTGATTTTCAAAAGACACTAGTGGTCATTGGCTTGTCTTGTTGCGATCCTTGAAATTGACATTACCTCGTATTAAATGAACCTTGACTTTTCGAGCGACAGTGCGATGCTTCCCATTGGTTTATTGCTTTTGCACGCTTCTGGGACTGAGCACTTTAGAATATTGCAGCATGGAAGTATTACTTATTTAAGTAACTTTCTTGACTTCTGTGCCACAGACTCTTTTCAGTTGTCTTGACTTGACTGCCTTTTCTTAACTTCCCCAGGTGACTTCGAGTCAGCTCCCAATCATGGATGACTCATCCGTCACTTCAACTTGAGACTTGGCTATCTTGAGTTGACTTTGACGACACTTCACACAACAGTATCATAGCTGCTACACCTTCAGTCGAGTTCTTGTCTTCTTTTCCTTGCTATACTCAGCTGCTTCACAGCAGAGTCTTCATTTTAGTCTCCAGTTGACTTCTTGCATATCCAGGCATAACTGACTTGACTCAGCTCGTACAACCCTATCTATTACAATGCAAATTACAAAGAAAATGGGGTGCCAACTTTCTAGTCTAAGTTTTACATGGCATTCATCAAAATCTAAACAATAACTTCCCGAACAATTTCCCTCTTTTTGATGATGCCAAAACTTAAAGCATACATACAAAATGTAAATAGCAAAGATACATACAGATAGTACAGTAACAGAGAATGTATGCGTAGAATCAATCTTTTTATTGGTCATAACATTCTTGTCCTTTACACAGCTGTTTACAAAGTGTATCAGAGCAAACATCTATGTCTACGCAAAAATAGAGAATTTCTGATTTCTTATATAATGTGAAGACTTACATACTTATGTATTTACAATAGTAAATTACATGAAGGGGTGGACAACAACACTTCATCTCCTTTTCACCTCCTTCTTTCTTCATCACTCTGCTGCCTTCTTCGACCTTTTTTCTTCTTCTCTTCTTCACCGCTTTTTTTTTTTCTCATAAGCTCTTCCGGCAGCGACTTCATCTTTTCTTTTCCTTTCTTGTCTCTCTTCCCACGGTGAGTTTGTCTTTTATTTTCTTCTTCGATTCTCTTTACATATTCAAAGCATTGTTCTTGGCCACTTGCATGTTGGCTACTTCATCAAACCGAGCCCAATCGATCCCTCCTTTCTTACCTGGATCTATATATTCAATCTTTTTGGATAGAGGTCAAGGTTTGAAACCTCTTCCTCCATTGCTTCTACCTCTTCCTCTGGGTGTGTATTGTACTGGGACCTTCTTCTTTCCAAAGAGAGGATCGGCAGAGTGACCAAAGCAGAGCGATCGCTCGAGTCGCCGCCTATCGCCTTCTTCGCATAGCTTGAGCCCTTTTTCCCAATACAAGTCCCAGGCTTGGGCCATGGTCATGTTCTCGAAGTATCCCTCGAATGCGAGCGTCTTGAATTCATCAACAGATCTAGGATCGGTTCCGACGTTTGAAATGGCATTAGTGTCTCTTCCTGCCGGAATGCCTCCGTATTGTTTTAGTATGTCCATCGGACGGGCATCCATCTTTCTTTCAACCTCCGTCATCTCTGATTCTACTATTTTCCTCTTTTCAGACATGGGCAGAACAAAGTGTTGGAGCGGCAGAGTCACTGGGAGTTTGCTGATGATGTCAGCTGTGACAAGTCCTTGTTGAGGGGTTCTAGCAACCATTAAAGTCATGTCTTTCGAACCTTCCCCCTCAACGGATTTTCCCTTTTCTTTCTTCTGCTCTTCAGCTGTCTTCTCCTTCACAGCTGCGTCCTTCTTCTCACCTGGGGATCCTTTCAACGTCTTTAGGTATTCCTTTTCCCCCTTTTTGGCATCATCAAAGGAGAGAGGAACCCCTGGAAACTGTTAGTCCAAGTGGCTACGATAATCTAGAGGGGGGGGGGTGAATAGATTATCTCGGTTTTTCAGATTTTGCCCTCTTTTTCGAATAATCAAACAAAGACGAGAATGTAAATGCGGAAATTAAACAACACTCGTCGATTTAAAGAGGTTCAACCCACCTAGGGCCTAATCCTCTACCACCCCAGTATATCCGGGATGGATTTCAAAAGGAAAAAAGATATTATTAATTTACCAAAAATTAATACAACACCTTGAGGATTACCACAACCCTCTTACACCACCTTGAGGATTACCACAATCCTCTTACAACACCTTTGAAGATTACCACAACCTTCAAACACCTATCACCTAGATCACCCAAGTGTATTCTTACCACAAGAATACTCACAAGGATGTCTTGTGTTGAATGATGACCAAAATCAAGATTACAACTCAATAATGATTGATACAATATGAGTACAAGTGTAATCAAGAATTGAAAGCCTAGACCTCAAATTTGTGCAAGTGAAAGTGCTAAGGCTAATACAACAAGATATATGAAAGTGTTTGCTTTGTTTGCTCTTTGCTTGTATGGAGTGTTGTATCTTGTTGCTTGAATGAAGCCTCTATTTATAGGAGAGGTCTTGGCTTTGATTTCCAGACATTGGCTCCTCCTTGGGGAGTGATTTGCTGCAAAAGAAACCATTTAAAATCATCAATATAGCTGTTAGAAATCAATCCCACAAAATAGGGAAAAGTCATTCGAAAATGCAACGGATAGTTTTTTCGATAAAGGGGGTTCGACCGGTCGCACAGAGATAAGATTGAAATTGAATTTCTGCGAATTTTTACGGGGGACCGGTCGAAGGGGGTTCGACCGGTCGCCCTTGGTCTTGACCGGTTGGGGTTGATAGAAAATCAAAACAGAGAAGTACGCATTTGAGAGGGCACTCCCGGTACCGGTCGCCCGGTGGTCGACCGGCCGCCCTCACCGTCGCCGCCCACCTGGTCGACCGGCCGCCTCCCCATTTTCTCTTACGTCCCATTTTTGTTTCAAAACTCAACTCAGTACGGGTTGCCCTATAGGGCGACGGTCGAGCCTGAAACAAAAGTGTTGTCCAATTTAAAATCGAATATAAACTTCAAGAAATACTCCGAAAAATAGTAAAAACATTTTAGATCGATCGGAAGTGTTGGGACAACATTTAGGGACATTGTTTTGGTATAAAAACTCATTTGAACAAAATCATCAAAATCATGATAAAAACATTTATCTAACAAACTCCCCCTTTTTGATGATTACAAACCAAAACAATTTTCAAGAGGACGATTTCGAAAAACAAAATAATTTTCCAGTTTATGAGTAAACTATCCGTTTAAAAACATTTTACAAAAGCTCCCCCTATTAACAAGCACATTAATAAGAATATTGCATAAGCTAGAAGCACAAGCTTTTACAAAATAAACAACAACTCCATGAGCTTAGAAGCTCCCCTGTCACAAATACTTATTATCCATGCAAACAAGTTCATAAAACAATCATTGAATGAGTTTTCTTCACAACTTATGGCCTTAATAAGCCATAGCTTATAGCTTTTATCATGAGCTTTTATTAGCTTCTTTGAGCTAACGAGCCAATTTCCTGTTTCTCCCCCTTTGGAATCATCAAAAAAATGTTAGGATGATAAAAACATTATAGAAGTATATCAAAGTGCGCCAAAGAAATGGTTTATCAACCATTGAGCAATTTAGGCTTAAAAACCAAGGAAAATGGGAGAAATGTATCATGAAGAGTTCATACGCTCGTTTTATTTGCCAAAACATGATCTCAATGAGTATTGAAGACTTTTGGAAGTGAGAGAATCATGTAGAAGTTGAAATTTTCATTGTGACATTTCATCGAACACATTGTGGGCGTGAAAAATAAAAAGAGTTGTATATAGCCCTAGTAAATGATCCAAGCCAAAAAAATTGCATCACCAATTCACATCAAACATCATACAATACAACATAATAACTAAGCTCATCAAGATCATAAGCAAAAAATATCAAGAAATATACAAGAAAGCCATAAACTCAAGGTTCAACCCAATTGAGCAAAGTAAGGAAAATTCTTACCATTTGATCGGAAAAGATGAGCAATGATGATGATAAACAAGCTATATAAGGTCCAAGATATGAATTGAATGCATGAAAATCAATTTTGAGTGAAAATTGTGTGCATTTGGCAAAGGGGACGAAAAATGGCAAAAGAAGTGAAAATAACAAATGTCAAGACAGAAGCGAACTTAAACCAAAAATTGGCCTAGGCTTAACGGTCGTGGTTGAGGGCGACGGTCGACGTTGAGGGCGACCAGGTTGCCCTCAACCTCTTCACCATTTGTTTTGTCAAATTTTTTAAAATCCGAATTTTCAACCAAAAATCCGATTTTTTCGCCCCTAAGTTTTAAAAACATGCAAAATGCAAACGTAGACCTCATTCAATATGCATTATGCCTAATCAAGCTCGTATCGACGCAAAAGTCTCGGAAGTTAGCGGTTTTGTAAAGATGTCCGCTAATTGATCTTGAGATGGCACAAAAGATATCTCAATTTTTCGTTTTGAGACACAATCCCTTAGAAAATGATGTCGAATCTCAATATGTTTAGTACGGTTGTGATGAACCGGGTTTTGAGCAATATTTATAGCGGATATGTTATCACAAAAGATAGGAACATTTTCAAAAGAACATTTGTAATCCGCTAAGGTTTGTTTCATCCAAAGAAGTTGAGTACAACAAAAAGCGGCGGAAATATATTCGGCTTCGGCCGTTGAAAGTGAAACACAATTTTGTTTCTTTGAAAACCAAGAAACTAGGCAATCGCCTAAAAATTGACATGATCCGGAAGTACTTTTCCGATCATCAATATTTCCGCATAGTCCGAATCACTATAACCTTTAAGAGAAAAATTTTCATTCTTTGGATAAAATAAACCATATTGAATAGTGCCTTTCAAATATCGAAAAATCCTTTTAACGGCACTCATATGAGATTCTTTGGGATTGCTTTGAAAACGAGCGCATAGGCATACGACATGAAGAATGTCCGGTCTACTAGCGGTTAAATAAAGTAAACTACCAATCATACCTCGATACTTGGATTCATCAACCGACTTGCCTTTTTCATCTTTGTCAATTTTGACATTGGTTGCCATAGAGTCGAGGCGGTTCTTCCTTCTTCAATGCCGAACTTTTTCAAAAGTTCCTTTGTATATTTTGATTGTGAAATATAGATACCTTCTTGGCATTGCTTGATTTGAAGTCCAAGAAAGAAATTAAGCTCTCCCATCATGCTCATTTCAAATTCACCTTGCATTAACTTAGAAAATTTCTTGCACAAAGATTCATTAGTAGCACCAAAGATAATATCATCAACATAAATTTGCACAAGTAAACAATCTTGCCCTTTTTCAAAAACAAAGAGAGTAGTATCAACTTTACCTCTTGTAAAACCATTTTGCAAAAGAAAAGAGCTAAGTCTATCATACCATGCACGAGGTGCTTGTTTCAAACCATACAAGGCCTTTTTAAGTTTAAATACATCATTAGGCCTAGAAAAATTTTCAAACCCCGGAGGTTGTTTTACATAGACTTCTTCTTGAATAAAACCATTTAAGAAAGCGGATTTAACATCCATTTGGTAAAGCTTGAAATTTTTAAAACAAGAATAGGCAAGTAAAATGCGAATAGCTTCTAAACGTGCTACGGGTGCAAATGTTTCATCATAATCAATACCTTCTTCTTGACAATACCCTTGAGCTACTAACCTTGCCTTATTACGAACAATGTTGCCTTGATCATCAAGTTTGTTAGGAATACCCATTTTGTACCAATAATTGTTTGAGATGGAGGACAAGGTACTAATTCCCATACATTATTTCTTTCAAATTGATTCAACTCCTCTTGCATTTCTAAAAACCAATCTTCATCCTCAATAGCTTCCTTAGCATTTTTAGGCTCTTTTTGAGATATAAGAGCTTTCTCGGCAAAATTTCTTCGAGTCATTACTTTATCAAGGGGATCACCAATAATAAGATTTTTGGGTGATCTCCTTAAATTTCAATGCTACGGGAAGATTGTATCACCCTATCTTCTTGAGGAACATTTGAACTTGAAGGTTGATCATTTGAAATAGAAGGTTTATCATTATGAGCATCACTTTGAACAATAGGTTCAACAATATCCTCTTCATCACTATCGTCATTGGGTATTCTTTCAACACCCGAGGCTTCATTAAATTTGACATGAATAGATTCTTCAACAACCATGCTAGTCTTATTGTAAACCCGATATGCTTTGCTCTTGGTTGAATACCCCATAAATATTCCTTCATCGGCCTTAGGATCAAGTTTGTCCAATTGATCCTTAGTATTCAAAATAAAGCACTTACATCCAAATATTTTGAAATAACTAATATTTGGAATTCTTCCTTTCCAAAGCTTATATGGAGTTTTATTCATTTTAGGACGAATATAAACTCGATTAATGACATAGCAAGCGGTACTTACGGCTTCGGCCCAAAAATATTTTGGAAGTGAAAATTCATTTAGCATGGACCGACTCATTTCTTGAAGTGTCCGATTCTTCCTTTCGGCTACACCATTTTGTTGAGGTGTCCTTGGAGCCAAAAAATTGTGTGTATATCCCTTGGTTTCACAAAAGACTCTAAACTCACCGTCAAATTCTCCGCCTCGATCACTTCGAATAGTTTTAATAGTATCTTCCTTTTCATTCTCAATGCGTCTACACAACTTAACAAACTCATTAACGGCATCACTTTTATTTGCAAGAAAAAGAGCCCAAGTGTATCTAGAAAAATCATCAACAATTACAAAAGTGTAATGTTTTCCACTTAGACTAGCCGTACCAATATCCCCATACAAATCTAGGTGAAGAAGTTGTAGAGGCTTGGTTGTGGAAATTTCATTTTTGGGCTTAAAACTACTCTTAACTAATTTGTTCTTTTGACAAGTGTCACATAAGCCAAGATTTTCAAAATTCAATTTGGGTAGTCCTTTTACATGTTGGTTTTTGTAAATATTTTTCAAACTTTTATATCCAACATGTCCAAGTCGCCTATGCCATAAACTCGTTAAATCATTGTTGGCGACAAGACAAGAAACATTTTGACTAACCAAATCACTAGTAGAAATTTTGTAAAGATTGCCTTTTCTATTTGCTTCACAAATAATTTCATCATTTTTACGAATAAGACATTTTTCTTTATTGAAAACAACATTATAATTTGAATCACAAAGTTGGCTAACACTTATCAAATTAAATTTAAGCCCTTCTACTAAAAGAACATTATTAAGAGAGAAAGAAGAGTTACCAATTTCTCCATTTCCAAGAATTCTTCCTTTGCCATTGCCGAACATGACCATACCCTCTTCTTGGAACTTGATGTTGGTAAAAAGTTCTCTCTTTCCGGTCATATGGCGTGAACATCCGCTGTCCACGAGCCATTTGAATCCTCCATGGTTGTTGTAGCGCCTATTACCTACAAACGAACCATTTTTAGGTACCCTATAGTTTTGGGGTCCATGGGGTTAGCCTTGAGACCTTTGGGTCTCCAAACAAAGCTAAAATTGTTCTTCAATTTACAATTGCTAACATAGTGACCAACTTTACCACAATAAAAGCAAATAATATTATGGGCACTTTTAGCACGTACAAAATTCGGACCTTGGTCATTTTTCTTAAAGACTTTTTGAAATGGTTTGTAACCAAGTCCTTGTTTTGAATGCTCACCTCTTTGTGCATCTAAAATTTTAGTAACCTTATCCGTGCTTAAATTAAAACGATGCACATCCTTTTTCAAATTATCAATATCATTAGTGAGCATTTGTTTCTCGGTTTCAAGAGTTTGAATTTGAGTAAGGGTAATAGCATGAACATGATCAAGAGTCTCATAAGATGTAAATAATTTATCCTTTTCTATTTTAAGCTCTTTATGCTCCTTCTTTAAACTCTTGTATTTAACAATCAATTTTTGAAATTCATTTTGCAACTCATCAAAATCACATTGCAATTCATCAACTAAGGAGGAGGTAGAGGAGTTAGAGCGCACCTCATTATTTTCATCGTCTATAGCCATAAGACCATGTTCGGTTTCACCTTCCTCGTCGGATGTCTCGAGTAGCTCATCCCAAGTTTTGACATCCGCATTTAGAGCCTTCTTTTTGGGAAAAGGCTTCTTTTTCTTTTGTTCCTCCTCATTGAGTTTTGGGCAATCGGCTATGAAGTGCCGGGTTTTCCGCACTTAAAGCAAGCATTATCTCTTGGTTTTATTGCTTTATTTTTATTCACAAATTTTGCAAATTTTCGAACAAGTGCGGCCGTCTCCTCATCATCATCATCATTATCATAGTATGCATTATTAGAAGAGGAAGCAAGACCTTTAGGAATATTTTGCATACCCGATTGATTGATGGTTGGTTTGGTATTTTTCCTTTCCTTGAGATAGACTTCATAGATGAGGAGGTTCCCGATGAGCTCGTCAAACTTGAGTGTCTCAAGATTTTGTGCTTCCGTGATTGCCGTCACCTTTTCGGACCATGAGGGAAGAGCATTCAATACCTTAGTCACTTTGTCTTCTTCGGAGATGACTTTACCGAGGGCCACAAGAGGATTGACAATGTTGTCAAGCCTTTCCACCATCTTGGAGATGCTTTCACCATCATACATGTTAAAGTTTTCAAAGTCTTTAACAAGCATGGTCTTTCTAGCTTGCTTGACCTTCTTTGTCCCTTCATATATAGTCTCCAATTTTTCCCAAACCTCATGTGCCGACCTTATGCCTCGTATGCGATTGTACTCGGTGGCGGTAAGTGAGCAATGCAAAATATTTAAGGCCTTACCGTTTAGAGAGAAAGCCTTCTTATCATTTTCATCGAACTCCTTGAAAGGTTTAGGAGCCGAGGTGCCATCCTCCATTTTTTTCGTTGGTTGATCAACTCCTTCAATAACCACATTCCATATGTCAAACCCGCACCTTGTAGAAAGCACTCCATACGGTCTTTCCAAAATGCGTAGTTGTTGGCGTCGAACAATGGTGGCTTGTTGGTGGAGGCGCGGTGGTGAGATAAGCGTCATTCGTAGCCATGGATCTTTCCTCTTTACTCGAACGAGCTAGCCAAAGAGTTTGGCTTTGATACCACTTGTTAGTCCAAGTGGCTACGATAATCTAGAGGGGGTGAATAGATTATCTCGGTTTTTCAGATTTTGCCCTCTTTTTGAATAATCAAACAAAGACGAGAATGTAAATGCGGAAATTAAACAACACTCGTCGATTTAAAGAGGTTCAACCCACCTAGGGCCTAATCCTCTACCACCCCAAAGATATCAGGGATGGATTTCAAAAGGAAAAAAGATATTATTAATTTACCAAAAATTAATACAACACCTTGAGGATTACCACAACCCTCTTACACCACCTTGAGGATTACCACAATCCTCTTACAACACCTTTGAAGATTACCACAACCTTCAAACACCTATCACCTAGATCACCCAAGTGTATTCTTACCACAAGAATACTCACAAGGATGTCTTGTGTTGAATGATGACCAAAATCAAGATTACAACTCAATAATGATTGATACAATATGAGTACAAGTGTAATCAAGAATTGAAAGCCTAGACCTCAAATTTGTGCAAGTGAAAGTGCTAAGGCTAATACAACAAGATATATGAAAGTGTTTGCTTTGTTTGCTCTTTGCTTGTATGGAGTGTTGTATCTTGTTGCTTGAATGAAGCCTCTATTTATAGGAGAGGTCTTGGCTTTGATTTCAGACATTGGCTCCTCCTTGGGGAGTGATTTGCTGCAAAAGAAACCATTTAAAATCATCAATATAGCTGTTAGAAATCAATCCCACAAAATAGGGAAAAGTCATTCGAAAATGCAATGGATAGTTTCTTTGATAAACAGGGGGTTCGACCGGTCGCACGAGAGATAAGATTGAAATTGAATTCTGCGAATTTTTATACGGGGGACCCGGTCGAAGGGGGTTCGACCCGGTCGCCCTTGGTCTTGACCGGTTGGGGTTGATAGAAAATCAAAACAGAGAAGTACGCATTTGAGAGGGCACTCCCACCGGTCGCCCGGTGGTCGCCGGTCGCCCTCCTCACCGTCGCCCACCTGGTCGACCGGTCGCCCTCCCCATTTTCTCTTACGTCCCATTTTCTGTTTCAAAACTCAACTCAGGTATGGGTTGCCCTATAGGGCGACCGGTCGAGCCTGAAACAAAAGTGTTGTCCAATTTAAAATCGAATATAAACTTCAAGAAATACTCCGAAAAATAGTAAAAACATTTTAGATCGATCGGAAGTGTTGGGACAACATTTAGGGACATTGTTTTGGTATAAAAACTCATTTGAACAAAATCATCAAAATCATGATAAAAACATTTATCTAACAGAAACATGCCAGCAAGCATGAAATCTAGGCGGCTGATAGCTGAGTTCTGCTTGGATTCTGCTGCGGAGTATGCTGCAAGAAATTCTGAGCGGGTGGATTTTGATTCGGCTGTCACCAACTTCATTTCAGCCATAAGAAGGCTGAATTTTTCATTCATGTTTTCTCCCACGCGCAGAAGTTCTTTTCGATGAAATTCGCGCAGCAGTTCCATTTCTGTGGTATGAGAGGTATGCATTCTATCAATATTTTCTTGCATCCTCTTCTTCATGTCAGCGTTATCAGCTCTCCAGATTAGCATCTTATTGTACAATGCTTTGAAGTATCGAACCTGTTCCACACGCATTGTTTGCTGTTGTTGCCACCATTCCCGGATCCTGAGTATTTCCACACAGATTGGCAGTAAGATTAGCATCTCGATTATCCAGCCGCATATCTAATGAGGCCTGGTGCCTTTCCATCTTCTCTATCTCCACAAATATTGCCTTGAAAACTTCTCGAACCTCAATTGTCACCTCTGTCTCAACTGGCGGCCAAGCAGCGTCAAATTCAAAGTCTGCTGGGACGATGGTATCTGTTGGAATGATGGGATCAGGTTTATGGAAACGTCGTTGATCTCTAGCTGATTCTTCATCAAGATCAGGCAGCTCTAGTGAGAAGGGAAACATTTCTTTAAACGCATCATCACGGACATAAGGAATCTGTTCAATGGTAATTCGTGGCCGTGATGTGCCCGGTTGAGTCAATTTTGCTGCAGCTTTGGGAGCCTGCACAGTTGACTGTGATTCAGCTGGGGTCTTTTGTGGTATGGACCCGGTGGCCGAGCCTCGGTATGTCTCAGCGGCCGTCGGTCTCGTTGGTTTTCCATTTGAGTTGTGCGGTCTCGGCCGTATCAGTAGCGTCATCGGACGATGATGAGACTTGAAGGGGTGGCTCATCATCAAAATTGAACTTTTGACTAGCAGCCTTGAATTCTCGCTTACTCGTGCTGGGAAGAACATCCTCAGCTAAGTCGTTTGGACTTGCAACAGGGGATGACTCAGCCTCATCTTCACCTTCAGATCCCAGAAATGTTACATTAGGATTGTCTTGGGAATCGTGAAGGGCACTTATCTCCTCCTCAGACGCATTGATGATAACTAGAGGGATGTTCTGTGCTTCTGCCTCTTTACCCTGGGAAGTCTCAACCTCCTGTAGGCCTTCATTACCTCTTGCAATCTCAACTGTAGCAGGCCTTGGACATTCCCTTCGGCTGACTCGGTTGTCTTGGGGTCTTCTACGATGGCATCCACAGTGAGTCTCAACTCGTGGATTGCACTTTCATTGCCCAGTGTTAACTCGGGGCGAGAACCATCATGTGCCTCGACTGCATCAGCAGCGTCCTCAGCCTGCAGAGCAGTTGGCACCTCAGCTGAGACAATCTCAACTGTCCGAGATTCTTCAGTGACAACTTGCTGTGTTTCATTTTCTTTTTCCTTCTCCACTTCACCTCCTAGATTCGTTGTGGAGTCATCTGCAGCAACCTCCGACCTAGCTGCAGTGGAAGGAGTTTCCCCCTCAGCTGGCACACAAGATGAGTGACTTGGATTGGGGTCACTCTTCTCCAAACTCCCGGCTGTTTCCTGTGAGTGTTCAACCATTGGGGCAGGTGGTAAGACACCTTCAATAGGGGTTGGCTCTACTTGGGTCCCCAAGTTCCCAGTTTCATCGCCATTTCCCTTAGAACCTTCCTCAGAGTGAGCTGGGGAAGTGGTCGCAGCAACAACAGTTGCAATCTCCTGCACCACTCCCATAGGGTCAATTTCCAGCTGTGATTTGGAAGACTCTCCTGGTCCTTTCATCAGCTGTTGCTCATGCATCATTCTGGATTCCCGCATGGCTTGCTGCGTTTCTAGATCTTCTGTCGCGAGAACGGGGTCCAAATCTTCATCACTCTCGAAAGTATGTCAAGATGTGGATGAGTATGATCGGTGGTTCGGTTAGAGGACAAACATCGGCTTTCGACGAGCTTCTACTTCTTCACGCTTTTGCCTTGCTTTGTTCGTTTTCCTTTCGAATTTGCAGCATGTTGATGCACTTATCCTCATCAAGGGCTTGTAGCACTGTATCAACTTCAAGGAACCTGAATAGCTCCTCTTCCTCCTCAATAAAACGGGTGTTCAAAGCGCACCCTAGAGTGACTCAACTTCCACTTCCTCCATTCTCGCAGACGATTTTGGACGTCTGGATATGGTGGAGACAGCATGATCACATCAACATCATCATCTTCGTGTTGTCCTCCAGTCTCAGGAATGGAGGGTAGCATAGCTTGCTGCTCTTCACCCTCAAAGATCTGTCGTGGCGGAGACACGATCCTGTCCCAACAGGAGACTTAGTTGTCTCTTGGCTGTTACTTGTTCTCATTTGTTATCTCCCACTGGGTCTTCAACTTGCCTCTGCTGGGCCTCAGCAGACTTGGCGGTTTCATCAATGATCTTTGGAGATTCTACTTCTCCATTTTTTCAACGATCTGTTCGGTGAGTGGCGAGACTCAATTGTTTTCTTATGCTCAACGCTTGAAGAGTCTTCTTTTTGGTCCTCACGAGGAGGAATTTCGGTTCGGATACAATTTCTCTCAGTTCTGGGCGACGGGGTGCTACTTTCTTTTTACGAGGAGTGGATTTCTTGGCTTGTCGATCCTCTTCTTCTTGACAAGCTGGAGAAGGTATTTGAGGTTCCTTCTCATTGCATTTTGTAGGGGCGGGAGACACGGCTGGGCGGGGGACTCGGCTGCAGGGGCGGTGTGCGGTTGTTTTCTTTTTATTTCTTTGTCGCAGACAATCTTCTTTTTTCCTGCAGGGGCAGCTTTCTTCTTGGGAGGGAAGACAACAACTGTTTTCTCAGGGTCAGCTGATTCCCCTCATTGGTATCCGCTCTCTTGGCATAAACTCTCTTCTGAGCTCCGGAAAGATTTGATCGGAACATTTTCTTGTTGACATGGAACGCCTTTCCATGTCGAAGTGGAACTCCTTTCACCTCCATCAACCGCCCAATCACAAGGCCATATCCCAAGGACCCTCCGAACGATCCATCTTCCTTGAAAGACTTATTTCCAACATTTTGGCAGAGTCTGATGTATACAAACTCAGCCCAGTTTACCTTCTTCTCCTCCATGATCGCAGCCATCACGATCAGCTTAGTTTTGACGGTGATTAAAGCTTCCAAATTTGATGTCTACACACTTGGCAACAATATCCAAAGAACTTGTGGTAATCTTCTTTCAGCAGACTTCTTTCTTGTGTAGACCACCTTTGCAGCACAGTCAGGTTTGGCCAATTCCTTCCATGCAACAGCCAAGTTTACATCGGCCTCCAATATCTCCGGCACTCCTTCCAACGACAGCAAACAATGCTCCGCTAGATCCTCAACAGTGATCATAAACTCCTTTCCGTGAACAGATGACTTGATGCCCTCATCGTGAACATCAGCATTCACGTAGAACTAAGCGACTTCTTCAACATAAGTCATCTGAAACTCCATAGTGAGAAAGGGTTTCAGCCCAGACTTCTCCACTTTCTCAGCTATGTTTTTCACAAGGTTTCATCGGACCCCTGTTTGATCATCCCTTCGAAATCCATAGTAGAGCCAGTGTGGATTTGTTTTCCCAACTTAGTGAAATCATAAGTAGTTGCCATTTCAGTGATTTTTACCGAATGATTTTTGAGAAACTTGCTTTGAGGATTGATAGGGTTTCGAGAGAAAAATACAGTCTTTTCTTTTGGAGAAATGAACAGTTTTGGTGTAGTGTGAGAGAGAAAACAGACGAAATGGTATATGTATGGGTTATGAAAGGACGTGCATACGGTTTTTGAAATTTGATTGAGATCAACGGCTCAGATTTAGCATGCCGATTAGCATTTAATTTCTCGCATTTAATGCGGCAGCATTTATATCCAATCATATGCTTTGTCGTGCAACTTTTTGTATACTGTCATTATTGCGACGTCATCCTTAAAACATTCCCGCTTATTAAAACGACTGCATTTTTGTCACTTAGCTCATAAATGACTCAACTTACTCCTTAGCTGATTCAATTCTTCTTCTCTCTTCTCACATAGCTACTCAGCTGTTAGCTAAATCGATGCAGCTGATTTTCCGATACGGCTGATTCACTTAGCTGATTTATGAACTTAGCTCCATTTTTATCTTTTCTCGTTTCATCTCTTCTCCTTGAGTTTTCTGAGTGTTAACTCAGCTCAATTAGCCCTAACTCATGCTTGAGTTCTTCAAATCTTGATTCACATAATGGTTTTGTGAATATGTCAGCTAACTGTTTATCAGTTGAGATATATTCCACGGTGATGTCCTTCTTTTCAACATGATCTCTTGTAAAATGATATCTGACATCAATGTGCTTTGTTCTTGAGTGCAACACATGATTTTGAGTGATTGCAATAGCACTTGTGTTATCACACATAACTGGAATCTCTTTTTCTTCAACATCATAATCTCTCAGTTGTTGTCTCATCCATAAGACTTGGGCAACAACTTTTTCATAGCTATGTACTCGACCAATTTTGTGGATATGGCTATTGAGTTTTGCTTCTTGCTAAACCAGGAAACCAGTCTATTTCCAAGCATTTGACATGTACCTGAAGTTCTCTTCCTGTCAACTCTACATCCAGCATAGTCAGAGTCTGAATAACCAATAAGCTTGAATCCTCCTTCCTTTGAATACCATAAGCCGACTTCCTGGCATCCCTTCAAATATCTTAGGATTCTCTTAGCTGCAGTCATATGACTTTCTTTTGGTGCAGATTGGAATCTTGCACATACACCTACTGCAAAGGTGATGTCTGGCCTACTTGCTGTGAGATAGAGCAGTGATCCAATCAGTGCTCTGTATCTTGTTTGATCCACAGGCTTGCCATCTGCATTTCCATCTTGACTGATGTATTCATTGGTATTTTCACAGAAGACTTCTCTTCCATACCAAATTTCTTCATTAAATCTCTGGTGTACTTTGTTTGACTTATGAAGGTTCCATCCTTCAGCTGTTTGACTTGAAGTCCTAGAAAGAATGTCAATTCTCCCATCATGCTCATTTCAAATTTGCCTTGCATGAGGTTTGAGAACTTATCACACAGCTCCTTGTTTGTGGATCAAAAATAATGTCATCCACATATATTTGAACAAGCAGTATACTCTCTCCATCTTGAATTCTGAAGAGTGTTCTGTCCACTTTGCCTTTGGTGAATCTATTATCTGTTAGGAATTGAGATAATGTATCATACCATGCTCTTGGTGCCTGTTTCAATCCATATAGAGCTTTCTTGAGCTTGTACACCTTATCTCCAAGAGTCTTCTGCTCAAATCCTGGAGGTTGTTCAACATAGACTTCTTCTTCCAATAATCCATTCAAGAATGCACTTTTTACATCCATTTGATATACAATGAAGTTCTTGTGTGCAACATAGGCAAGAAACATCCTTATTGCTTCTTATCTTGCAACATGAGCAAATGTTTCATCAAAATCTATACCTTCCTCTTGGCAATACCCTTTGGCTACCAGTCTTGCTTTGTTTCTTACCACAGAACCGTCTTCATTCATCTTATTTCTGAAAACCCATTTTGTTCCAATAACATTTTGATGGGTTGGTCTTTGAACCAATTCCCATACTTTGTTTCTTTCAAACTGATTCAATTCTTCTTGCATGGCCTGAATCCAATGTGTGTCTTCCAATGCTTGAGACACATCTTTTGTCTCTATTTGGGAAATAAAGCAAGTGAACATTGCTTCTTGTTGAGCTCTGGATCTGGTTCTTACACCGTCTCTTACATCTCCAATGACTAGCTCTGGTGGATGATCTCTTAGCCATCTCACATCAGGTTGGAGTAAGTTAGCTGGGTTCAGTCGTCTTGCAGTTGTGTTATCTTGAGCAGCTCTCTCATCATCACTTAGCTGCAGATTGTTCAACTGCCTTTGTGATTCAGCTACATCATCTTCATCTCGGTTTATTGCTCCAGCTTCAGCTTCAACATAGGGACTCTTCTGCTTAGTTGGCTGATTTAGCTTATCAACTAACTCTTCAATGTCTTTTCCATTTACATTAGGTTCATCAAAAACCACATGGATAGACTCTTCTGTAACCATAGTCCTTTTGTTCAGCACTCTGTAGGCTTTGCTTTCAGCTGAGTATCCCAAGAAGATACCTTCATCAGCTTTGGCATCAAAAGCCTTTAGATTATCTTTCCCATTGTTGTGGATGAAGCATTTACATCCAAATATTTTAAAGTACCCAACATTTGGCTTTCTCCCTGTCCAAATCTCATAGGGAGTCTTTGTCAGCTGTCTATTTATCATGCATCTATTTTGAGTATAGCATGCAGTGTTTATGGCTTCAGCCCAAAATCTTTTAGGCAACCCTACTTGAGCCTAACATGGTCCTTGCGGTTTCCTTGAGAGTTTACATATTTCTTTCTCGCAACTCCATTCTGTTTGTGGAGTCCTTGCTGCAGATAGTTCATGAGCAATACCATTTTCAACACAGTACTGAGTGATTATTCCATTAACAAACTCAGTTCCTCTATCAGATCTTATCTTTATAATGGTTTGACTCTTCTCATTTTGAACTCTTTTCATCAGCTGTGGTAACTTCTGCAAAGTTTCTTTCTTTTTATACATGAAAATTGTCCACGTATATCTTGAATAATCATCTACTGCCACCAAGGTATATTTCTTTCCACTTATGCTAGCTGGCTCAATTGGACCAAATAAATCCATATGTAGCAGATGCAATACTCTTGTTGAAGATGGACAAGACTTCTCTTTGAATGATGATTTGATCTGCTTTCCCATCTGGCATGCATCACAAACACTTTCCTTCTTGTATACTGAGTCTGGGAGTCCTTCTACAAGATTACTCCTTGCAAGCTTGTTAATTATCTTGAAATTTAGGTGACTCAGCTTCTTGTGCCACAACCAACTTGATTCGGCTGCACTCTTTGCTAGCAGACAAGTGCTTGGTGTGGCAGTCGACCAATCTACCACATACATGTTCTTTTGTCTGGATCCTTGCAAAACTACTTCATTTGATTCAGTGTTTTTGATTTGGCACACTCCCATATTGAATCCAACATTGTAGCCTTTGTCACAGAGTTGACTGATGCTTAGTAAGTTGAAATTGAGGCCTTCAACATATGCAACATCTGTGATTTCTAATCCATTTTTCTTTATGGATCCAACGCCTTTTATTTCCCCTGGAGCTTCATTTTCTCCAAATATGACTTTTGCACCTCTAATCCATTTTTCTAATCCATTTTCTCTAATCCATTTTTCTAATCCATTTTTCTAATCCATTTTCTCCTTGAACTTTGACAGATTTTTCTTGTTTCCTGTCATGTGTCTGGAACAACCACTATCCATGTACCAGGTTCCTTGAACCTGCAATCAAGGAAATTAGTTTTTAGGTACCCATACTTGCCTGGGTCCTGAGGGGTTAGTGCTGTAAGATGACCCAACCAACCTATAGCCAAATGATTTGACTCTAAGGGGTTGCCATCTATCTGTGCCATAATCATAATTCACTTTGGCAAATTGCTTGGGGGCTTTAGGTTCATACAATTTTGTCTCTTTTGTCTGTATGCCTGTGTGTGTGTTTTAGCAATTGCCTTCTTTGGGTAATTGTGATATCTCTGAGTGTAGTGCTTGGGTGCATATGTGTGCTGATAATAGATTTGTTGCCTTTGGAATGACCTTTGCTGAGTTCTAGGCCTTTGCCATTTAGGCTTGTATTCCATAGGTCTTTGCTGATATTTCACATTATTCCAATCAGCTTGACTTGGGTAGTTTCTACCATTCCCATCATATTTGTTCCTTTTACAGAACTTCTGGGGCTTTTGGTAGCTCTGTTTCTTCTTTACAGAGCACTTCCTGTTTGGAGTTTGCTGAGGAACTCTGCTGGATTTCTTCTCAGCTATCCTCTCAGCATACTCAACTGGTTGTTTTCCTTTTCCTCTATAACCAAGGCCAGTTTGGTTGTGATTGTGCTTTGGAATGAATGTGTGTGCAACATTTGGTGTCTTGGATTTTTGAGATGCTTCATTGCTTGAAGATCCTTTATAACCATGCACAAGGGAATTGAATCCTATGCCTGTCTTGTCTCCACATTCTTTTTGGCTCATGATAAGGTCATCCAATGATTTAGATGCCTTTGTGAATGAAGCAATCACATTTTTGAGATCATTTTCTCTCTTTTCTATATCAACTATCTCTACTATTAGTTTAGCATTCTCAGCCTTCAGCTCTTTGTTCTCATCAGCTATGTGACTTAGGGCACTCAGCTCCTTAGTCATTTGTGAATTGTTTTCCTCATTTAATAGTGAGTGTGAGGATTTAATGTGCTCAAAGTCTTTCATCATTTTGCCTAATGAATCATAAAGATCAGTGGGTGATGAAGTGTGTATGTCACAATCACTATCACTAGAATCTGAATGAGATGAGTTAGAGTGTACCTCATCTTCTTGGTCAGGTTGATCTTGTTCTTTAGCCATTAGACTTATTAAGGCTTCTTCTTCAGAGTCACTTGAGTAGTCAGCTTCACTACTCTCTGAGTCTGCTGCTTCTTTTGACTTAGCTGTGTTAGCAGTCTCAGCAGCCAACATTGCCCTTTTCTTTTCTTGCCTTCTTTCTCTAAAGACTTTTCTTTCTTCTTCATTCTTGTATTTATTCACTACAGGATATGGACAGTCAATGGCAAAGTGTCCTGGTTGTCTGCAATTCCAACACAAGTTTTCAACTTTTTGATCAGCTTTCTCATTTCTTGGGTTGTTAGCTATTTGATATTCGACCTTTTGATACTCAGCTCTTTTTGGTGGCCTATCTTCCCTTGACTTGGAGGGAGCTGAATGTCTTCTGGAGGATTCACATTTGTTTCTTTTGTAGTTCTTGTTGAAGAACTTGTTGAATCTTTTAACCATCAAGGCAATCTCTTCCTGGTCAATGACTTCTTTGGTCTCAGCTCTCTTCCCTTCCTTGACAATGAGTGTAGCTGTTTTGGGCACATCTATCTCCTCTTGATTTTTTTATTCTCAGCTCAAACTCATAGGCTTTGAGGTCTGAGAATACTTCATGATTGGATGTTTTTGATAGGTCTATCGAGTGCTTTAGAGCCATGGTCTTCATTTCCCACTCAGCTGGGAGGCTCCTCAGTATCTTCATACACATCTCCTTCTGTGTGTATTCTTTCCCAAGTGCTGAGAGCTCATTTGTAATTTCAGTGAATCTAGCATCCAGCTGATCCATTGTTTCACCTGCAAGCATTTTAAAATTTTCAAATTTTTGAACAACAACAGATAATTTGTTTTCCTTGATTTGCTCAGATCCTTCACAAATTAAGGTTATTTTATCCCAGATTTCTTTGGTTGTTTTGCAAGATTTGACTTTGTTGAACATGGCTTTGTCCAAAGTCTTGTAAAGTATATCCTTGGCCACGTTGTCAAGGTTGTATCTTTTTCTATCATCATTTGTCCATTCAGCTCTTGGCTTTTCAACCAGAGCTGGTCTGGGAGGAGCATCCTCCTCTTCTTCAGCTGCAACAACTCTCCTTGCAGCTGTGTTTACCTTCATTATTTGCAGTGGCCCATCCTCTATCACTATCCACATCTCATCATGTAAGGATGATAGATGAGCCTGCATACGTATTTTCCAGTCATCAAATTCTTCAATCGTAAACATAGAAATGCGTGTCAAATTTGCTTCCATGATAATAACTTTGCTGTTTTAAAAATGGCTTTTGAAAGAACAAGTGTTAACAACTTCTTTGAAAGATTGGAGATCTAGTTCAGTAACCAGTGCGGAAGGCTCAATGAACCAACCGCTCTGATACCACTTGTAGGTCCCAAGGGGTGTGAGTAAGGTTTAGAAAGGGGGGTGAGTTGAATAAACCTTACCAACTTTTCGAATTTAGTTCTTTTAAGTAAGTTAAGAGTTAATTTCACAGCTATGTCCTTGATGGGCAACTAAGTTAGTTAACCAAGCCAGAGTTAGCCACTCAAAGCACTGACTCGATTTGTTGATAGAATAACTCAAATTTTGTTTAGTCTAATACTTAACTCTTTGTGATGAGATTTTCAGCGGAAGACTTAACACCCTTGAATTTGGTTTAAGTTTGTTTTAACACTTGGTTTTAGCACTTTGTTAAATATCAATTGGATAGCAAATTATTATCGTGAGATATTAAATAATGTGCAGTAAGTAAATCTTTGAAATGTAAATGACACAATAAATTTTATAGAGGTTCAAGATGGGGTAATTCTTATAATCCTCTCTTCTCCAACTCTTGGAGGAATCCACTAAGTATTGATCGAGTACAAAGTGGTTATCACCCGGATGCAAGTCTTGATCACACGGTGACTTGATCCTTTGGGACTCGATCTGAGTTGCCTTGGTCACACGGTGGCTTCTCGTCCAACTTAACTTCTTCACAGGGCAGCTGCCTTGCTGCTACAACTCACTTGCTCAAGTTTCTTGGATTTGATCACGAAGCCCTCCAATGACTTGAGACTTGTTCGACCTTGAACCTTTCTACAATCCTCCTTGGAATGTAGACCCCTTTTGATTCTTCAAAAGTTTTCTCTTCAACGGTATGAAGTTGTCTTTCCTTCAAAACTAGGTGTTGGATTGATTTCCTTCGAAGTTTAGGCTTAAGGATTCGCTTGAATAACTTGAGAATATTTTGCAGGTTACAACTCGAATAATAGCTTGAATGTTCGTGGTTCAGGTTACCTCCTCTCAAAGTGATTCCTCAGCCTTTTATAGTGCTCTTTCAAAAATCTGCCCGTTGAAGAGATAGGCTGATTTTCAAAATACACTAGTGGTCGTTGGCTTGTCTAGTTGCAGTCCTTGAAATTGACATTACCTCGTATTAAATGAACCTTCAGCTTTTTAGAGCCTGACACAGGTGCAGTGCTTCCCATTGGTTTATTCCTTTTGCACGCTCGGGGATCGAGCACTTTAGAATATTGCAAAGCATGGAAGTATTACTTATTTAAGTAACTTTCTTGACTTACGTGCCCGTTAGACTCTTTTCAGTTGTCTTGACTTGACTGCCTTTTCTTAACTTCCCCAGGTGACTTCGAGTCGGCTCCCAATCATTGGATGACTCATCCGTCACTTCAACTTGAGACTTGGCTATCTTGAGTTGACTTGTCGACACTTCACAATTGTATCATAGCCTCTCTTTCGTCAATCGAGTTCTTGTCTTCTTTTCCTTGTTATACTTTTGCTTTGAGTCTTCATTTTAGTCTCCAGTTGACTTCTTGCATATCCAGGCATAACTGACTTGACTCAGCTCGTACAACCCTATCTATTACAATGCAAATTACAAAGAAAATGGGGTGCCAACTTTCTAGTCTAAGTTTTACATGGCATTCATCAAAATCTAAACAATAACTTTCCCAACAATTTCGCCCTTTTTGATGATGCCAAAACTTAAAGCATACATACAAAATGTAAATAGCAAAGATACATACAGATAGTGTAGTAACAGAAAATGTATGCGTAGAATCAATCTTTTTATTGATCATAACATTCTTGTCCGTTACACAGCTGTTTATAAAGTGTATCAGAGCAAACATCTATGTCTACGCAAAAATAGAGAATTTACAGATTTCTTATATAATGTACAAAAGACTTACATACTTATGTATTTACATGATGGTTTTGGTTCTTTCCATAACTCATATGGAGTTTCATTTTCACATTTGTGTGGGATCTTATTAAGAACGTAGTTTGCAAAAAGAATAGCTTTCCCAAAAAGTATTGGGGTAAGCCTGATGAGTGTAAAATATACGTGCATTTGAGGGTCCAAAATGATATATATTTGATGCATTTGCACGCATATTTTGTGTATTTTACTTGTTTTCCTTTGTTGGGCGTGATACTGCGTACTCTTGTGAATTTGCAGAAAATAGAGCTAAACTGGACAAAATGCGATATCACATTCAAAGGGTATCTCAAAAGACAAGATACGAGCAAAAATGTGAAGGAGAGAAGCATGGACGGTCGAACAAAAGGAATTTTCCTTCAAAAACGTCCAAATGTGCTAATAGTTTCTAGCACTGGCAGGGTTTAGTATTTTGACCATAACTTTCTCTACAAAATTGCTATTACGGTGATTGAAGCAGTTATGGAAAGTTAAGAGAAAGGGCTACAACTTTCATGAAGACCCATGTGCAAATTCAGACAAACACACGTCACACGGCCATATAAAAATGCCAGTGTGGAATGACACAATCGTGTGAAAAAGGAACGAAAACAGGGGATGGAACCAATCCCGCACGACCCGATCGTGTGAGACCACACGGGCATGTGGTATTGGGCAAAATTCCACACAACCGTGCGGTGCCATATGGCCTGGCCGTGTGGGACACTACCAAACGCGTTTTTTGGAGTTCTTTTCCCGTTCAAACTCTACAAGTGACCTCCCTAAGCACCTATATAAAGGGGACCAAGGCCTGAATGAATTTGGATCATCATACATCATCCAATATCACTTCATACAGAGAACACATCAAATTACGCAGGAACACAAGAATCGAAGATCTTCTAAGAGAAGAATGTTAGGTCGCAAAGAACACCAAGGCTTTCGCATCTACGGGAGCACAAGAGCTTCGAAGGCTTGGAAGGAGAATTCATCCTGACAAGAAGGAGTTTTCTTTGTATGTCTAATATCCCTTGTCTGTGTTTAAACAATGTCATATTGTTGATTCGAATTTTTCTATGAGTTTGTAATCAATGTTTGGCATATCTTTTGGATCTTAGGGGCATAATCGAAACTGTGGATTCATGTTAAATATGATTATTTATTTTATTAATTAATTCATGCTTTCTATTTTATGAATTCGAGTGCTTATTTATAATTGTCGATTATTTGGCCAATAATTTGCATGTCATATTTTTTAGTACGAGATTCGGGAGATGAGTTCTAACAAAGACGAAATTGAATTCAGACATAAACGGATGTAATGTGTCGGGATACCTACAACTGTTTGTGGGGAGTCATCCAATTCATAAATCTTCTGGGAGTTAATAATAGTTGTAACAAATCGGGAGATCTACAATTGTTATTAATATATTGTTTATTTATCACCCGGGAGAGGGAATAAACTATCTTAGGAATTGAACCTATAGAATTGCATGAATTGGTTTTTAAAACTTTATTTGCATTTAATATTGAAGAAACATGTTGAGATTATGTGCCTAAGGTTGCTCCTGTAGTTGTTGAAAATACTTATGGGTTTCACAAAATTAATTTTATTTTTCTATTATTTTCGATTTTTGATAACTCTTGATATTCGGTCCCTTCAATAAAATTGAAATACGATGTTATTATAGCCGAAGTGTTTCACATATCAATCCCTGAGGAATACGAGCTTGCTTGCCATTATTCTATAAACTACACTGTACACTTGCAGTTGTATGATCCAAAATATTTTTGGCGAACAAGTTTTTGGCGCTGTTGCCGGGGATTGATTAGATTCTACTTAGATATAGTAATAAGTAGTCCAATCTTAATTTAAGCATTTTTTAAAATATTTTTTTCTTTTTTTTTCTTTTATTTTTATTTTATTTGTTTTCTCTTCTTTATTTCTAACATCGTTTTTGTTGAATGCGAGACTCGAATCTTTGGAGATACAAGTAGCCCAAATCGCAACTACAGTGGGAGACCAACATAAAAAAGGCAAATTCCCAAGCGATACTGAACTTAATCTGAGAAAACAGTGCAATGCCATTCGTCTGATGGATGATACAGAATATGAGGGCTCAAAGATTTTAACCAACACGGTTCAACGAAAATGATGTTAGAAATCTGAGTCTGGCTGAAGACGAAAAACATAGCACTTTATGGGAGGCAAACCAAGAAACGTCACGACGAACCCCGGGGTAAAAAAAAAACATGACTGATGTACACGGGCATGAGGACGTACACGACCCAACTGTGCGGTCTGCTCCTCCAGTTTTCAATTTGACGGACGAGCTTCTGGCTTCACCGGACTTATCCAGGTAAGTACTCTTTACGCATTCCTCTTTCCTTTTGATAATTTTCTCATAGTTCGGGACGAAACATATTTTAAGTTTGGGGGAGGAGGGTTGTCAAGAATGCGTAAATAAGTACTGTTGCTTTTGGCATGGCATTTAGGATTGCATATAGAGCATAAACAATTTGCATAAATTTTTTTTCGATTTTTTTAATTATTATTTTTTATTTTTTTTAATTTTTAGCACGTTTACTGCTTTAGCACGTTTAATCGCTTTTGTGTGTCTGTTAATCAAGATTTTTGAATATGCCCAAAGTTTCCGTACGATTTTACTATGAACATCTTATGGAATGAGATAACATACTTTTGGGAATAATATGATGAATTGTTGAGAAGAGGTCATTTATTTTGTTTGGCATTAGTTAAGAAAATTGGGTATTTAAGCATGTTTCGAAAAATAAGCATGTGAGCTCTTGTGCCTTAAACTGCTTTATATTATGCAGACTTATTTCTTTCTTGAATGTGTCATTCATGATTAATAGAACTCTAGAACTTGCTCTGGTATCTTCATTGAAGCCATGTGTTTAAAATTTTTGAAAATGATTTGAGGTCATCTTTGTTTAGCCTACTTAGCCTAAAAAAAAGCCTACCTATGAACTCATGATTCCTTAGTTAGCCAATTTTGAGCCAATACTCTTATTCTGAGCCACATTGGTCTTTAAAATTGCAAAATAATTTTATCCCTGAAATTTCTTGAGCATATAGCAAATGAACAAGTTTGGGGGAGATGTGGTGGAAAATTTATGAAAAAAGAGAGGAAGTTGGGAATAGAAAGAGGGATGAGCAGTGTCTAGGTGAATGAAAAGAAAAAGCATGAAGCTCAAAAAAGAACGAAATATCTCTAAAAAAGAAGGGAAAAATCGAGCAAAGCAAAAGAAAATTTCTGAAAATTGTAAAAAAATGAGAGTTTGAGGCTAAAGAAAAAGAAAAATAGGCAAAAAGGCCTAAGAATGAAAAAGGAGAAATAAGGGAGGAATTGAAAAAGAGAAAATGAGTTTATGATGAAATTGGGTTGGTGAATTGCAAGTCTGTATGCTTAAATTCTATTTGCTCAAGTCAAGTCACTTGATCCAAATTTTCCTACCCTTACCAAAGAGCCTACATTACAACCAAATGAAAAGTCCTTTTTGATTCTTATATTGTGCACACAAATGTGGTCGAGATGTCAGACGATTTGCAAGCCTATGGTAGTTCTACTTTCACTGAATTGAATTTCAGCATATACACTATCCATACACTTTTGAGAGTCAGGTGATACACTATCTACTTGTTAGTCGCGATGTCGAGTACCCAAGAGAGTATTGACTATGCCGAGTTTATGAATGATAACTTCTTGATAATGAATTACAAGGTTTACTTAAGTATGGAGTCAAATGCAATTTAATGTTCATAGTGTTCTTGTGTGTTCTTTTTTCCCCTTGATATTATTTTTCTTAATTTGCTCGAGGACGAGTAATTCTTTAAGTTTGGGGGATGTTGATGAGTGTAAAATATACGTGCATTTGAGGGTTTAAAATGATATATATATTTGATGTATTTGCACGCATATTTGGTATATTTTACTTGGTTTCCTTTGTTGGGCGTGATATTGTGTACTCTTGTGAATTTTGCAGAAAATGGAGCTAAATTAGACAAAATGCGATATCACATTCAAAGGATATGCCAAAAGACAAGGTTCGCGCAAAAATATGAAGGAGAGAAGCATGGACGGTCGAACAAAAGGGAATTTCCTTCAAAAAAGTCCAAATGCGCTAACAGTTTCTAGCACTGGCAGGGTTTAGTATTTTGGCTATAAAGTTCTCTACAAAATTGCTATTGAGGTGATTCAAGTGGCTATGGAAAGCTAAGAGAAAGGGCTACAACCTGCATAAAGACCCCAATAGCAAATTCAGACAAAAACATGAACAAAAACACGTCACACAGCCGGACCATGTGGTGTCACACGGCCGTGCATGTGAAAATGCCGGTGTGGAATGACACAACTGTGTGAAAAAGGGACGAAAATCCACACAACCGTGTGGTATGGGGCAAAATTCCACAAAACTGTGTGGTGCCACACGGCCAGGCCATGCGGGACACTGCCAAATGCATTTTTCAGAGTTCTTTTCCCGTTCAAACTCTATAAGTGACCTCTCCAAGCACCTTTATAAAGGGGACCAAGGACTGAACGAATTTGGATCATCATACATCATCCAATATCACTTCATACAGATAAAACACATCAAATTATGTAGGAACACAAGAATCGAAGATCTTTTGAGAGAAGAAATCTAGGTCGCGAGATACCACAAAGCTTTCACATCTACGGAAGTATAAGAGCTTCGAACGCTTGGAAGGAGAATCCATCCTGACAAGAAGGGGTTTTCTTTCTATGTCTAAGATCTCTTGCCTGTGCTTAAACAATGTCATAATGTTGATTCGAATTTGTCTATGAGTTTGTAATCAATGTTTGGCATATCTTTCGGGTCTTAGAGGCATAATCGAAACTGTGATTCATGTTAAATATGATTATTTGTTTTCTTAATTAATTCATGTTTTCTACTTTATGAATTCGAGTGCTTATTTATAATTGTTGATTATTTGGCCAATAATTTGCATGTCATATTTGTTAGTGCAAGATTCAGGAGATGAGTTCTAACAAAGACAGAAATTGAATTCAGACATAAATGGATGTAACATGTCGGGTGACCTACAACTGTTTGTGGGGAGTCATTCAATTCATAAATCTTTTGGGAGTTAATAATAGTTGTAACAAATCGGGAGATCTACAATTGTTATTAATATACTGTTTATTTATCACCCGGGAGGGGGAATAAACTATCTTAGGAATTGAACGCATAGAATTGCATGAATTTGTTTTTAAAACTTTATTTGCATTTAATATTGAATAAGCATGTTGAGATTATGTGCCTAAGGTTGCTCCTGTAGTTGTTGAAAACCTTGTGGGGTTCGCAAAATTATTTTATTTTTCTATTATTTTCGATTTTTAATAACTCTTGATATTCGGTCGCTTCAAAAAAATTGGAATACGATGTTATTATAACCTAAGTGTTTTACATATCAATCCCTAAGGAATACGACCTTTCTTGCCACTATTCTATAAACTACACTGTACTCTTGCAGTTGTATGATCCAAAATATTTTTGGCGAACAATGCCAGAACTTATCAACATTGCACTCACCATCTCCTTAAGAGTACAATTTTTGCGTTCTGCAACTCCATTGGATTGATAAATTATACACGCTTCTGAGCAAAATTCTTCAAACAGAACAACATACTCTCCGCCTCTATCACTTTGAATTATCTTAATTATCAAATGAAGCTGATTTTCAACTTCATTCTTATAAATTTTGAAAGCTACTAAAGCTTCATCTTTCAAAAGATATACATAACAATATCTTGTGCAATCGTCAATAAACGTTATAAAGTACTTTTTTTCACCTCGAGTTTGCACAAGTTTTAAATCACACATATTTGTATGAATTAACTCAATTGGTTTTGTAGTACTTGTTACCGAATAAAATGGTGATTTTCAACTTCATTCTTATAAGTTTTGAAAGCTACTAAAGCTTCATCTTTGTTTTTCAAAAAATATACATAACAATATCTTGAGCAATCGTCAATAAATGTTATAAAGTACTTTTTCACCTCGAGTTTGCACAAGTTTTAAATCACATATTTGTATGAATTAACTCAAATGGTTTTGTAGTTCTTGTTACCGAATAAAATGGTGCTTTAGCCAATTTTGCTTCAACACAAACTTCGCATTTGTCTTGTGATTCAGTTTTAAACGTTGGTATTAATTCCAAATTCACTAACCTTTAAATTATGTCAAAGTTTATATGTCCTAATCTATCATGCCATAAATTAGAACAATCCAACAAGTAAACAGAAGTAATATTCGTATTCTTCGCCTCTTGGCAGAAAATATTCATTACAGACATCTTAAAGATCCCTTTATCAAGGTACCCCTTACAAAAACACTGAACATTCTTAGTCATTACAAACTTGTTGGACTCAAACACTGGTCTAAATATGGCATTTGTTTAACAAAGGGCTGGAAACTAAATTGTTGCGGATATCCGGGACATGCATGTAGGTCCCAATGGGTGGTTTTGTAAGGTTTGGAAAGGGGAGGAGGGGGGTTGAATAAACCCTACCAACTTTTTTAATTTAGTCCTTTTAAAGTATTTTAACAGAGTTAACTCAAATCAGCTAAGTCCTTGGGGGACAACTAAGATGGCTTACTTCAGCAAAGTTACCCACTCAACAGACTCTACTGAGTTGTTGATAGTATAACTTAGTTGTAATAAACTGACACTTAGATTAACAGTTGATTTGATTTTGTTCAGCAGAAGACTTAACACCCTTGATGTTTTTAAACTTATTTTTAGTAATGTTATTATCAGTTGGGTTAGCATTATAAACTTAAAAATCAGATATAAAAGTAAGCAGGAAAATAAAATGGTGTAAGTAAAATGACACAAGCAAATTTTTTAGTGGTTCGAGGATAGGTTAATTCCTCAAATCCACTCTTCTCCAACTGCTGAGGAATCTACTAAGTAACAGATCTGGTTACAGAGTCGTTCTCAGCCTGAGTCAGCCTTGATCACACAACTGGCTACTCCTGGGACTCAGCTTCTTCACAAGACAACTGCCTTGCTACTTCAACTCCCTTTGAACCCTTAGAATTGATCACATAGACTTCCAACGAGCTCAAATCTTCCGGTTCGACCTTGAACCTTACTACACCTCTTTCAACTTGGAGAGTAGACCCCTTTTGTTCTTTAAACTATTTCCTCTTCAACTTGATGAAATATTCTTTCCTTCACTGAATGTGTTTGATCGAGTTCCTTCGATTTTAGGCTTGAGGAATGTCTTAGAAAGATTGAGAGAATGTTTGCAGGTTTGCTTGCTTGTAAAATCTCTTAGAATTCATAACCTTCTCTTGCTTCCTCAGCTTTTTATAGTGCTCATTTGGAAATTACCCGTTGAAGAGATAGACTATTTTCAAACACTTCTTGGTCGTTGGCTTGTCTTTTCTTGATCTGCAGCTTGTGATGGTGACATCTCTTCGTATTAAATGATGTCTGCAGCGTTTCAGGTTCTGACACAAGCTCAGTGCTTCCCATTGGTTCATTCTATTTGCACGCTTCTGGGATGAGCACTTTTAGACATGGCAGCTTGGACGTATACTATATTGAGTAAAGTCTTTGACTTCTGTGTAATGGATTAATATCAGTCGACTTGACTTGATAGCTACCTTTACCCCTTTGACTTGAGTCTGCTCCAATCTTTTAGGAATGACTCAACTGTCAGTTCAACTAGCAGACTTGGCTCTTAATTGGATTGTCACTTCATCATCCTTTATTCAGCTATCCCACAACTGGATCTCTTCTTCAGTCGAGTCTGTGCCTTCCATCTTGACTACACTCAGCTGACACACATATGGGTCTTCTCTTCAGTCTTCAGTTGACTGTTGTATTCTTCAACATAGCTGACTTCACTCAGCTCATGCAGTCCTATCTATTACAAATAGAAATACAAGGAAAATGAGGTGCCAACTTCCTATTCTAAGTTTTACATGGTATCATCAAAATATAACAATAAATTTCCCAACAATTTAAATTGTGTCAAAGTTTAAACGCCCTAATCTATCATGTCATAAATTATAACAATCCAACAAGTAAACATAAGTAATATTCTTATTCTTCGCCTCTTGGCGGAAAACATTCATTAAAGACATCTTAAAGATCCCTTTATTAAGGTACCGCTTACAAAAAAACTGAACATTCTTGGTCATTACAAACTTGTTAGACTCAAACACTGGTCTAAATTAACAAAGGGCCAGAACCTAAATTATTGCGAATATCCGGGACATACAGCACATCCACAAACGTAAGCTCTTTTTCGGAAGTCATCTTTAATACAACCTTTCCAAGCCCCATGATGTTGGGAGTCGAACAGTTCCCCATGAACAATTTCCATCCATTTATCGGAGTGTAGGAGGAAAACATATCTCCTTGTCGGCACAAATATGATGAGTAGCTCCGGTATCTATCCACCATTCCCTTGAGTTATCCACCATATTGGTTTCAAACGCAATGACAGTGAGATCGAGCTCTGACATGACTATCGGAATAGACTTGTCCTCGGTCACATTGGCTTATTTTTGGTTGCCATTTTTATTGCCCTTTTTTGGGTGTCGGCAATCCTTGGCCATGTGATTCGGTTTGCTACAGTTGTAGCAATTCCCTTTGAATTTCTTGGCCTTCCTCTTATCTTTTCTAGAATGCTTCCGTTTGTTGCTAGTGCTCGATTCAGCAATATTGGCCTTGGCCTCCATTCCAGATTTGCTGGACTTTACTTCGGATTTTCAGTTGTCTTCCTCAATTCGAAGTTGAACAATCAGATTGCGCTTGTGCTTGAAATTCTTAAATTCTTCTACAATGACGATATTTTCTCGATAATCGCAGCCACTTGGAACCACTCGTTCAGAATCATTCCTTTAGACACTAAGTCATGAAGTATGATCGGAATCTCTTGCAGTTCGTTGATCACCATTTTGGTGTTAACCATCTTGTAATCCAGAAATTTGCCGAAAATAAATTTCTTTGTGCCGACATCTTTTGTTTTATACTTTTCTCTAAAGAGTCCCACAACTCTCTGGACGTTTTGAATGAACAATAGACGTTATCGAGGGTGTCATCAAGCCCATTCAAAATGTAGTTCCGGCAAAGAAAATCAATATTTTTCCAAGCATCTACAATGATCCTCCTTTGGTTGTCAGATTCTTATTCACCAACGGTAGGAGGGTCTTCTTTCAGGAACCGGAACAAACCCAAGGTGGTTAGATAAAACATCATCTTTTGTTGCCACTTTTTGAAATCGACACGGGAGAATTTTGCAGGTTTCTCGACATTAGCAGGTGCAACAGCCATCAGAGTGAAACTTACGGATGTCATATTCTTGAAAACAATAGAAAAAATTTGTCTTGCAATTGTTGTTCGGGTGGTACTGTTTAAAAAAATGGCTAAGTGTATAGAAAATGAAACGGGACAGAGTTTAAAGTTGAGGCTAGTATTTGATACTATCTCTACAAGATGAAATTGCCCCATTACTAAGTGCTTATGGTTCTAGCAATCATCTCTAAGATACAACGACTTTACAGGTTCGACTTAGCAGCACTTGCAAAAGTCGAACCAACAATAAACAAAGAAGTGTTTAAGGCTTTCAAGCTTTTGAAGGATATATGATCAAGATGCTGATAATGTAGAATGATCTCGGTTTTATCTCATTATTTTCGTCTGTTTTTCATCTGCAGGGGTTCATATTTATTGGCATCTAAGTGCCTTTATGGAATGGGCATGTCTTTTGATCCGAAAAGACATGTCTACAACCAAAAGTCGCACCTGGTAACTCGAACATGTGCTTCAATTCGAAACTGCGCGACCACACACTTTTGCACGCGCGGAAATAAAAAGTTTATTTCTCTGGTGCAAGCCGCGCACGCTGCCAAGGTGCTCGCCCGCACAAGGCATCACGCACCCACATACAACGTCCTAGTGTGCGACCGTGCTGTCTACTGCACGACCGCGCGTAAGCTCAGTTTCGTGAGGCCCAACCCAATTTTGAGTAAAAAATTATTTTTAAAGGTTTAAAAAAATTTTGTCCAAAATTATAAGGGCCTTGAAGCCTAAACCCAACCCCACGACCCATGAACCACGACCGGACCTAAAGCACGAGCATTTAGGTCATTCCTGTGTGTTTTGAACCAAAGAAATTTTAGAAATTTTGGTGCCCCAAGGGCCCAAACCCATTACTCCAACTTGAGTTATATAAATAGAGTAAATTTTGGCTTTCTATCCTATGTGGGATGGAGTTTCACTCCTCCCCCACATTTACCATTTTCCATGTTAATTTTCAGTTTTAAGTGGCTAACTTGTGGCATTAATTTCTCATTCACCCAGAATTGGTTTTGAGAAATTCAAAATGCCAATTTTATCTACCCACTTAGTAGAATTTTATCATATAATTTAATTCTATTTTCCACCAATGGAAATCACTTAAATATTTGGTCTAATATGGGTCAACACCCATTTTTCACAAATCAAATTCCCACAGTTTTGCCAACTCCACTCCTAGTTGTTGATGCGAAACAGGAAATTTCGGCCTTTAATGTTAGAAATTCTGGTTTGGATGATTGGGTTTTTACCCGTATTTAACCAAATGGTTAAATGAATTCCGTTAATGAAAAATACAAATAAATAAGATAAGATTAATCTACATTGTGAGTAGATGATGTTAGATTTTGAAATTTCTCAAAATCAAAAAGTTCGTATAAATGAGAAATTAATGCACAAATATAACTACTTAGAATATTTGAATTTTACGTTAAAAGTGAGATGATGGATTAAATACCATCTCACATAGAAAAAAAATCTAAAGGTAGTGCACTTTATTTAGAACGAATGGGAGCATTAGGTTTGGGCCTTAGAGAACCCCAAGCTTTTGGAAGGGGGAGACCTAAGTGCTAGTAGTTTAGTCTAATCCCCACATGCGCGGGCCATGACTTGGGCTTGTTTGCCCAATCAATATATATTTTTGGCCAATTTTTTTTGGTAAAATTTATTTTTCACCCTAAGAGATCGCTCTCTTCTGGAATGCTAGCTCGAATGTGACCAATTTCTTGAAAACCAAGTTGAGTGGTTGCCCAGATTGATAAGTTGAACCCAAGTCTCTATATTGTTGTTTGGCTGCAAAATGATCGCTCGACTGGTCGCTCATATGTGCATTAGAAGCGTTGAACAATAATCCATAGGTTAAGCAAAACTAGAATTTGCGACACAAGACGAGCTATCCTTAGGGAGTAGAATGATCGCTTAGGTGCATAACAGAAGCACCAGTTCATCCAGAAAGTTACTTGTTAGTTATTGAATCCAGACAAAATATACATTTTGGACTATGGAACCTCGTGAAAACTACCAAAGTGTTTTTAGAACACAACCATTAAAAAACTATAATTAGGATCCCCCATATGTTGCAATAATCACTCAACACTTGCAAACATTTCAATATTTGTAATTCTTGTTCTTCAATATTGAAAGTTTTGAACATAGTTTGTTCGTCGGTACTCTAAATTTGTAATACTGCTATCTTGAGTAAGAGTCGAATCTTGGAGACAACTGTCTAGACCGTGAAGCAGTTATACGAGAAAATTTCATCTTGTGGAGACAAAATCTAATTCGTGTCTTAACGAAATCTTTTTGTCTCGTTTCTTTGTCATTTCGAGAAACGCCATTGCTTATTATAAAAAACATTTAAAGGCATACGAATATATTATGAATATTCATTAAAAGTCACAGTGAAAAAATCATGAAACACTTATACGAGAAAATAATTTCGACTTGCGGATATAAATCTAATTCTTGTCTCAACTAAAAAGTTATGTCTTGTTTCTTTGTCTGTACGAGAAACACCATTACTTATTATAAAACATATTTAAGGCATACGAGTATATTATAAATATTCATTAAAAGTCATAGTGAAAAAATCGTCAAAAAATATATCTACGACTAAAACACGAATATAAAATAATTTTTAGGAAGTAAAAAAACATTTTACGTTATTTATAAGGAATACGACAATATACCCTCCAAACTATGGTCATTTTTACACTTTGTTGTATAAATTATTTTAAGTTTCAATTTGCCTCTTGTACTACACGGGTTTTGCATATAACCCGCTCCTGGAGGCAAAATCGTCTTTCACCTATAACGTGTTGGATGTTATCATGCTTTACCATCTAAACTTTTACATGATTTTCACTTTACGAAATGAACTTTGCGCCGTTTTTACTTTACCACCTCAGTTTAATTAAAATAAAAAAATATATAAATTTATATACATTTCTTTTATCTATTTTTTAATTTTTTATCCATAAAAAATAAAATTAATTATTATATACATTAGTAAATTATAATTCTACAAGAAAGTTAAAAAAGAAGAATAGAAAATAATTACATTGAAAATATACTTTACTGATCTAAATACTAATTAAATTTTTTTTTACATATAAATACACACACACACACACTCTTATATATATATATATATTGTACATTTCTAAAACTAAGGTGGTAAAATAAAAATTGCGCAAAGTTCTAATAGCAAAGAGAAAATCACACAAAGTGCAATCGCAAAGTGTAATAACATCCAACTAGTTTTAGGTGAAAGATGATTTTGCTCCCACGGAGCGGGTTATATGCAGAACATGTATAATATAGGAGGCAAATTGAAAACTGAAGTAGTTTATAAAACAAAGTGTGAAAATGGCCACGGTTTAGAGGGTAAATTATTTTTTCACCTTATTTATAAATGAATTGTATTAATACTTATGTTTATGATGCTGCTTTTTTAAGGCATATCACTCAAGTCAACTGGGTTGACTAAAATCCTCTTTCTGAGAGGGAAGTCATAATGTTAGTCCTCTTCCCGAGGGGGACGTCTTCTCTTCTTTCTCTTCCCGAAGATGAAGTCTTCTCGTCTTCTTCTCCTTGAGCTGGAAAATCCTTTGATGGAAACTTGCCTGCACACACACGCAAATGTTAGAGGGCCCTGGTGGTTGTCCTAGGGATGCCCCTCCGACACTCAAGTCATCACGGTGAATGAGAGAAATATTTTTAATATTTTAGAATATTTATAAATTATGTTTAATTAATCATTTTATATAAGTATAATATAAATTAAAAATAATTATAATAATAATTAGCAACTGTACATAATAGGGAAAAAAAAGAGTAGAAAGTAATAAAAGTGTGCAGGTTTGCGGACCTGGGGCAAATCAAACTTAATGTTCCTATTTATTTAGTTAGATGGAAACTTAATGCAGTAAATGCCTTTTACAAAGTTCTTGCAGATCCTTTTCAGTAATAAATCTGTTTATTTAAAGGGGAAGATGCTTCTTCGCTTTCTTGCCTAGTTCACTTTTGATGACTATAGGAGTAATGGTTCCTCGTATGTAGATGTGTTGATACATTAAACTTCAGGATGCCAGGGATTAGGCAGTGATGAGATTGGGAGATGTGACTGTTTGCATAATGTTCGCCATTTGATACACTTCAGGATACATTTTTTTCTCCATTAAGTTACACAAAACTACCGGATTGAATTGATTCGCCCGATCAGGAGCTAAGTTGGATTAAACATACGCTTTTTGGCATGTTAGCTCGATCGGTTAACCAGCTCGAGCGATTCGCCATAAAGTTTGCTTTTAAGTCAGCCTGGCCGGGGGAACCGGTTCTTTGGAGGTATAGAACTAGTATGCTGGAATTCCTATTGTTGTTTTTCTTGATTTTTGATGTTTTACGTGGGTCCCTTGTCTAGCGTGGATCCTAGCTGACGACAGAACACACACACACACACATATATATATATATATATATATATAGATAGGATCAAATGAGACAACCCCTTACCATGTGACCGTAAGGACTAATCACAACTATTTATTTAGTAAAATAGGATTAGATTTATCCATTATTTATTTATTTATTTCTTTTCATTAAGGGTATTTTGGAACTTTTACTATTGGTAGTTTTCTTAGGAACGTGACTATTAATAGACCGTGATTTAAGGGATTGTATATCTGATATGAAAACTCCAGCGATTAAGGTTATTTTTCATTTTCAAAATATGCATCACATTGGTTCTAAATATGCGATATGTCACCTTTACGTATGCAGCAAAAAGAACATAATAATGCAGTAAGTTTCTACTATATAAGCAATATATGTATTCTTAATATGTATTTTACTCAAATCAAGTATGCATTATACCGAGCATCATATAATAACTAACTAAGCGGTGTGTTACAGTTATATATGCATCAAACAACAAATAATAACGATTTAAGGTGGCATTGTCATAGGCTACTATGGTATCTCCTACTACGGGTATGGCGCTAGCTAAGCTTGTAATTACCGTAGCTCCCCAAAAACTCATCCGACCCCAAGGTAGTACATATCCTATAAAAGTGTCACAATCATTAATAGGAAGATTACAACTCAGGCACCGAACAAATTATATGCTATAACTCGCATGATATAGACCACGAAAAATATGAAGGTGAACCACAATGAAAAACATACTTGCCCCATTAGCATGCATATAACGTGGGTCACTCGATCCTTGAGTGTTTCCTTAACAACAGCCGCCGCAGACAGCACTCCACTGCTATCGTCAAGCTTGGACATGGTACAACAAGAAGAGTGCATCAAACAATTACTAACTTTGCATTGTGTTACAAAAATATATGCATCAAAAAATAAATAAATGTGCATCAACAACAACTAACTATGCATTATCTCATACTTGTACATGCATTAAAAAACTAATTATGCATTGTCTCATAACTATGTATGCATCAAACAACATTTAACTTTGCATTCCCTTATTACTACCTATGTACCAAAAAAAACATGACTATGTAGTATCTTATAACTATGTATGCATTAATCGACAACTAACTATGCACTGTCTCTTAGCTATCTATGCGGTATACTTATTCTAAATATGCAGTAAAGTCACAATAATTATGTTTGAGAGAGAGAGAGAGATAGATAGATAGAGAGAGAGAGAGAGAGAGAGAGAGAGATTTGATTGTGGGATTGATGGCTATTTTTGTGGGATGGATATATGTATGGAAAGTGGTTGATATGAAGGAGATTTCTTCCATTTTTAGCCAGCGGATTCGGTGGGGAGTTGGTTACACTATATTGTTATTTTACCTTGTTACCCTTTTTGTGTAAAAATTATTTATTTAATTTATTAATATTAATTCTATACTTATCCACTGATTATTTCATGTTAGCGGTTGTCATTAGTCCTTACGGTCTCACGGTAAAGGGATGTCTCATGTGATCCAATCCCTATATATATATATATTGTTGTGATAATTTTTCCTATTATGGACTTTTAGCACTAATAGCTATAACAATATGTATAGTAACTACAACTGTAATTCACAATTGTAATAATGCTTAGAACTTTGTGTATAAATATGGTTAATGGAATGAAGAAACATACACGCAAATATCTCGAAATTTGTCCCTACATTCTTCCAATTATTCTAATCTTCATATGCATAAAATATAAGCACGTATATATAAGGTTCTATCTGTACTAGCTTATATTAACAATAATTCATATTGTGATATTTATATGAATACACTACTTAAATATAACATATAAACAAAGGGATTATTTACAACACGATATCATCACGAGTTATTATTTGAGAAAATGTTTGTATATTTCAAGTTTGAATTTCTTTGTACTAAGTTATTTATATTTCCTTTGTAAAAAAAATGGCCAGTATCAAAAAGCAAAAATTCCAGATCCTCAATACCACTGACGATAATTGTTTATCATGGTGCCTAGATATTAAATTGTACCTTCAAGGTCAATTCCTGGCTAAAACATTGAAGCATATGAAAATCGAAGAGGCCAACATAAAAATGAGGCGAATACAATGATATTTATAATATAACGATATTTATACGCCATCATCTATTTGACGATTTGAAAAATGAATATATACAAATTGAAAGGCCTTCTGAGCTTTGGCAAAAGCTCAAAGATAGATTTGATCACACTCGAATGTGATACTATAGGTCTCAAAGGGTGTTTGTGTTAAGCCTAGAGGGGGAGGGGGATTGAATAGACTAAACCAATTTTTGATTTTTGTCCTTTAAATAAGAGTTTTAACACAAGTAGCTAAGTCCTTGAGGGACAACTTAGTTCAACCTCAACAGTAGAGTTATCGACTCCACAGACTCGACTGAGATATTTATAGAGTAACTCAGTCGAGTGAAGTGAGCTCTTTTAAAAATACAGCTAACTTGGTTTTACACCGGAAGACTTACACCCTTAAGTTAAAATATGTTTTTCAACACTTGTTTTAGTTAAGTTATTATCAGTTGACATAGCAAATTCATCAATTGATCAGCAGATATAAAATATGCAAGAATTGAATGCTGGAAGTAAATAGACACAGAGCAATTTTATAGTGGTTCGAGGATGGGGTAATTCCTCTACTCCACTCTTCTCCAACTCCTGGAGGTAATCTACTAATGCAACAATGATCACACAACTGGCTTCACTCCTGGGACTCAGCTCTTCACAAGACAGTTGTCCTGCTGCTTTAGCTCCTTTGAATTCTTGGATTTGATCATGAATCCCTCCAACGAATACAAAGCCTGGTTCTAACTTAAACCTCACTGCACTTCCTTCAATCCTTGGATGTGCAGACCCCTTCGTGTTTAACTAAGTTTCCTCTTCAACAGCTTGAAGCTTTTCTTTTCTTCACTGAAAGTGTTGGCTAGATCGACTTCGAATTTTAGGCTTGAGGATGAGTGTATTGCTTGAGAGCGTTTAACTTGATTACTCTTTTCTTAGATTGCTTGAATGCACTGTTGTATCTCGTACTATCTCACATAAACTCCTCAGCCTTTTATAGTGGTAGTTCAAAAATGTATGCGTTGAAGAGATAGATGCATTCTCAAAATCCATTTTATCGTCGTTGGCTTGTCTTGTTGTGTATCAATTGATGTTGACCCAACCTTGGTTTAATGCTCAACAATTTTGCCTAAAACACAACAGGTGTGCAGGAACATCTCATTTGTTCTCAACCTTTTGCACTCTTTCAGCAAAACAACTTTAAGGTTGTAGTTTATCTTCTTTCCACTTTGAGTAATGTTTCTTTACTTATTAACGGTCTTCTTCAGCTTTCTTGAGTCCTTTTTGCTGTTGAACCCATTTATGAGTCTTTTCCAATCATCTAGGAGCGACTTAGCTATTAGACTGCTGACTTTTGGTACTTGACTGAAACTTCTCTTCGATACTTAACTGCCACACAACTGAATCTTAATTTTGTCCTTCAGTCAATTTCTGCACTCTTCAACTTGGCTGCTTCAGCTCAGCTCATAGATCCTATCTATTACATAGTTGAATTTACAACAGAAAAGGGGTGCCAACTTCCTAATCTAAGTGAAAAGTCATCAAAATCTATACAATAAATTTTCCAACAATTTTCCCCTTTTTGATGATGCAAAAACTTAAAATAAAATTACAATGTGAAAAGAGCATAAGAAAAGAATGATTGTTTGAATGTATCATTTTATTGATCACAACATTCTGCACTTTACAACTTATTACAATGTACATATAATATACAAAGTACTTACAGTTTCTTTTGTGTATTTATAGCAGTGTAACAATACAACAAAATTTTGCATGTAGCAGCCTTCAGCGTCTCTGCTACTTTCTTCTCCTTTCTTCCTCTTCTTCTTCATTTATCCTCCTTTCTCCAGCCTCTTTCCTCTTCTTTTTTTCATAATTCCTCTTTTGTATCTGATCTTGTATCCTCCTCTATTCATATTCTGACCTGCCTGGCATTGTCTTCTTCATATTTTCTTGCAAGCTCTTCATTACGCCTAGCAGCTTCTCTATTTTCCAGTTCTCTAAAGCCCAACCAATATAAGAGATCCTTTTTAAGGGGATCAACATATATTGTGCCCTTAGGTCTTCGTGGTGGAGTACCTCTGCCTCCGAACCTTCCTCTTTCTTTACCAAAGTTAGCTCCCCTAGGAACTTGTTGACTGAGCTGAGCCCTTGAAGTCAGCTGACTACTTGACTGAGTCTGCTACCCCTCGGCCATTTGAACAACTTCCAAACTCTTTTCCCATTACAAATCCTAGTCGTCATGAATGTTCATTCCCTTGAAATATCCTTCCGATCTGAGAGTTTCCTACTCCTTAAGTGTCTTTGGTTCTAAGTCTGCTGCGGGATCGGATCCTTCAGAGGAGTCTTGGAGCTTCCCTGCTGGCGGACCTTGGAATTTGGCTTTGAGATCTTGTATCCTGCCATGATTCCTTCAATCAACTGCTTCCATTTCAGCTCTATATTTTTGGAGTGTCTCAACTATTTTAGCCCGAGATCTTTGCAATTTTAGTTCAGCTTTTTCATCAGCTGACAACTCCTGCGGCAGCTGAGAGTGTAGAGAGCTGGTAGATGAGCCAATTTGATTTTTAAGCACAATTTTCATGGGGTTGGGGGTCGTCTTTGAATATTCTTCCCCCTTACTTCCACTTCCCCCATTGCTTCTACTTTTCCCTTACTTTTTAGCATCATCATTACCAACTAGAGGAAGATTTGAAGTCTGCTGGAGAAGACAGTCGAGTTTATCATGAGTGATGTAGTGTGCTGCCCTTTGCTCGGAACTTAGAACTTGCACCTCTGCCTTCATTTCAATTATCTCAGCACGCAGAGTGCTCTCCATACGCTGCAGATCTTGTTTGAATTGAAGTTTAAGAAGTTCCTTGTCAGTCATGTGACTCTTCTCCATCCTGCTGATGTTGTCCCTCTGTCTCTGCTGGAACTGGGCTTGATCACCACACC
This sequence comes from Rehmannia glutinosa, assembly GCA_016081115.2. NCBI lineage: Eukaryota > Viridiplantae > Streptophyta > Magnoliopsida > Lamiales > Orobanchaceae > Rehmannia > Rehmannia glutinosa. The sequence goes on from CM071933.1 coordinate 40,917,028, forward strand.
AAACCACTAACTTTGCAAAAAGTGTTTGAAGTAGCAAACTTGCTCCCTTCAAAGTGCCTTGGTTTGAGTAGTCCATTCACGAATCCACAATACTGCTCCTCTAATATCTCCTGATATCATTGCATCGTAGTTGTCTATCCTCTGGTTGAGTGCAGCGAAACTACGCTCTATAGCCTCAATTTCAGCACACATGGCTTTGAAGGCTTGTCTGAAATCAGCTGCCTCGGTGACTGATCCTCATGTAAAATAGAATATAAGTCAAATCCAAAGGGAACCACTCTTAAGTCATCCGGAGCTTGAAATTCTTCTAGACTTATATCAACTTTGTAACGAGCACTTTCTTCAGTAGTGTCACCTTCTAGCGGAACATCACCAATGTAAGGGAATTCATCTTCATACAGGCCAATAGGTACTAATGAGGGTCCCACTCCTCCTTCGTCTCTCATTTCCCTAGCGATCAGCTCTTTGTGCCTCGGCTATGGAAGCTTCATTATTAGTCACAGCTATGGAAGCATGCTAAGCTGACTGGACCTCAGTTGTCTTAACACCTTCATTGGCTCCAAGAGAATCGTCCTTTTGAGTTTGCTGAGCCTCAGTTGCCTCAACAACATCACGAGATGGTGATGGAACTAATGGGGATGGGCCATCAACCAATATAAACTTTGAAAAGGCCACATTGGCATGGGCCTCCTTCATTTCTGCCTCTAATTCCTTTTCAGCTGGATTGATTGGGGTTAACTCAACTTCATTTTTGGAGTCAATAAAATCAAGTGCCACGTCATCATCGGAGTCATACAAAGCTTCTATTTCTTCCAAATCAGTTGACTCGGATGCTAGCAAAGTTGGAATGGGTTCAGATAATTTTTCCTTTTCTTGCACTACTTCCATGGAAATCTCAACCTCCTGGGGGCATTCAGCTACATTGGCAACATTCTGAACCACTGCAAGGCCTTTGACATTCCCTTTTGCAGACTCAGCTGCATTAGGGTCTTGGACATTGGCATTCTTCGAGGTCTCAACCTCTGGGATTGTATTTTCAAGACCAGCAGTCTCAACTGCCATGATCTTCCTCTGTCCATCCCGTGCCTCAGTTGATTGAGCAGCTTCATTAGCCTTCAGTGCAGTTGAACCTTAGCTTAGACAGTCTCAACCGTCAAAGCGTCGTTACTTCCAGTCAACTGTTATTCTTGAGTCTCCCCATCGCCTCTTAACTTCAATTTTTCAAGGTCTTCTTCAGCCTCCTCCAACCTGGCTGCAGTGTGTTTAGCTTTCCCCTCAATTGGCTCACTAGTTGAATCACGTACTTTAGGGTCAGCTGACACCTGAGACTCGGTTGCATCATTTGAGTGTTCAACCGTTTGGGCAGATGTATCAACAACTTCAATAGGGCGTGGCTCAGTTAGGTTGCCCTCTACATCATCTTTCCTAACTTCATCACTAGCCTCCCTAGTTGGTCCCTCCGAGTGAGCTGGTGAGGTGGTTGCATCGATGGTCCTCACCATTTCAAGAATAGCTGGGGTAGGAGAAATTGGAATAGATGATTCTCCAGCACCCCTGAGCAAGGATTTGCTCATTAAGCTCACGGGACTCTTGCAGTGCATGCTTCAGCTGAGCCTTCTCAACTGGGTCAATTGCATCGATAATCTCCACGTCGCTACTGCTTGAGTGTGCTGGGTCACCAGCTGACTTCTCTTTTTCTACTGCCTTCAGCTTTCAAGTATCTTTATTTTCATATAATATGGTTGTGCAGTAGATTTCATCGAGTCCATAAGTAACAGGAGCATCATCCAGGAATCCAAGGAGATATTCCTCCTTGTCAATCATTTCAATCCTCATGAATTAAGCTCGACTGGCACTTAGCTTCCATCGCCTCCAGCTGAGTGGATCAGAAGAGCTTCAGTCAAGTACATCCATTGTGTCTTTTAGAAGACTTACAACAGAGTCATCCAAGAAATGAGGGAGAAGACTCAACTTATTAGGTAAAGCAGCTGAAGGACTTAGAGAAAGCTGAAGAAGTCTGTTCCATTGAATGTTAAAGACTTACCCGTTTTGGTAAGGAGACAGGACTGCTGACCTTAAAGTTGTCTTGCTGAAAGAGTGCTAGAAGCTGGAATCATTGGGAAGCTTGCAGATCTTAGAATCGTTTCAGGAGCCTGCAAGTACTAAAATTAAAAGGTTGGTTCAACATCAGATGTTGTAAGAACAAGACAAGCCAATGAACAAAAGTGAGAGTTTGAATTTGTCTATCTCTTCAACGGACAAAATTCAAAACTCACACTATAAAAGGCTGAGAAATTTTCAGAGAGAGAAAAAAACGTAACACAAGAAAGCAAACATTCAAATATTTAAGAAATTTGCAAATACTCTCTCTCAAGCTACAAAATTCATACATCCTCAAGCCTACATCGAATGAAACTTTATCCAACACATTCGTGGAAGATAGAAACTATTCTTGAACTTGAAAAAGAAACATTTATTAAAGTCAAAAGGGGTCTATATTTCCAAGAAGTGAAGGAGATATAGTGAGCTTCAAGTTCGAACCTGTTTCAAATCTGAATGAGGGCAGGGTGATCAAGTCCTGAAGATTTGAAGAGCTAAAGTAGTGAGGCACTGCCTTACAAAGAGCCGAGTCCTAGGAGCATACCCAGGTGTGTGATCAAGGCTAACTTGGATTGTTGTACTGTTATAACAAAGTAACAGTTACTTTAGCGGATTGCTCCTAGAGTAGGAGAATAGTGGAGTTGAAGAATTACCCCATCCTCTAACCACTATAAAATATTATGTCATTTATATTTATGCATTTAAATTCTGCACATTTACTTATTTTTTGTATTTTCTATCTATCTGATAATAACCAACATAAAAATTTAAGTGTTGATAAACCAACTTTAAAAAGGAATTTAAAGACTTCTGCTGTTAAAATCAAGAAAGCTGAATTTTTTAAAAAGCTAACTTCATTCAGCTGAGTACTCTATCAACAACTCTCTCAGAGTCTGTTGAGTCGTTAAGTCTTCTGTTGAAGTTTGACCCAACTGTCTTCCGAAAGACTTGGGTGATTTCTTGTAAAACCTCTGAATGTGTAAAAAATGAAAATTTTGTAAAGTCTATTCAACCCTCTCCCCCCCTCTCTAGACTTTACTCTCACCCCTTAGGACCTACAAAGATTTAGTTGTTTTCTTGAAAAACTCTGAATTTTAAAAGAATCAAAAATTGGGTAAAGTTTATTCAACCCCCCTTTATTGACTTTTCTTTGCATCCATGCGGACCGACAATATGTTGTAAATAATTCCTTTATTTATATGCTATATTTAAGTTGTGTATTGATATAAATAACATAATATGATTATTGTTAATATAAGCTAGTATAAATCGAACCTTATATATACATATTTATATTTTATGCATATGAAGATTGGAAGAATTGGAAGATTAATGTAGGGAGAATTTTGTTTTTACGATTCGTCATTCCATCAACCATATTTATACACAAAGTTGTAAGCATTATTACACTTGTGATTCACAAGAGAAGTTACTATACACCTTGTAATAGCTATTAGAGCTAAAAGTCCATAATAGGACAAATTGTCACTACACTCCCCCTTGGACATAGCACTATAGCAAGTCGGATGAGTACGCCTCGTTAAAAACCATGAGCCGAAAAATCCTATGGGAAAAATCGGACATAAGGGAAAAAGAGTACATTCTCAAGTCTAGACCTTGTGCATAAGTTGTCTCGTAAAAACCTTAAGTTGGAAAAACCTAATAGGTTAAAAACCAGGTAAAAGGGAAAAAAAAGTACAATGCATAGTATATTCGTTCCCTTTGAAATTAAGAATATTAGCTGCATTATTGATCCATCAATCTGGTTTTGTATTAACTCTTCTCATACCGACGCCATAAATTAATTTCTCAAATGTAGATGCCGGTAAAGATTTTGTAAACAAATCCGCAAGATTGTGACATGAGCAAATGTGCTAAACATCTACTTCTCCATTTTTCTAGAGTTCATGTGTGTGGAATAACTTTGGTGAAATATGTTTGATCCTCTCACATTTTATGTAACCGCCTCTTATTTGTGCAATGCATGCTGCATTATCCTCATAAATAATAGTAGGATTGTTTGTAACTGGTTTGAACTGACAAGCTTTTTGTATATGAGCTATAAATGATCTTAACAAAACACACTATTTGCCAATTTTATGAAGAACAATTATCTCAGAGAGATTAGAAGAAGTAGAGACTAATGTTTGTTTGGTAGATCGCCATGATATAGTTGTACTGTTATAGCTAAATAAGTAACCAGTTTGTGATCAGGCTTCGTGCGGATTAAATCTATATCCAGCATCAGCATAACCAACTAACCAAGTTAGTGGATTCCTTGGAGTAGAATAACCCCAAATCTATAGTACCACTTAGGTATCGAAAAATGTATTTAATATCATTACAATGTCTTCGGGTTGGCTCAGAAATTAATCGCGCAAGTAGGTTTACTGAGGAAAAAAATATCAAGTCAAGTACATTGTGTTAGATACATTAATGTTCCAATAGCATTAAGGTAAGACGCTTCAGGACCAAAAATCTCTTCATCAGATTCTTTTTGGCGGAATGGATCTTTCTCGGGAACTAAACTGCACACGACCATAGGGGTACTCAAGGGATAAGCTTTATCCATAATAAATCATTTGAGTAACTTTTTAGTATAAAAAGATATTGGTGGACAAGTATTCTATTATCTTTATATTCTAGCTCAAGACCAAGACAAGGTTTAGTTTTTCCAAGATATTTAACCTCAAATTTCTTTCTTTAGATATTCAACAGCGTGCCAATCAAATTCATGTCATCGACATATACAACAATGATAACAAATTTTGTATCTAATCTTTTAATAAAAATGCATGGACAAACTATTATTTTTGTAACTGTAGGTCCCAAGGGGTGTGAGTAAAGTCTAGAATGGAGGAGTTGAATAGACTTTATCAAATTTTTTGATTCTTAATAAAATCAGGGTTTTACAAGAAAACAACTATGTATTTTGGAAGACGGCTGTGTTAAGCTTCAGCAGAAGAGTTAACCACTCAACAGACTCGGATAGAGCTGTTGATAGAGTAACTCACCTGAATGAAGTTACCTTTTAGAAATTCAGTTTTCTTGTTTAACAGTGGAAGTCTTACACCCTTTTTAAACTTGGTTTATCAGTACTTATATTTTTGATTGGTTATTATCAAGTTGGGTAGCAAACATAGCAAGTAAATAAAATTGCAGAAATTAAAGTGCAGAAGTTAAATAACACAGAATTTATAGTGGTTCGAGGATGGGGTATGTAATACCCGAGCCTCACACTGCTCACTCGGCCGATGTAGTTCATGTATCATATGTTGTCTATGTGCTACTTGCATTGGTATTGGTATTTGCATTTCATATTGAATGATTCTATTTATAATCTTGAAAGTTTTACAATGTATTAGCTGTTGAAACACAAACTTGATTAGTTGATCATACATGAAACAAAAACACTAGGTTCCACACTATTAATTAGATATCTAATGGTTAAAAAATAATAATAAGAATAAATAAATAGGGAGAGTACTTCATAATTAGGAAATATTAAAGTACCTCACTTGTAAACAAATAAAAACATGGGTTTTTTTTCAGAATGTGGCATTTGCCACACAAATTTGCAAAATTGGGGTGAAAACCGGGCGGTTTAAAAAAATATGTGTAGGCGCCCTTGGGTTAGGCGCCTGCCAGGGAGGCACCCTTACCAAGGGCGCCTACTCCCGTGACAGTATTTTTTTTTTAAAACTTTTCAGCAGCGCAGTCAAAGGCGCCGCGCACACCGACCACCGTACACGCCGGGCGCCATTAGGGAGGGCGCCTACCCTTCCATAAAGGGCGCCCTCCCAAAACCTCTCCTCCATAAACCTCAAAACCTCTTCCTCCTCAATTTCCTTCTCGTGAGTGAGTGGTGGTGATGAGTGTAGAGTAGTGGTGAGTGGTGGTGGTGAGTGGTGGTGGTGGTGAGCGGAGGCGCGTGGTGGTGAGCGGAGGCGCGTGGTGGTGTTGACAGCGGCGCGTGGTGGTGGTGACATCGGCGCGTGGTGGTGGTGACAGACGGCGTGTTGCGGTTCCCGTGCGAGACACATTCCCGAAAATTTCAAGTAATTTTCAAATATTTTGAGCAATATTTAATTTTTCTAGTTTATTTAGTTAATTGTTTATTTTATTGTGAATGATTGTTGTTGGTAGAATTATTTTGTTAATTGTTATTTTTAGGTATTTTTATAAATTGCTAGTAAAATTTGTAGAATAATAAATTGTGTATTGGTAATTTGTAGGTATTTTTAAAATGTTAGTACAATAATATAGTAAAAGTTTAATAATGTTAGTCAACAAAGCTTTATCAGATGCCAGTTTTATCCAGATGTCAGCTTTATCAGATGTCAACTTTATCAGATGTCAACTTTATCCACTGATACATCTTGTCAACATAGTTGTATTAGCTGTTGGGCCTTGTTTGAATAACTTAACAAATTTACAAAAATGTCATTATGAATACTTCACATCGCCTATAAATACATGCTGAAAATTTCATTTGATTGCAACTTGAACTGGTCCCCTCTAGCAACCCAAAAAAATTATATTATTTCTATTTTCACTCCAAATGGATGAGTTCAACTGGTCCCCTCTACCATCCCCACAGAAGCCTAACTCCCAGTTATTGATGAGTCTCTATAATGCGAAAAATACAAGGTGGACATTGCCGATGGACATCATTCTCGTTGATTCACTACTAAACGAGAAGAGTAAAGGCAGTTGGGTAGTTGGTGAAACGAACAATAGTGTGGCCATTCTAGAGGCGAGAGCAGTTCTGAAATTTGCATTCCAATGCAATTTTAAGTTCGCCGAGGTAAATCAACGAGTTAAACATCTTCAAGCCCGCTATACTTTGTTCGCCAAAATGATAAGTACGCCGGGTGTACATTGGGATCGTAAACTCAATTTCGTGCACGCAGCGGCAACTCACTGGGTCACTTGGCGTTCGGTAAGTTAAATATTCTTATTTTCATCATGCGAGTTGTATTATATAACATTATGTAATGTAAGTATATTAATCATTCATTTTCTTTAATTTTTAGGATGATGACACTGTTACTCCGGATGCTTATATGATGGAGGGAGAACCTTTATTTGATAAGGTTCAAATATTGTTTAAGGTACCAGAGCCAGAAACACAAGGCTCAAGCAACTTGCCGGGTCACCCTAAACGCTACTTGCCATCACAATCTAATGCTGAGCAAGGAAGTTCTTCTTCATGCCAAGATTGATCGTGCTGTGTTCTTGTTGTTTGCGTGCTGATTTCGCGTACTTATGTTGTAATGACATGCCGTATCTTATTTCAGTATTTTAATATGTAATTTTCTTGTTGTTTTTTTTTTTTAATTATGTTTACTTTATTATGTAATCGTGTTTCGATTGAGTTATATTTCGATTCAGTAAAATCTAAAAATTGTGTGTTTTATATTTAAACTTTCAATTTCGAAAATAATTAAAAAAAAATCGAGTTGTAGGCAGAGCGGAAAAAAAAAAAAAGGACAGCAGCAGGCGCCCTTGGTATGGGCGCCTGCCTAGTGGGCGCCCTTTGTAAGGGCGCCTACACCTAAATACTCAATACCACCCATTTTCACCACAATTTTGCAAATGTTTGTGGCAAACACCACAAACTGAAAAATAACCCTAAAAACATATACTTAGCACACGTCACTAATATGTGGTGTCACAAGGGTTGATATTTTTATTATACCTATATACACATCAGTAGTATATATTCAAGATACACACAATATGTTACTTGTATGGTTAAATTATATACCTATAGGATATATATATGTAGCTAAATACAATACACCCATGCACACTTAACTTTTGTACAAGTGTACTTTATGATATATATTAAAAATATCTCCACCGCCTCAAGGAAACTAGCTTTAGATATATATGTGTGAACTTCTTTAGCATAACATAAAAATAAAAAAAATGAAAGATATACCAAAACGCAATCATACGGACGATTGAGTGAAGCAAAATAAGGAAACAAAGGTAGAACACTCAGTTGAGAAAAAGAGGTGAAAAAGATAAAGGTAAAGTGTTTTCAATCCAACTTCAAATTTCAATTGGGAATTTGAAGCATAAAAAGAAAATAATAATAATCAATAATAATAATAATAATAATAATAATAATAATAATAATAATTTCAATCATGCTTTTAAAACTCATAATGGAAACTAGATTTACTCAATATTTTATATATATATATATATAATATATATAATATACATAAACATATAAAATAGTTTGACTATTTGTTAAGGTTAAATGCCAAGGAATTGGCTGATGAAAATTGATATAAGAATTTTGACTTTGATTGGTAAATTCAGGTAAGCATGAAGAATATCGTCTAATATAAGGATGGATGGGAATCATTTCATGTGAAACTAATATGAAAAATATAATTTATTTTACCTTCTATGATTAATAGCATTCATTCTTTATAATTAAGAGTGACATAACTATTAAAATTGTAAAATGGTTAACAGGTTATTTATAATGATACTACAAGAAGTCGTTTCAAGTGTAGACATATTATATATTTTTAAAATAAACAATATAAAAATTAGAATTAGGATATGTGCGTCCTCCATTATTTTATGAATCATGCAAGGGTAATTAAGTGTACTTAAGTGATGAAGAATATGTGTTCAATATGAGATTAAGGTATTTTAGAGATGTCATTAGATTTATTATAAATTTTAAAGCCAGATATCGTTAATTAGTTAAAATTTAAGAGGTAAATTCTTTATGAATTTTGCTAAATAGACTTAATGGTTTAGAAATAGAAGTTGATAATTTACATTTTTACATGATGTCTTATACCTAAAGTGAGGGAGGAAAGACAATTTTAAAATTTTCAGTCGGATATCCACCCGTGAAAGGTAAGTAAAATCCATCTGCAACTGCAATGCATGAAAATATATTAGTTGAACTATTTGTATTATATGTGGATATTATGTGATGCATGTTAGATGGCATAATGATACAATGTGGTGATTGGTGAGACAATCAACATGTCATTCACAACATTTGCATGTGCATGCATGGATGTTTGCATGCACGAAAATAATTTCTTGAAGAAAATGGATGTTTGTTGACCAATGCTAGTGCACCGAGGCACGCTGGGCGTGCTTATGATATATATTTAGGTATATTAAGTGGGATACTTCCTGGTTAACACAGAGCTAGATGGGAGATGAGCTCTCGGTGGGTCACAAGAGAATGGACCATTTGTGGGTACCTATGTTATGACCCACGGGGTGGGATACTTCTTGGCGGACACATGGGACGCAAGTAGGGGAACCTAGGCTGGGCCGCGGGAGGATGGACCACACGTAACATCATAACAATATTATTGACTATTTGATTATTGTTGTGTCAAGAGCTCTTTTTCGGTGCATAGTAGCTGGGTCGGGGGCCCAAATGAAAGAAAATAATTTGAGGAAAGTATTTGATTCATGGATTTTACATGTTAGCATTGCATGTTGGAAAATCAGTGCTATTCTTTGGACATGCATGATTTTTTTACATGCTGAACTTTAGCTCATGTAGTTCATGCATTGCAGGTGAGCATGTGAATGCCTGACTCATTAGCTTACTGTGCAGTGCTGAAGCTTCTTCAGGTTATGAGGGTCATGGATATGGATGACAACCTGTCGGACTTATTTTTGGGTTCATTTTGGTTTTGCTTCTGTTTTTATATGTAAAAGCTCGTATTGTTTATAACTTTTGAAACTCTATTGTAAATATATATAAATAGTGTGCTGGTTTGAGTTCTAGGCTTGTATATGTAGTTGTCTTGTTTACTTGCAGACATGGTTGACTACCCTTTTTCTTTTAAATGAAAAAATCGTTGCATGCTGTATACAGGGTTTATTTCGTCGTTGTTTGTTATTAAATTTACACAGGAAAAAAAAAATTTACACGTTTAAAATTGGGCTTGTGGTAGAGTTGTAGTACTTATATATTTTCCAATAGTAGTAATAAAGGTGGGCATGACAGAGTTGTATCAGAGCCCGGTATAGGTTCTGTAGACTATCCATGTTTATGAACTCAAAACTCGTGGAGTATAGCCACGCCGGTAAGTTTTACTTTATTGTCTGAAGCGTTTTATGTTTCATTAAATTATATTGGCAATGTGTTATTAGGTTATCCTAAGATAGTGTTTCAGTCATGGTGAGAACTAGAGGTGAGAGTAGTGGTGGGGATAGAAATCAAGGAGGGGAGACCACTATATTAACTGGTGATCGAGATAATGTCATAAATCGACTCACGGAGCTCATCCATCGACAATCTAAAAAAATTCAACAACTTATGCATCAGAGAGATATAGCTGGAGTACAAAGAACATAAATGAATCAGCCACACCAAAGGGCGGATCAAGTCGAGATAGTAGGGGAAAGATTCCGAAAGCTAAATCCACCAACCTTTGAAGATGCAGTAGATCTCACAGCTGCAGAAGATTGGCTGAGGACTTTAGATAATATGTTTCAATACAGTAGGGTCCTAGAAGAAGAAAAAGTAATGTGTGCCTCGTTTATGCTTCATGGAAGTGCGGGACATTGGTGGGATACGATGAGGAGCATAGAAGATGTTACGACAATGACCTGGGAAAGATTTAAAGAGCTATTCAGAAATAAATACTTCACGGCTCATGTTCGTGGAATGAAGATGAATGAGTTCATACAAATACGCCAAAGAACTATGACTGTCGGGGACTATATTCGCAAATTTGAAAAATTGTCCAGGTTTGCCACTCATATGGTCCGCATTGATGCACTAAAAGTAGAGAGATTTCTTAAAGGCCTGAGGTTGGAACTATATAGAGATGTCAGCATGGCAGGAATTCAATGAGTAACCTATTCACAGGTTGCTGAAAGAGCGCTGGTGGCAGAACAAGCTGAATTAAGGTTTTTTCGTGCCCAAGAAGCTAGACGCCAATTCAAACAGGGACAGGGACATAGATGGGTTGGAAGCCCGAAGAAGTGAGGTTTCCAAGTTCAGTAGCAACAACAACCTAACTTTAAACCACGCCAAGGAAAACAACAGTGGGAACAAATTAAGTGCTAAAGGGTCGATCAGGGTAGGGCACCTATACCACTACCTTTTTGTCATAGATGCAAGACTCAACATACTAGAAATTGTCCGGTGGAGACTAGAAGATGTTTTACGTGTGGAATGACAGGACATCTTGCTAATGTCTGCCCAAATAATCTGAATGATAATGGACAAAAGAAAGTGCCAGCTAGAGCATTCACTATCACCAGAGCAGACGCATAGACGAACCCCTCAGTGTTGGCAGGTAAACTTCTTATCTTTGACACCCCAACATTCGTATTATTTGATTCTAGAGCGACACGTTCATTTGGATCCATTGAGTATGTGAGGAGTCTAGGTAGTTCATCGAATGTAGCTGAAGTGGGCTATAATGTAATGATTCCCTCGGGAGATTCCAAACAGACTAATCAAATTTTAAAGGCTTGTGCTATTCCAATAAAAAATAGAGAACTTTATGCCAATCTAATTGTATTAGACATGAATAACTATGATAGCATTTTGGGTATGGATTAATTGTCGAAATATGGTGCTATAATTGATTGTCAGAAAAAGAAAGTGACGTTTCAACCTCAAGGAGAAGATCCATTTACCTTCATTGGAATCATGACTAGTTGTAGATTTTCAATGATATCAGCACTGGACGCTGGCTGTGAAGGATACCTAGTAAGTGTCATGAACATCGACGAACAACACCATCCAACTCTTGATGAAGTTCCAATAGTGAGAGAATATCCCGATGTATTTCTAGATGATCTTCCCGGATTACCACCCGATCGCGAGATCAAGTTTGTTATTGACCTACTTTCAGGAACGTCTCCAATCTCTAAAGCTCCATACCGCATGGCTCCATCTGAATTGAAAGAGTTAAAGATACAATTACAAGAGCTATTGGACAAAGGCTTTATAAGACCTAGCTTCTCACCGTGGGGTGCGCCAGTTCTGTTCGTACGAAAGAAGGATGGTACGATGAGATTGTATATCGACTATCAAGAATTAAAAAAGTTACAATCAAGAACGATTATTTGTTACCTTGAATCAATGATCTATTCGATCAAATTCAAGGTGCAACAGTATTTTCGAAGATCGACTTGCAATCCAGGTACCATCAACTAAAAATAAAAGAAAATGATATACCAAACATAGCCTTCAGCACGAGGTATGGACACTATGAATTCTTGGTGATGCCATTTGGGTTGACTAATGCCCCAGCAACCTTCATGGACTTGATGAATCAGTTATTTAAAGATTTTCTAGATAAATTCATTATTGTCTCAATCGATGATATCTTGATATACTCTAGAACAAAAGAGGAGCACGCTGAACACTTGAGAATAGTATCGGAGGTCCTGATATCAAAACAATCATATGCCAAATTTAAGAAATATGAATTATAGCTAGATCGAGTAGTATTCTTGGGACATGTTGTGTCCGGAGCAGGAATCTCAGTCGATCCAAGTAAATTCGAGGCTATCAATAACTGGCCGCAAACTACAAATCCTTCAGAAGTACATAGTTTTCTGGGTTTAGCTGGCTACATTTATCGATTTGTAGAAGGATTCTCCAAGATTGCATCGCCTTTTACACAATTGACCAAAAAAATTGTCGCATTCAAAAGGACAGAGGCAAGCGAACAAAGCTTTCAAGAACTGAAAAAGAGATTGATTTAGAACATATTCTATCAATTCCATCAGGTACTGGAGGTTTTGTAGTATATAGTGATGCTTCGAAGAATGGCCTGGGATGTGTGATGATGCAAAATGGTAAGGTGATTGCGTATGCATCTAGACAATTAAAGAATTATGAAAAGAATTACCCTACACATGATCTAGAGCTTGCTGCAGTGGTATTTGCGCTCAAGATATGGAGGCATTACCTATTTGGGGAACGATGTGAGATCTACACAGATCACAAGAGTTTAAAGTACTTCTTCACACAAAAGGAATTAAATATGCGATAACGATAGTGGTTGGAGCTAGTGAAGGACTACAATTGTGTAATCAATTATCACCCTAGTAAAGTTAATATTGTAGCAGATGCGTTGAGCCAGAAATCAACACAAAGCAACTGCAATTGCGATTCACATTCCAAAACCAGAGTTAATGGATCTCCAGAAAATGAACGTAGAGGTTGTGCCACTGGGGTCCATTGAAGCTAAGTTGGCAGCGTTAACACTCCGACTGACGCTACTTGATCGAATTCAATAGGAACAACAGGGTGATGATTTATGCCAAAGTGAAGAAAGATATTACCTCTGGAGCGTCTTCTGATTTCAAAATATCTGAGGATGGAGTACTACGATTTAAAGAACGATTATACGTGCCCAACAGGGATAATCTCTAAGAGAATGTTCTAGCATAAGCGCATTCAACACCATATTCCGTACATCCAGGAGCTACTAAGATTTATAGAGATTTTGTAGATGCATTACTGGTGGCCAGGTATGAAAATAGGTATCGCGCAACACGTGGAACAATGTTTAACATGTCAATAAATAAAGGCAAAACACAAAAGACCCGCTGGAACGTTGCAACCTCTGCCTATTCCAGAATGGAAATGGGAAAGATTTGCATGGATTTTGTTACAGGTTTGCCCAAAATTGTCAAGAGACGCGTGCTATTTGGGTGATCATAGATAAATTGACCAAATCCGCTCATTTTATTAATATTTGTTCAACCTATTCCATGGACCGATATGCACAACTGCTTATACAGAAAGTGGTTAGACTTCATGGTGTGCCACTATCCATTATTTCAGATAGAGACTCTAGATTCTTATCTATTTTCTGGAGAAGTCTACAGAAGGCACTAGGAACACGATTGTCATTTAGTACTGCTTATCATCCTCAGACTGATGGACAATCAGAACGAACGATACAAATATTAGAAGATATGCTTAGAGCTTGTGTAATTGATTTTCAAGGACAATGAAGTAATTATTTACCTTTGATAGAATTCTCATATAATAATAGCTATCTAGCCACAATCGGGATGGCTCCCTATGAATCACTGTACGGTAAAAAGTGTAGATCGAAGGTCCATTGGGACGGGATTGGTGAAAGAAATCTTTTAGGATCAGACATGATTCACGAAATGACAGAGGCTGTGACGTAAATTCGACAAAGAATGGAAACCACTCAGAGTCGACAGAAAAGTTACTCAGATCAAAGAAGAAGAATATTAGAATTTTTTGTAGGAGATCGAGTATTTCTTAAGGTGGCACCAATGAAAGGGTGCAATTTGGAAGAAAAGGAAAACTCAGTCCTAGATACATTGGTCCATTCCATATTACTGAAAGAATAGATGATGTTGCTTATAGACTCGACCTGTCCGCGTCAATGACTCAAGTGCACAATGTCTTTCACGTATCCATGTTGAGAAAATACATTTGAAACCCATCTCATATTTTGAAACACGAACAAGGAGAATTAAAAGTCGACTTGAGCTACAAAGAGATACTCGTGGAATATTGTTACGAGAAGTAAAGAAGTTAAGAAATAAGGAAATCTCATTAATTAAAGTACTATGGAGAAATCAATCAGTAGAGAAAGTTACATGCAGGGACGAAGGCATGTGGGGTTCAAGGGGGGCACTGGCCCCCCCTCAAATTTTGAAAAAAATTAGGGGCATTTTAGTCTTTTATTTTTAATTTTAAAATAAATATAAAATAGAAAAATAGAAAGAAAAAAATAAACAAAAAAAGTCTTCAATTATCTTGCATTCTTCTTCTTGCATTTTGTGAATCTTGAAAAATATGAGTTTTGGTCATTTTGCCTATTTTTTAAAAAAATTGTACATTTTTTAAGCTCCGCCATAAACTTTAACTTGAATTTTTGCATTATTTTCTTGCGTCTCTATTTGTCCCTTTTGGGATATTGATGTAATTGTATTTTGTTATTTATTTTTTAATATTAAGATTTGATTGAATTAATACAATGACTTAATCAAAATTTCTACTTATTTTAAATTTGATGTATTTTTTTTAAGTTTTACATGTTAATGGACAATTGTCCACTTATGTTTTGAAAACATATTTTTTAGCAATGGTCATACCCTTCTTGTATTCTCTGATAAAGTACTTGGTTATATTTCAAAAAATTGATGCGTTACATTTTTTGGTATCGAGTCATGAATTGGTCTCTAGAAAGGAAAAAGAAAGACAAAATGGAAAATTGAACCTTAAAAGTGACTAAGAAAACATGTTTAAACCTATTTTTATTATATAAAAGTGGCCAAAAATCCGACGGACTTTTGCTAATATTAATATTAGTTGGGCCCCCCTACCCGAGATTCCTGGCTTCGTCACTGGCTACATGGGAAACAAAAGACGAGATGAGGGCTAAGTATTCTAATCTATTTTGGTAAGTAACATTTCGGGGACGAAAACTTTATAAGGAGGGGAGAATGTAATACCCGAGCCTCACAGTGCTCACTCGGCCGATGTAGTTCATGCATCATATGTTGTCTACGTGCTACTTGCATTGGTATTGGTATTTGCATTTCATATGGCATGATTATATTTATAATCTTGAAAGGTTTACAATGTATTAGCTGTTGGATCACAAACTTGATTAGTATATGAAACAAGAACATTAGGTTCCACACTATTAAGTAGCAAATTTATATTTACCATTAGATTACACGTGATGATATTATAAGCATGACAATGACAAAGTTGCACGTGGTAAACTTAGAGATGAGGGGTGACATCGGCATGTGTATCTGGTAATATATATATATATATATATATATATATATATATATATATATAGGGATTGGTTCAAATGAGACCAATCCCTTTAGGTTAGTCCATAAGAACACTTATGGATTCTTGATTTAAAATTTTGGATGGTATAGATCATTTTAGTTAATTTAGGCATATAAGGGTATAATTGTACTTTTATATTTAATTAGTTATATTAATTGGACGGTTATTAGCTATTTTTAAGGAAACATAATCCTACCTTTTTAGTTACCTGATTTTTAGGGAGGAAAAATCATCAACTTCAGGCGTTTTTTTCAAAATTGATACTTCTTTCCGCCATATTTGTGTTAGTCGTTTTATTGTACACTTAGTTCAGTTGACTTGTATACTTAGTCATGTTTTATTGTATTTTTAGTTCAGTGGATTTGTATACTTGGTTCAGTGGAATCGTATTCTTAGTTATTATATAAGTAGTTTAGTAAGTAGTTTAGTGAATTTGTATACTTAGTTTAATGGATTTGTATACTTAGTTCAATGGAATTGTATACTTAGTTATATAAGTAATTCAGTGTAATTGTATACTTAGTTAAATGTTTATGTATACTTAGTATTATTTTAATGTATGTTAGTTCAATGTAATTGTATACTTAGTTAAATGTTTCTGTATACTTAGTAAAGTTTTAATGTACAGGTAGTTTAGTGTAATTGTATACTTAGTTAATTATTTATGTATACTTAGTAATGTTTTAATGTATAGTTAGTTTAGTGTAATTGTATACTTTTCATTAATTGTTGCACGATTTTTGTTGTCATATTTAAATAATTTGCAGATTCGAATGGGAAGGGAGAGAAAGGAAAGGTGAATCGCTTGATTATAGGGACATGATCAATACAAAATCACGTCCCTAATTTTTAGGAAGCGGTTACTATATTTAATTTTCTGGATTCCTATTTTATCCCTTCTGTTGTATACTTACTTATGAAATGTTGTATATATTGTAATATATCTTGGCCATTGATTTACTATTTGGATGGTGTAGATTTGGTCCTATAGACTAACCTAGGAGGGTGGTCTCACAGGATCTCCTCCCTATATATATATAAAACATGTGAATACGTTAATTAGAATATCTAACGGTTAAAAAAAATAATAACAATAAATAAATAGGGAGAGTACTTCATAATTAGGAAATAATAAAGTACCTCACTTGTAAACAAATAAAAACATATACTTAGCACATGTCACTAATATGTGGTGTCCCAAGGGTTGAGATTTTTATTATATCTATATACACATCAGTAGTATATCTTTAAGATACACACAATATGTTACTTGTATGGTTAAATTATATAGCTAGAGGATATATATGTAGGTAAATACACTACACCCATGCACACTTAACTTTTGTACAAGTGTACTTTATGATATATATTTAAAATGTCTCCACCACCTCAAGTAAACTAGCTTTAGATATATATGCGTGAACTTCTTTAGCATAACATAAAAATAGAGAAAAATAACATATACTGCAAAACGCACACGTACAGACGATTGAGTGAAGCAAAATAAGGAAACAAAGGTACAACACTCAGTTGAGCAAAAGAGGAGAAAAAGATAAAGGTAAAGTGTTTTCAATCCAACTTCGAATTTCAATTAGAGAATTTGAAGCAAAAAAATAAAATAATAATAATAATAATAATAATAATAATAATAATAATAATAACAATTTCAATCATGCTTTTAAAACTCCTAATGGAAACTAGCTTTACTCTATATATATATATATATATATATATATAGGATTTAGATCAGGTGAGTCCACATATCTTAGGTGAGTACATGAGACCAAATCGGAGTCATTGATTTAATTTTTAAACGGTGAAGATTAATCAAGTTTTACCATTATTTAATATGTAACTTAATTTAAAAAAGGGCTTATTGGTAATTTTAATTTAAATCAATTTTGGGAGGGAAATTATTTTTGGTAGTGGGCTAAATTATAGGACCGGTTATGGACGTGTGTAAATCCAAGATACTGCATATCTTTACATTATTTGATAAATGAAGAGTCATTTCCCCCATTTGTACCGTCTTCAACACTCACTCTGCAAACAACTTCAACCGTCTTCCACCACTTTCGCTGCGGACAAGTATACCGTCCTCCACCATCCTTCTTCTGCAAATCGTGAAACAACCTCCGTTAAAGTGAGAAATCAAAATTCTAAGTCCTAACCATATCCAACTTAACCCTTCGCGGAAAACTCCAACCCTTCGGTCGAAAATCCCCAAATCTTCGGTCGAGAATCAAACTCCCGCGTGAGGGCGAAAATCAGACGTTGTTTTTCACAGAAGTTGCGTCTTGGAACCATTAGTTCGCTGAAGAACACACCAAAGTGTGTGAATTGTTTTTCCGAGCCGACAACAGTGTAGGTAGGGCTACTTTTTTTGTCTTTTTATTTTCATATTTTTTTTATTTTTATTGCATTTTCCGAGCCGGCAACACAATGAATTTTCCGAGCTGGCAACAGTGTGAATTTTTTTTCCGAGCCGGCAACAGTGTAGGTAGGGCTACTTTTTTTTTTTATTTTTTCCGAGCCGGCAACAGTATGAGGAAACAATATCGCTTATTATTTATGATAAATGTGCTTTCAATTGCCTATAAATGTGCTTATACGTACCAAAAGTATAAGGGGAAATGGTGGAAATTAGTATTTTCCTAGTCTGTCATAACTATTGGGAGATAGTTTTTAATCAACCCAAAATTGCCTATTGTTTGTCAATAACCATGGTCACATCTTTGTTTTGCACAAGTGTTGGTTGTATGCTTTAATGAGGAAACAATATCACTTATGTATGTTTTATAGTATGCTTATATATATCCAAGTATGTACGAAATGGTTAGGACTTTGTTGTGTTTTTGGTTTAAATTGTCTTCATTATCTGGAAAAATGAAGTCTGGTATAGTTGGCTCTTATGGGATTTTTAAATACATTTTTACTGCTGATAACTATGCATTTCCTATCTTTTTTTCCAAGTCTGGTAGTTTTGCATGTTGATGATTTGTACTGCTTATTTGTATTTAGAATTATGTTTACTCACATTCTATATAATGCTTACTTATCTTATATAGTAAGCTTACTGGTGTTCAAAATTTTGCTTACTCACATTCTATATCATGCTTACTTATCTTATATACTATGCTTAAGTCTTCTAGAGTTGGCTCTTATGGGATTTTTAAATACATTTTTGTTGCTGATAACTATGCATTCCCCACATTTTTTTCCAAGTCTGGTAGGTTTGCATGTTGATGATGTGTACTGCTTATTGGTGTTGACAATTATGCTTGCTCACATTCTATATCATGCTTACTTATCTCATGTAGTATGCTTTAAGTTTGTTTCCTGTTAATATGAGAGCTAAATGACTATTTGCCACTTTATTTTTGTTAGTGTTTCCTTTGGAAATGGCTAAGGAGATCAAGAAGAGTAAGGGAACATTGGATAAAGTGAGCAAGAAGAGGAAGGCGGCAGATATTGATGTTGCTGCAGAGCCGAGTAAGAAAAAGGGGGGGAAGGACAAAGGTAAAAAAGTGCTAGAAGGTAGCCAGAGTGATGAAGAATCCAAATATTCCAGACTGTGTACGAGATCAACGCTGAGGAGGTTCGCCAAAGTTATTAAGAAATTGAACCCTGCACAGACGGCTGCGGTTAACGAGATTGGGTTTGGTGGCCTGTTGCACATGAAGATCGTTGAAATACTAGCACAGTTAACTTACTGGTTGGTTAAAAATTTCAATCCAATCAGCTGTGAACTGGTGATATCGAAGGGGAAAAAAATTCACATAGACGCCACGGATGTGGAACGGGTTCTGGGAATCCCAAATGGTAGTGTGAATATTGAACGGAAAAACAAAGCGGGGGGATGTGAACTTTATAAAGAATGACTAGAGATTTTTAACAAGCCTAACAACCACATCACGGCAAAACACGTAGCCACGGAGATGTTAAAATTTGAGGAAGGAGGTGACTGGTTTAAGAGGCACTTTGTTGCCCTGGTGGACTGCTTGATTATCGGTAATAACCCTATTGGCTATGTTAACCTCCTCATGATGAACAGCCTGGAGAATGTTCAGAATATTCGCAACCTTGGCTGGTGCGAGTACACGATTAATACGCTGGTGACAAACCGTGCACGTTGGGGAGAAGGGAAGAAAATTATGTTCAATGGGCCCCTTTTGTTTTTATCGGTAAGTGGTAAATTATTATTGTTTTACATTTTTTGTATCACTACCTTGCATACTTTTCTAATTTTTGTTGTTTGTGTAGGTTTTTTATTTGGATAGGGTTGTTTTCTATACTAGGGACGTGGCTAGAACTCTCCCCAGTATTAGAGGTTGGACTTCTGACATCATCCGGAAAAGGGTACGCAAGGAGATGAAAGAAGGTGGGTTTGGGCAGGGTCATTTGGGAGAACCGCTCCATACATCGGTTTTGAACGAAGGGTCGGGTGCAGGCTGGCGCATCGTTTGGGAGATGAACGAAGGGTAGGAAGTCAGTCAGCGAAGGCTGGCGCATCGTTTGGGATCGAGAGTCACGAGGTATAATTTTTAATTCCGTTTGGTTGGATGAATCCATTTTGATTTAATGCTTGTGATAGATGAAAAATATGCTTATATATCTAGTTAATATTGCTTATATTAGAAAATGATGGAGTATTTGATTGTTGTAATCCTTGCATACATTTCTAGTTAATAATGCTTATTATATTTGCCAAATGTGCTTATATATGTTGCTCAAATGCTTACAAATGTGTATATTATTGTAATTTTTGGATTCTCTCAAATATGCTGAAATATTGTTTATGACATATGACAGTTCATCTTATATGTGGTGCTAATATTGCTCACAGAATGATGTTTTTTGTATATTATGTCTAATCTTTTTGGTTTGCTTATGAGTTTTGTCAAATCTGCTTATATGTGTTGCAAATAATGCTTACAAAACGATGAAGTATTTAATTATTTGCATTTTTTGTATTTTTTTGTCTAATGTTTTGGTTTGCTTATGATATTTTCCAATTATGCTTATCTGTGCTGATACTAATGCATACAGAATAATAAAGTATTAATTACTTGTATTTTTGTATTCTTGTCTTATGTTTTGGACTGCTTATGGTTTTGCAAATTATGCTTATACATGTTGCTAATAATGGTTACAAATAATGATGAAGTGTAAATCATGCTTTGGAGTGCTATAAATATTTTCACCTGTAACTGACATTTTTGGTCTGATGACTTTTGGAAAGGAGTATAAATCGAGAGTGCTGCAGAAGTTGTCAGGCCTTGCTACATATGTGGTCGACATAATCGCGTTGTTTCAGAATGCTCCAAAAGAGATGACAGGCGACGCAGACTTTTGCAAATTACAAGATTTGGCGAGGATGCTTATATGCTCAGCTAGTAAGCATACATTGGACGCGGGCAGACCCCATGTTGTCGATATGAGCGAGACGCAGCTAAGCAAAACTTTTTTTAATAATCCCAAGACGATAGCCGCAGTCAAAAAAGTTGAGCTTGCACTTGGTCGTAGGGACGAGTACGAAAAGGGTGCGGAAGATTTGCCAAGTTTTAGCTTGGGTGTTACCCAAGAGACTGATACAACTGTGGGTAGGGAAGTAAGATTTTCTGAGCTTTATTTTCTATTATTACTTTAACATTCGGTATACCCCGCTTACAGCATCACAAAAATGCTTTACTATGAATAGAATATTGGTTTTTTGTGTTGTACTGATGTGTGTTGTTTCTTTTTTTGAATTTATTAACAGGGTGGGGTTAGCGGGGCACGTGATGTTGGCGGAGATGGTGTGGATACTAGAGACGGTGTCGGGGACAGTGACGGTGAGGACGACGAGGAGGATGACAGCGAGGGGGAGGACGAAGGGGATGAGGGTAAGAGCGACGATGATGAGGATGGTAGCAGTGACAATGATGAGGGGGATCCCGTTGATGCCGAGTTGGAACAAGAAAGCAGTGACAGTGGCAACGAAGAAGACGAGGTTAACAGTGCCGATGAGATGGAGGGAGGGCAAATTGAGAATGCATTACAGATTGACGTGTTGTCTAAATGTTCAAAATTTGAAATGATGTTATCGAACTGGATTTTTGAAAATCCGGCCGGTGAACCGTAAGTTTTTATTTTGGTTTAGTTCAAAAAATGTTTCTTTTATGAAGTTTTTAGTTTGAGCAATTGTATGAACACGCATGGAAGAAGTCATATTTGGTAGTGGCGAATTTAATATAACAAGACAAGATATGGAGACTTTGAAGGGCGGGCAGTACGTTAGCGGGTCTATTGTGGATAATTGGTCGTTTATCCTGAACCGCAAAGAATCGTTGAGGGCTGATAGTTCTCTGCGTAGATTCTTTGCCACGACATATCCTACTATATGTTTTCACCCGCAATTTTTTGGTAGATAATTTTGTGATGTATGAGGTTTGATTGGTTTACATGTTTTTTTGTTAGTAGTATCCATGATGATGCTCTGTTTTTGTAGATTATGCTTATGGATATATCACAATATGCTTATGATTGCTTTCCATTATGCTAATGTATGGGTGAATTCATGGATTATAATTATGCTTATGTTGGGTTTCAATTATGCGTATTCATGGTATGCATTATGCTTATGGCTATTCGTTCCATTATATCTTTATGTATAATAGATTGCTTGTGGCTGTTATGAACAAAGCTTATGTCTGCATTAAATGTTGCTTGCCAGTGGCTAATTACTGCTAATTTATTGATATTTTTATTGCAGACATCACAATAGTAATTCCCAGCAATGCGTTGGTTTCGAGTGAAATGGTTAAGACATTCAGCGAAAGCTTTGACGTCGAGTTTAGCGATTCCAGCGCGAGCAGGATGGAGGAGATCCAATTGGTATGTATGATATGGTGAGGTTTAATTTTTTTTTATTCGTGACCCTAACATTTTTGTTACCCATTGTGTAGTTCTTCTTCCCGATATTCAAGAGCGAACATTTTTTCGTGGTATGCTTCGATGTTAAAAAAAAGGCCTGCCACGTATCAGACAACTCCTCGGTTGGCGGCAACAAAACCCTCAAATACGACGGCGTTCCTGATAAATTGGTCAGTTCGTCTCTATAGATGACTGAATATATTTTTTCATTCTTTATTGTTTGAATGATTTAAATATATTTTTTTTTCTGGACAGCGACAAGTATTTTCGCAATACTTATCGATGAAGGGTTTCCCGTCAATTGCTCGTGTGATCCAGCAATCGAATGCCTCCCGTTTGTTCATGCTCTGGAGGGACAAGGATAACAAAGTTGATTGTGGTATTTTTGCAATGCGCCATATGGTGACCTATATGGGAGGTGGGATCAAAACCTGGGATAGCGGGCTCCGAAAAAAGGACGAGGCGCAACTATTGATGATGCGTAGAAAGTACGCAGCTGCAATATGCATGGACTCAATGAATGATCTTAGGGAGGCGGTAATGGGACGAGTTAAGGAGTTTGCCAAAACGAAATAAGATCAATCCGAAATATTTTATTTGTTTTGTACATTTTATTGATATTTGAAGTACTTTTTAGCGATTTTAAAGACATGGTAAATTTGCTTGGTCTTTTGAAGTACTTTTTAGTGTTGTTTTGAATGTTTTTTTGATTAGTACCTATGTAAGCAGAATTCAAGTGGTAAATATGCAGAATGTTACTCTATTGTAAGCATTCATTTTCATGGTATGTTATAATGTTTATATCATTACTTCAAATATTTTTTAAGCAGTGTTCTTCTTCTTTGTAAGCAGAAATCAACTGCACTGTAAGCAATATTTTAATATTTTAACTTTTTCAAGTATGCAAATGTTTCGTAAGCAAAATTCAAACGTTGTGCAAGCAGAAATCAATTGTCTTGTTAGCACTATTTCAAATATTATAACTTATCAAGTATCGCATACTATATAGCAGTATTCAAGTGTGTTTAAGCATGATTCAAATGTTGTGCAAGCAGATTTTAATGTTTTTGTAAGCATGTATATCATATTATTTTATATTGTTAGTAAATAATCAAAGTGCAAGGTAAAAAAAATTAAACAGGCAGTCACAATATTTATTATCGAGCACATGCCTTTTTTTTAGTTTCAAGGAACAAATTTTAGGTATATGAAACAGATAAGTACATAATCTAAAATAAACCTAAAAAAATAAGCGATAAAATATGAATAATTAAGCATTATCGAATGCTTTAATAAGCAGTCTCAAACATGCACTCCAAAAAAAAAACATCAACTACTTGTCGCACGTTCTGCTATTGTGCGAACCTATTTCTCCACATTTCCCACAACGTTTCTTCATTTTCTGTCCAACCTTTATTGCTTTCTCCTTCTGACTCTGAAGTCGGATTTTGACTCGACTGTCGCTCCCCTTATTTTTGGCCTGTGTTGGCGGCAACACTACAACGTCTAGCTGGGTTTTGTCCCCAACGAATCCTTCGATCAATGTTTGTTTGTTCACCGAACATGATTCTGCTTGTTGATCTTTCAGAATTGTTTTTTATGATCTTTTATGATCCTTGACAGGGATTAAATCTTGGATTTGTCGTCATTTGATAGAATCAAACAATAGTGAATGCCAGACCAAATCTGTTGGATCGTTGTATCAAACTGCATATCTGATCCGAAATTGTTCAACGAATCATTGTTTTGACACCGAAGCATGGATGCATTTTTCATCCATCTTTTGTGAATATATTTGGCTGGGATTTTATCGGCCTCTTTTAGTAGCGAGAAAATATTACGACATACAAGCCCGATACGCTGAAACATTTTGCAACTGCATTCCATCACATCGTCATTTATATATGAAACCACTGTAAAGACTCCTATTTCCACGTCTTTGATTCTATAAGTGCAGGTGTCAGACCCGTTGTTGATTTCCATTGTCACGCATTTGTAACAAGATGATTCGATTTCGGCGCTCACAGCAGAAAACACTGTTCTAGTATACACAACTGATGCATGTTTCTCAATTTCTAATTGTGTTTTGCATTTGGGCAAGCTGGATTCTATCTCGTTGTTCAGTTTGTCTACGGCATGTCTCTGAGCTTCTATAGCGCTATCGTAGTGCATGAAAAATTCCACTAGACTAACTTGTGGGTTGGTGAAACTCCCGAACCAGCTGTTAGCACTTTCCGATCTTGACGTGGTTCTGAGAAATCCGCTCAAGTGCACATTTTTAAAATAAGCGGGGATCCACGATTTTATGATTTCAAACATATGTGCGAACCATGAATGCGAAGTCAACTGGTAATCATTCATCAACTGTGCCCATCTCTCCTCAAATTCTGGAGGTTCGATGTAGTTACTCCAAACAATGCGATTCAATCTTTCCATGAATTCCTCGTCCTTAAGCAAAGTATGCCCCACCTTCGCACCAACCTTTTCCATGATATGCCAGATACATAGTCGGTGAATACTGTTCTTGAAAACCTTTTTAATAGCATTTTTCATTGCGGGATCTTGATCAGTAACTATGTATGTTGGCTCATGCCTCATTGCCTTTAAGAAATTTTCGAATAGCCAGACATATGATTCTTCATCTTCTTTCAGAAGTAACCCAGACGCGAATGTAACACATCTTCTATGGTTGTCCACACCAGTGAACGGCGCGAAAACCATTTTGTACCTATGTTTGTTGTGACAAGTCAGTCTCCTTTTTTCCCAAAATAAGAAATTTCTTTCAAGTTCAGACGCATGCAATTTTTTTATAATACATAAGCAACATTCTACTAATATATAAGCAGATTATGTTAAATTCGTATGCATATCCACAGATCAATAAATGCTGTAACAAAATGGTCATTTTCTTCGTAAAATTATATATCTTCTTATGCAGTATGAAAGCAACTCGTAAGCAGTCTTTTCTTTTTTGTTATGCATTATTGTGGACTAATTTAAAAAAAGAGGAAGGAGCATGAATTCTGTTAGGATTGCACCCGTACCTGTTAGTGTTGTATGTTGCATCGAAAGATATAACATCCCCGAATAGTCTGTAGTTTTTCTTGCACACTGGATCAGCCCAAAATAATCGTGTAAGTTGGTCGTTTTCATCAACGTCATAGTTGAATGCTGTATTTGGACAAACTTCAATCTTTTTCAAAAACTTATCTATAATAAGTTGTGCATCGACTCCACAGACGTAAGCTTTCAGCTCTCGCTTGAAATTTTTAAAGTCGATTGGCAGTGCGCCTACATTCGAATACCCTCCAACCATCTCCTTATACAGTCGATAAGTTTTCGCTGGCCCAATGTTTGCTTTTATACAACTTAGGATGGATTTTTGGTGAGCCAAATTTAAATTCCTATTCTCCTTTAGAAAGTGTCTGTACACCCCGGGCGTCAATGAATGTATGTGCCGGATTTCAAAACTTTTTGTGTCTCACTTGTGAGACTTCGTCATCATTTAGCTTATCTTCTTCATGAGATGCATATGAGTAACCTTTTTGAACCCTTCGCGGCTGCAAACTACGTATTGCATGTGTATTATACCACTGTGGAAGCGTTTGGTTGTACTAATTCTCACATCAAATCCGGTGGCACGCCCATAATCCTTGTAGAATTGTATTCCGCTCTTGACACTATCAAAATTCATCCCTTCTTTAGGAGTCAGATGTTCATCACATTCTGGTATCCAATTTGGAGACGAATCCGTTGTTATTTCAATCCATTGCTGCGGAACACTTGCAATTACAACTGTCTCAACAAAAGAAATAAATAAGCAAGATTTTGAAAACACGTTAGCATAATGGTCAATTATTATAAGCAATGTTATACTCATTTATAAGCAAAGCACAAGATTAGAACAAACGGCGTCGTAATCAAATAATTTCAGTTCATACAACCTAAATAATGATCAATTAACCTGATCGGTTATAACACCGAACAAACGTGAGCAACATGGTTTATTCATGACAGCAAGCAAATCAAGCACATAAAAAATGCATTTTCGATCATATCATATACGTTTTTTAAAGAAAAAAATGAGGACGAAGAATTAAATTTCATGCTTCAGCTATATGTTCATAATTATAAGCATATTAGTATTCACAAATAAGCAATATTATGAATACGAATAAGCAACTTTCTGGGTTAATATGAAGAAAAAAAACATGGACGAGGAACTAAATTTTAGGTGTTCAAAATTATGTTGGTACGTATAAGCACATTTATAGGCAATTGAAAGCACATTTATCATAAAGAATAAGTAACTCACTGGGTAAACATACACACAAAAAAAAATAGGGATGAAGATATGTCCTTTTCTGGACTACCAAGAAGTTCAGATTTGTAAGCATGTTTTTTTCAAGTCATAAGCAATATTACAGACACTCATAAGCATATTGCTGGGTAATGATTACAAAAAAAAATGAAATGCATTGATCGAATCATTGATTTTAGGAAACATTACGAATCAAATTTTAAGGGGATTCAGTAAAAAATGGACAATGAAAACAATTTCGAAGGCAAGAAAATGTGTTACCTTGTTCTTCATTAGTAATGAAGCTTTCTTCATATGTGTCATCCATTCTTTTCTTTCTTGATTCAGCGCTGCAAATGACGAATTTTCTGTGAATTGGGAGACTATCTCAGTTACAGAGAATGGTAGAGAAGGTGAATTGAAGTGGACGATTTAATTGAATAACAGATTTGATTGACTTTGATTGTAACTCATCCTATTTTAGTGGGATTTACTAGATTTAGCTACCATAACTTATTATTATATGGACTAATCTACCCTCCTTTGGCTGTTTCGAATGACTTATCAGCAAATAACCAGGATTAATCTCAGCCATTGAGATCAATTTATTTACGGCTTGGATTTAGTCCTACGTACTCATATAATAGGGGGGTCTTATATAATCCTCCCCCTATATATATATAAAATATACATATACATATACAATAGTTTGACTATTTGTCTAAGGTTAAATGCTAAGGAATTGGCTTATGAAAATTGATATAAGAATTTGGACTTTGATTGAGTAAATTAAGATAAACATGAAGAATATCGTCTAATATAAGGATGAATGGGAATCATTCCATGTGAAACAAATATGAAAAATACAATTTATTTTACCTTCTATGATTAATAGCATTTATTTATTTATAATTAAGAGATAATTATTATTTTTAGTTTAAATCTGAGAGTGACATAACTATTAAAATTGTAAAATGGTTAACAGGTTATTTATAATGATACTACAAGAAGTAGTTTCAAGTGTAGACATATTATATATATTTAAAATAAATATTATAAAGATTAGAATTAGGATATGTGCGTCTTCGATTCTGTTATGAATCATGCAAAGGTAATTTAGTGTACTTAAGTGATGAAGAATATGTGTTCAATATGAGATTAAGGCATTTTAGAGATTGTTAGTGTTATTGAAGTTGGCAAATTTGGTCCGTTTAGCACAGTGCATGTTCTAGTGTTGTAACACTGGTAATGCAACAGTAGCTCACAGAATCTGGGCGGATTTTATGCCGATTTACGTGGTTTGTTTTTTGGCAAGATCTTTATATTGTGAATGTTGCTGATATTATTGATAATGTTTATCTTAATTGATTCAGTATCTTATTAGATTGCCAATTATTCTTTTTGAATCACTTTCCTTGTGTAATTGATTCTTATCCACAAGGAAATGATTTTGTTTTCTGATTTCCTTCCTTTAGCAAGAAATCGTCCATCTTGAAATCAGGGATAGGATTTGTTTTGATGGCTATAAAGAAGAGAAGTCAGACCTTGAAGAAGCTATCGAGCACAAGCATATTCAAAGCTTTATTTTGCACTTCTTCAAGAAATCATTTTACTACATACTCTTATTCTTCGGGAGAAGAAGGTGAAGATCTACGGTGTGGATCGACTCGACCGTTCAAGGGATTTGAAGTTGGAAGGATTCCAACAAGGTTGAGTGTTCTGAAGAATCAATTTGAATATTAGTTTTATACGAGTGTTGGTGTATTAGATAAAGAGGGATTCTTTATGCTTTTCGTAAATCCAGTCGTATTTGTAATAACTCTTTGTTCTCTAATTGGATTGTTTCTTCTCTGGGCGTGGCCTCATGCATTAAGATTGAGAAATCTAAGCACGTTAAAAATCTCCGTGTTATTTTTATTCCGCTGTGTACTTGTGTTGGTTGGTTCAGTGTTACAACATTAACATCCAACACCTTAAGAATCTGTTCTGTTTCACGTAAGTAAGGGCACAGATTCTATCAATTGGTATCAGAGCCTTCCACTAATCCTTATTAGTGTGATCGTGTTATTTTTATATGTACTAACATGGACAGCTATCGTGAGGGAAGCTCGATTTCGCGACCGCCTCTTCTCATTGGAACAAATTTCTCCTACTGGAAAGCAAAGATGAGAGCCTTCATCAACTCTGTAGATGAACGTGCATGGAAATCCATCCTAACTGGTTGGACACCTCCTACCCACCTTGTTGATGATAAGGATGTTCCGAAGAAAGAAACTGAATGGACAACCGCTGAGGATCAATTAGCAAATTCAAACTCAAAAGCACTCAATGCAATCTTCAGTGCTGTGGATGAAAATCAGTTCAAACTGATCTCTACTTGTGAAACCTCAAAGGAAGCATGGGACATCTTGCAAGTTGCCTACGAAGGAACTGAAGCTGTAAGAATGTCTAAACTACAAATGCTTACTTCTAAATTTGAGAATCTTCGCATGAGTGAAAATGAAACCATAAGTGATTTTAACTCTAAACTCTGTGATATTTCAAATGAGTCCTGATGACGCCCGAGCCGAGCTGGAAGAAATTAATCCACGCCATCAGTCCAGCACACATCCGAGTGGGAGGCCTACAGGTGACGTCAGTAACGGTGCCCGGTGACACGTCATGAATTAGGCTCGCCCGCTACCGAGCCCAACCACAACATGACTGCCGAGCCCCGACCCCCGAGCCCAAATTTCGGCGGGAAACGCATGCGCGACAGATTCATAAAAATATCCATTTGCCCATACTTGCCCATGCTTAGTGCTTTATTGGTATCAGAAACCGCCACGTGTCAGAAAGTTATTAAGAGGAGTCATCAAGTAGCAAGATTTGGCTGACATGCACGATTAGAAAGGGACATGTGTCCTTTTCAAATTATTTTACTGATTAGTGACTGATTAGTGCAAAGATGACTGTTGAAAAATCACTTACGAAAGGGGTATAAAAGGCCTCAATTAAGGAAAAAGAAAAGGAGAAAAAAAAAGATAGAAAAAGCACCAGAAAACGTGTTATTATAAACAATACCGACCCCGATAGTCCGGCTCGACATTGTATCACAAAAGGCAGAATTAGCCATAAATAAACACACGTTACGCACGCTTGTATTTCCACGTGTTAAATTTATTACATATTTTGCTTGTTGACCAAAACGCACGTCAACAAATTTGCGCTAGAAGGAGGGCCCGTATTGGTCCAGTCAGAGTTCCAGGCAAAAGCAAGTGAAAACCAGGTAAAGTTCAAAGTTTATCCTTTTCGTAATATACAAAATGAGTCAACAGTCGAGAAATGCTCGTTTGACTGAAGAACAACACCCTAACAACCAAACTGGCCAGACTACTAATGGTCAAAATATGCTCCGCATGTAGCGGGGAGCACTACTTTATTTCCTTTCGCTCAGCTAATTGCTAACCCAACTTTTGTACAGCAAATGAACCAACTCATATCACAAACTCTCGCTACCACAAACACTCAAGAACCTCCTCCACTTCTTGTAAATACTAACCCACTCAATCCACAACCAAATGTTAATATCAATCCTCAAGTCCCCGGGCTTCCTCATAATGAAGCCCAAGAGGCTAGTTCAGGTAATTAACAGCGTGTCCGTCGTGATAGAAGGCGGCCGCGAGAAGATGAGGAAGGGCAAAGTCGTGTATCGGAATCACTACTGGAGCCAACATGACATCGCCATGCCCACTCAGTGTTTGCCGGACGACTGGGAGTTGATCCTTTACGCCCTACTCGATCGATAAATTCCCGACTCCGGTTTCCGGATGAGCAGGAACCGCTTAGGGTCAACCAGATCCATGGCCCTAACCTATGGCAGGAAAGG
The DNA here is from genome assembly GCA_016081115.2 of Rehmannia glutinosa. Lineage (NCBI taxonomy): Eukaryota > Viridiplantae > Streptophyta > Magnoliopsida > Lamiales > Orobanchaceae > Rehmannia > Rehmannia glutinosa. The sequence goes on from CM071933.1 coordinate 40,948,042, forward strand.
GATGTAGAGATTCAACGCCTTCGCTGTCGTTTGAATGAATTGGAGGGCGGTCCGGAAGGCGAACAGTCTCGGAGACCACCCCAAGCGATGAACCAACCAGCTGTTATGTCGCCATTCTCCCCTAGTATCCTGGCGACCCCGTTACCACCAAAGTTGAAAATCCCCCAAGTCGGTCTATACAATGGGGAAACCGACCCGACCACTCACATCCATAAGTACTTAGCATGGATGGAACTATACAGCCCTAGCGATGCCATTCTCTGCAGGTCTTTCCCATTGACATTGGGCGGCCGAGCCCACCGTTGGTTTAGGACCCTACCACAGGGATCCATTCGGGCATGGGGGATCTTGTCTCCGCCTTTACGACGCATTTCTTGACTTCCAAGGTCCGAGCCGCACCAAAGGACTCCCTTGTGAACATCAGACAAGGGAAGGATGAGCCCCTGAAAAGTTATATTTCTCGATTCAATAAGCAAGTTCGAGAGATGGAGCCGGTGTCGGATGATGCCATTTTAATTTACCATGGTCGGCCTCGCCCCGAGACTTGGTTCAACTATTCTATCCACGAATCGGGACGACCTCGTACTCAAGAATTCCCGGTCCGCGCGGAACGCCATATTTGCGCGCGGAAGAAGCCATGGCCATCCGCCCGAGCACCGCCCAGGGGGCGCAAAAAAGGACGGAATGAAGGAATTAGCAATTGGGCCGGGGTCGGGATTCAGACCATTCTCGGAAAACCTGACCACTGGATTTAAGGCTCGCCAGGGAGCGCGAGCCGAAGTTGCCGCGCTGAGAAGTACTTTGACCCACACTCCATCAGCCATATGGAATGAAGTACATGGTCTGAATTTGTTACCCCCGGCTTGGCCTTTGAAGGTTGAGTTGGCCAAATTAGATTCACGTCGATACTGTGCCTATCATAAGTCAATAGGTCACGATACCGATGAGTGTCGAGATCTAATCAGAGAAATTATGCGTATTGTTCGGCAAGGCGGTCTCAAAAGATACGTTCATGAACTACCGCCCCCACCGGCATTGACTCAAGGTGTCAACCCGGAGCGCATAACCAATCCAGCTCTCCTGCCGCCACCACCTGCCGAGAATCAGGGTAGGGAGATCCTCATGATGTCGAGTGTGAATCGAATTAACACTAATACAGCCGAAGATAGCCGCTCCAATAGGAAAAGAAAGGTTGATGTCAGACAGGCCGCCCACGCCGAAAGGCAAGTTCGGGTGCCGGAAATCAAGGAAGGCCAACCCATCGGCCACTTTGTGTTCTAGGACGTGGATGCCGACCAGGTGGTCCACCCTCATTCTGACCCCCTGGTCATTACTGCACCGATTTTGGGTATTCCAGTTCATAGAATTTTGATCGACTCTGGAAGCTACTCATCGGTCATTTACATCCGAGCCTTTCGAAGATTGAACGTGGACGATAGCTATATCTGTCCATGCAACGACAGCATTCTGGGGTTTGGTGGAGGAAGAATAATTCCGCTCGGGGAAGTTGACTTGCCCATCCAAATGGGACAAGGGTCGCATAAACGGACCGTCATGACAACATTTAAAATAATTAACGCCGATTGGGAGTACAATGCTATTATTGGAAGGCCATTGCTTTATCATATAAAAGCAGCCGTTTCAATATATCATTTTTGTATAAAATTCCCAACATCTGATGTCGAGGCCATACATAAGGGGAATCAGAGGGAGTCGCGAGAATGCTCTCTCAAACTCCGACCGGTGGAGATTAATGTGATGGAACGAGGAGAAACCAGTGGGACCACGCAAGGCGATCCCCAGCCAAAAGAGGAGCCCGAGCAGGAGGTGGTGATTGTTCAGGAGGATAATCCAGGTCGTCGACCTGGGAAGGAACCGATGGTGGAAGAACAAGGAAGAAGGATAGGGCCGAGAGACGTACCAGCAATGAAAGGCGAGCTGGCAGCCAAGAACGAGCCGGCCACTGAAGATGAATTGCCCCTGCAGAAAAAAGAAGGCCAAGCGAGGGGCGCCAATTACGTATTGGCCATGACCTCCCAGAACCATATCGAACCGAGCTGATTGAGTTTTTGGGAAATAATCTCGACGTCTTCGCATGGACTCATGCAGACATGCCCGGAATTGACCCTAAGCATGCATGCCACCGTCTTAATATTGATCTAACGTTCCGCCCAGTTATCCAGAAAAGGCGCAAACTCAGCCCCGACAGACAAGCTGCGCTCGAGGCCGAGGTTAACAAGTTTCTAGATAATCAATTTATCCGGGAAGCCCTCTATCCCCGATGGGTTGCCAATCCTGTTTTGGTAAAGAAAAGCAATGGCCAGTGGCGCCTGTGCGTGGATTTCACCGACCTGAATAAGGCATGCCCTAAGGACAGTTATCCATTACCAAACATTGACTATATGGTAGATGCCACGGCGGGACACGAGTTAATGAGCTTCATGGATGCTTACTCGGGTTACAACCAAATACGAATGCACCCAGATGATGAAGAAAATACATCATTTTTTTCTGCTCGTGGAATTTACTGTTATAAGATGATGCCCTTTGGGTTGAAGAATGCTGGCGCGACCTACCAAAGGTTAGTAAATAAGATGTTTGAGAAAATGATAGGTCGTACTATGGAAGTCTATGTAGATGACATCTTTGGTGAAATCATCAGATATATCTGATCATCTCAATGATCTTAATAAAATGTTTGCTGTGTTGAGAGAGTATAAGATGATGTTAAACCCAAGAAAATGTACGTTTGGGGTCGGCTCGGGTAAAATCTTTGGATACATGGTCAGTCAGAGAGGGATCGAAGCTAACCCCGACAAAATAAAGGCCATCATCGATCTTGAACCCCCGAATTCAGTAAAAAGGGTACAAAGCCTGACGGGCCGATTGGCCGCCCTTAATCGATTTGTTTCACGGTCCACAGACAAATGTAAACCTTTCTTTGAAATCATAAAAAAGAACAGGAATTTTGAGTGGACCGAGCAAGCACAGGCTGCCTTTGAATCCCTCAAACAACACCTCTCTTCAATTCCTATATTGCAAAAACCTACCCAGGGGGAGAACTTGTATTTATACCTAGCGGTATCCGAATACGCCATCAGCTCGGTGCTAATCAGGCTAGATGGTTCTATTCAACATCCAGTCTATTACACCAGTCAAGCGCTACATGACGCCGAACTCCGCTATCCGCCAATGGAAAAACTGGCTTATTCATTAATCACTGCGGCACGAAAGCTTCGTCCATATTTTCTAGAGCACAAGATTATAGTCTTGACGAACTACCCACTGAAGCAGGTATTACACCGACCCAACACTTCTGGTCGGATTATCAAATGGGCCGTTGAGCTCAGTCAATTTGATATTCTATATGAACCGCGCATAGCAATAAAAGGACAAACTTTAGCCGACTTTGTGGCCGAATTCACACCTTCCATACAATTAGAAGTAATGGAAGACCAGGAATGGAAGTTGTTCGTTGATGGCTCCTCCACCGCAGGCTTAGCAGGGGGCGGAATCGTGATAATAGATCCAAATCAAAAATGCTACTGTTCGGCCGTGCGATTTCAGTTCCCCGCAACGAACAACGAAGCTGAATACGAAGCACTCCTGGCGAGTTTGGATATGGCATCTTCTATGGGCCTAAAACGACTGCTGGTGCACAGTGATTCTCAGCTGGTCGTTCATCAAATCAATGGTGAGTACGAAGCAAAAGAGCAAAAAATCGCACAATATTTGGACTTAGTTAGGAAGAGATTGTTGCACTTTAAGGTAAAAGTCCTACATGTGCCCCGAGCCGAGAACATGCAAGCAGATGCCTTAGCTCGGCTCGGTTCCAGCCCAGGGACAGATGCCATTGCGGATGTCACTATCACACAATTGTCCGCCCCGTCACTTGGCGCAAAGAAGATACATGCCACCGAGGCCACCGAGCAGACCTGGATGACTCCGATCATTGAGTATTTAGGAGGAGGAGTTCAACCTGAAAACAAAGCCAAGGCCAGGACACTACGAACCCAAGCGGCTCGGTTCACAATAGTAGACGGCATCCTATATAAACGAGGATACTCCGTCCCACTCCTTCGGTGCCTGTCCGAGACAGATGCAGATTACGCACTTCGAGAGGTTCACTAGGGAGTATGCGGAAACCACGCCGGGGGCCAGACATTAGCTTATAAATTAATACGGCAAGGATACTACTGGCCGTCCCTAAAAAAGGATGCAACCGACCTCGTCAAAAGATGCGAGAGGTGCCAAAGATTTGCACCACAAGTCAGGTATCATCCTGAGCAACTTACCTCCGTATTTAGCCCTTGGCCGTTTCCCAAATGGGGAATGGACCTGATCGGACCACTCCCCACTGGCAAAGGGGGCGTCGAGTATGCCATTGTGGCGGTGGATTATTTCACAAAATGGGCTGAGGCGGAGCCCTTGGCTAAAATAGATGAGGAAAAGATTATTGGTTTTGTATGGAAGTCCATTATCTGCAGATTTGGGATACCACATTCGATTGTTACGGACAACGGGAAACAATTCGATAACCGGAGGTTTCGAAATTTTTGTGAAGGTTTCCACATCAAAAACCATTTCTCGACTCCATATCATCCCCAGTCAAATGGACAGGTTGAAGCCGTTAATAAAATACTCAAGTATACCTTGAAGGCGAGATTGGAGGAGTCTAAAGGTAATTGGCCTGAAGAACTCCCCGGGGCATTGTGGTCGTACAGAATGACGCATCGAGCGGCCACGGGAGAAACACCTTTTTCTTTGACTTATGGAGCTGAGACGGTCATTCCTGTGGAGATTGGAGCCCCTACCTTTAGGATTGCAAACTTTTCTGAGGATAGCAATGAGGCTGCGCTCCGAGCCGAGCTGGATCTGCTCGAAGAAAAAAGAGGTAGCGCTGAGGTGAAAAACGCTATGTATAAGCAAAGGAGTGAGAGATACTATAATTCAAAAGTAAAGGAAAGGAGATTTCAGGTCGGCGATCTTGTGTTGAAAAAGATAACGGGTGTTGAGCCCAGCCCATTGAAGCCAACGTGGGAGGGCCCATTTCGGGTCAGCAATGTCTTATCTGGTGGGGCGTACGAGCTAGAATATTTGAGTGGAGAAAAATTTATACATCCAAGGAATGTAGCATACCTGAAAAGGTACTATCAATAAAGACCTAGGTTTACGATCCAAGATAAGATTCCAGGGAATTACCTTTTCATCTGATATTCTGTGAGCTCTCCAAAGGGGGAGGAAATTTTTACTCACCTCGGCTATGTGCTGAGCACAACAGAAATTGCCTCAGCTGAAAGAGCTGAATACCGGCAAGTCGTCTCGACTACATCCCGAGCACAAAACAAAGACTTGGTCATGCACCAAGCACAAAACAAAGACTTGGTCATACACCAAGCACAAAACAAAGACTTGGTTACGCACCGAGCACAAAACAAAGACTTGGTTACGCACCGAACACAAAACAAAGACTTAGTTATGCACCGAGCACAAAACAAAGACTTGGTTACGCACCGAGCACAAAACAAAGACTTGGTTACGCACCGAGCACAAAACAAAGACTTGGTTACGCACCGAGCACAAAACAAAGACTTGGTTACGCACCGAGCACAAAACAAAGACTTGGTTATGCACCGAGCACAAAACAAAGACTTGGTCATGCACCAAGTACATAACAAAGACTTGGTTTATACACCAAGCACAAAATGAAGACCAGGTTCATATACTGAGCACGAGAGCCAATTAAAGCAGATAAAGTCCCTTATTCAGGACATGCAACAATCTTACAAAAAGGAGAAGAGCCAAGCATCTACAAAAAGCTTAAAACACATACACAGGTGATAGAAAGAAAAGTTCATTTCTACTTCAAAAGTATTTACAGAGGGGGGGACCGGAGCCCATTACATCCCAAGGCACGAAGCCAAGTAATCTACCTACGAATACATATAAAAGCTTGTAAAGGGGCAAACAACACCAAAACTAAGACGGGGCGGAATTTCAACAGCACCACTGGAGGCAACTTCTTCTGCGTCCGGAGGAGGTGAGCCCTGAACATTGGGGGCCTCGGCAAAGTTCGGGCGAAGAGCATCGAGATCAGCCTCCAGGAGGGCGGATCTTCCTCAAGCCGAGCAAGATCCGCCCGCCACCTTAACCGAATCAAGGATTTCTTTGAGGCTGGTTGCGTGACCGCAGGTTAACATAAATGCATACTCCTCAGAGTCCTTATAAGCTTCGACGGCTTGTACACGAGCTTCCCCAACCTGTCTGCGGGTAGCCTCTTCAGCCTCTTTGCGCACATCGGCTAGACGCCTTTCCATCTCTCCAGCCTGAGCAACGGCTGCACCCTCCAGCTCGGCAACTTTAGCCCGGAATTCCTCTTCGGCCTTGCAGGCCTGATCCCGCTCTACCTCGGCCCTCGCAGCGGCTTCCTTCTCAAAATTGGCCTGAGCCATGGCTTCATCTGCCTGGGTCTTCAGAGACTCTTGTACCTCTTGCAGGTCGCCATGCCGCCTTTCCAGATCAGCATATTTCTTCTCCAGCTCTCGGGTTCCCCCAATCGCGTGCCACAAGAGCCCAATAATCCGCCCAGACATTCCCATGGCGTACTGAATCTGCTCCTCAAAGCCAGTCTACGAGCAAAATTGCTCAATGCCTTTTGTCCAGGCACGAGCTGGGACATTCATTGCGGCCCGACCCGCCTCCGGCAAAACTCTCGACTGCTCCTCCATTGGCGTGGCGCATCGGACAAACTCCACAAACCACTGAAGGCGTATCCCACTTATTCCCTCGCAGTACTCGTCCCTCACTTGGCTCGGAGGGATAAAGTGACCCTCGCGGCCGAGGTCGTCCGAGAAAGTCCGTGGGACAGCCCCTTTAGGAGTCTGTTCGGGATACACCGGTGCTGTCTGACCAATCCTTTCAGTCTACCCCGGCTCTACGATCACAATCCCTTCTCTTCTCCTTTGGAGGGGGGGTTCCACTGCCTCAGGCACCCCATCAGCGGGACGTTTGCCGGCCCAGATATCTGCTCTCCGAGCAGCCTCCGTATCTGTGGGCTGGTCTGTAGTCGCCCGAGTCCGACGTGAGGCCCTCACGCTACGAAGACGTGCACGTAAGTCCAAGCCACGCCCTACAAAAAAGTGAGCCGTTGAAAGATCAAAAGAACACAAAGAACATTTCAAAAGAAAGAGAGTGTAGAATACTAAGTATGTTTACCTCGAACGGCAGCCGCACTCGGCGGTTCTGGAGTCTACGTTTGCCCAGCGGGCACAGACGATCTGCCCACAGGACTGGCCACTACAGGAGGTGGCTCAGCTCGCTTAGTTCGCGTCGGCTGCTCCCCCAAAGAGTGGGGCCGTACTTCTTCAGTCCCCGGAGGGTTCTGTTGAGGCTCTCTTCCAGCCTCCCCCTCCCGCTCTGCTGCCTCATCCCGGGCCGCCCCCTCGGCCTCAAGGTTGGCAAGCAGAGCAGGCCTCAAGCCGGCTGCGGCCAAGTTGGCCTCAGTGGCCAATCTCTCAATTCGTCTATCCCTGATGCCCCTGGCCTGGATATTCTCCAGCCTGCGGATAAAGGTGGCTGACAGAGGCCCTTTTGATGCTCGGTTCTCTATAAAGGTAAAAAGACAAAAAAAGAAGCAAAGTCAGTCACGTAAAAGGAAACAATAACAACAAAAGCAGAGAAAGTAGAAAAGATAGACTTATTGTAACCAAAAACAAAATTTGAAGGAGGATGAAGGACAGTTTCCCTTGGGTCAGATGCATACCCCACTTGCAAAACCACCGCGTGAGGAAAACCGACAGTGGAAATCGCAGCCCATATAGGAGGCTGGCGACATGTATGGCCACGCAACCCGCTGGTGGGTACTGAGGAACCTCCGTGCCATCCGGTACCCAAAAATTGATGCCACTTGGAATACGGTACCTCCGCTGGAGCTCTCTCATCTCCCGGATCATCATCATGCTAGGGATGTCGTTTATATCACACGGCGTCCACTGAGGCTCTACACAAAGGCGAGGGCCTCCTCCTTGCCGGCCGTCGTCATTACGATGGCCCATGGGCACTTGAGGCCTCTCCGGCCTCGAATCTCCGGAGGGTTCGTCTACCCGCTCCACGTTATCACGCTCCGGCTCTGATGGATCCATATCCTCTTCTTCCTGCTAATACTGCCGAAGATCAGCACTCGGAGATCCTTCGTTAGAATTCTCTCGTGCCAGTCCGGGCTGATACACCGTGCCTTCTCGAAAAACAGTCACTGGCGCCGGATTAAAAATAGTGTGCGTCCGCTCTAAAGATATTCCGCCTCGAGGAGAAGAATCTGGAGAAGAGATCTGAATGATGCTCGGACTATAAGGCGGAAATGGCCGTGCTGGGGAGAAATAAACAGAAGGTTCAGAGGGGGGATCCTCGATTTCAACCTCTACGCTATATCTACGGCTTCTACTATCCTAAAAAGAAGACATTTTATAGGTAAAAGGAGAATATTTCGAAAAAATACCTATGTTCGAAGTCTCTGAACTGTGAAGCCGACCCAAAATTTCTGCTCGGTTTCAATCAGTCTAGCTCAAAGGATAATGGATGTGAAAGTGAATAATGGAGGGAAAAAGGGGTATTTATAGATGGAGTTCCCTCGATAAACGAAACGTTTATTCAAAAAGACGCGCCTTTTCAACCTCAAAAGCCGTCGAAAATGTCAGGAAACGTCACGTCCCCACGCCCGCTGACAGAACTGATATGCCTTTTCAATTCCTGCACAAAGTTGGTCCAACCACAAGAGGCCATGTGTCTGTCATTATGGCACTACAATTAATGCGCCGCTACAGGCATTAACAACTACGTGACAAATGACAGGAATGAACAAAACCTTTGAAAAATTCCGTTTCCCCATTAAATGTTTATCATTAGCATTGAAGTTTAACTCCGACTTCAGAAATTATTCTCTCGAAATTGAACTTCGGGGCCTTTGATGACGCCCGAGCCGAGCTGGAAGAAATTAATCCACGCCATCAGTCCACCACACATCTGAGTGGGAGGCCTACAGGTGACGTCAGTAACGGTGCCCGGTGACACGTCATGAATTAGGCTCGCCCGCTACCGAGCCCAACCACAACATGACTACCGAGCCCCGACCCCCGAGCCCAAATTTCGGCGGGAAACGCATGTACGACAGATTCATAAAAATAACCATTTGCCAATGCTTGCCCATGCTTCGTGCTTTATTGGTATCAGAAACCACCACGTGTCAGAAAGTTATTAAGAGGAGTCATCAAGTAGCAAGATTTGGCTGACATGCACGATTAGAAAGGGACATGTGTCATTTTCAAATTATTTTACTGATTAGTGACTGATTAGTGCAAAGATGACTGTTGAAAAATCACTTACGAAAGGGGTATAAAAGGCCTCAATTAAGGAAAAAGAAAGGGATAAAAAAAAAGATAGAAAAAGCACCAGAAAACGTGTTATTATAAACAAGACCGATCCCGATAGTCCGGCTCGACATTGTATCACAAAAGGCAGAATTATCCATAAATAAACACACGTTACGCACGCTTGTATTTCCACGTGTTAAATTTATTACGTATTTTGCTTGTTGACCAAAACGCACGTCAAAAAGTCCTATGCCTTACGGAAAAAATACTCAAATTTTAAGCTTGTCAAGAAAGTTTTAAGGTGTCTTCCTGAAAGGTTTGCCTACAAAGCGACTGCTATAGAAGAATCAAAGGTTCTGTCAGAGATGAAACTTGATGAACTAATAGGGTCCCTTCAAACCTTTGAAATGAACCTTGAAGAAACAAGAAAGGAGAAACTCAAGGAGGCAAGTTATAGGAAAGAAAAAAGCAGGGAGATCGCTTTTCAGGCTGAAACATCAGATGAACTGACTCTTGAAACAGGAAAAGAAATTCAAGAATCATCCGCATTACTTACCAAGAATTTCAGCAAACTGTTTAAACAGGCAAACAAGGGAGGGAATTTCCCCAGAACAGGAAAGAATTCTGGACCTGAGAGAAAGCAAAATGACAGTGGAAAAGGCATAAAATGCAGGGAATGTGGAGGGTTTGGACATATTCAAGCCGAATGTGCAAATACCCTGAAGAAGAAGAATGGTAAATCATTCACCACATTATGGAGCGATGATGAACCAGATGAAGAAGAAGAAGAGGATGTAAGCAATCAAGTTGCCTTCTCTGTTACAAAGGAAGAGATTGGTTGTAAACAAACGCACCCCAGTGCTACTTCTGGTGTTACTACACCAAACAGGTATAACTCTAACTTTCCTTTTTTCTGAAACGTGCCTAACTTCTGTACTTCCTGCAGAGGAAAACGAGTCAGATAATGGGAGTTCTGAGGATGTATCCGAAGTATATGAAGAAGAACTTAGAAGGGTCTACCAAAAGCTGCTTGAAAAATGCTTAATAGTCAGCAAGACCAATGAGACTCTGGAAAAGAAGGTAGTGTCTCTTACTGTTGAAAAAGAGGCACTCAAGGGTGATGTTATAAAGTTCGAAAGACTGGCCACTGAAAGAAAAGAAGAACTTGACAAAGTGAAGAAAGACCTCAGTGAAATGGCTACTTCTGTAAAAAAAGTTGAATGCAGGCAAGAGTAGATTAGATGAAATCCTCTCTGAAGGAAAAAACCAGCAAGACCATGCAGGTATTGGTTTTGGTACTAACAAAACTATGCTAAAAAGGAGAAAAACTCTAAAATTGTTTTTGTTAAAGAAGGAACATCATTCAGTCACAATGGAAAAAGAAGCTATGCTTTTGTTCCTATATGTCACTATTGCAACCGTCCTGGCCATATAAGACCTAAGTGTTATCGTCTTCAGAAACACTATAGGCAAGGCAGGGTGCAAACTCCAGTGTTCCAACATCAGCAAAGAAACACTCCTCATTTTAAAATCAATTTATCAAACAAACCCAGGAAAATCTGGGTGAGGAAGGATGAATTCTCTTGCTATGTTGTTCACACTGCTTTGAAAGCCAATGTGACTGAATCATGGTACTTTGACAGTGGTTGCTCTCGTCATATGACAGGAGAGTTGGAAAAACTGACTGATTTTGAAAAACATGAGAATGGATTGGTTACTTTTGGTGATGGTGCTAAAGGCAAAGTTTTGGGAAAAGGGACCTTGAATGTGTCAGGTCTTCCTTCTCTAAAAAATGTGTTGTATGTTGAAGGACTAAAAGCCAATCTTATTAGTATCGATCGACTTTGCGGACGATGATTTGCTTGTAAAATTTGATAAGAATGTATGTCTTTGTGTTTGACAAAGCTGATAAATGCATTTTGAAAGGTAATAGGTCCTCTGATAACTGTTATCTGATAGAGGAACATGTTCAGTGTTTCAACACTTCTCTTGTGTGTAATAAATCCCTCCTGAGTAACACTGAATTGTGGCACCAAAAACTAGGACACTTGAATTTTCGTGGTATCTTTGAATCTTATTAAAATAAAAATGTGTTAGGAGTGCCTAAACTTGATAAAGATCATTCTGGTGTCTGTGGTCCGTGTCATTTGGGAAAACAGAAGAGGGAAACACATAAGGTGTTGCAACATCTCAACACTTCACACTGTCTTGAAGTTATGCATATGGACCTTATGGGACCAATGCAGGTCGAAAGCATAGGGGGTAAGAAATATGTGTTTGTGTGTGTTGATGATTTCTCCAGGTTTACTTGGGTTTACTTTATTAGAGAAAAATCCGACACCTTCACTGTTTTCAAAAAATTGGTGCTTAGACTGAAAAATGAAAAGGGGTCTAATATTGAAAGAATTAGAAGTGATCACGGTAGAGAATTTCAGAATGCTAATTTCTCTAATTTTTGTGAAAAACTTGAAATCTTTCATGAATTTTCTGCTCCCATTACCCCTCAGCAAAACGGAGTTGTTGAAAGAAAAAATAGGACTCTCCAAGAGATGGCACGTATTATGATTAACTCCAAGAAAATTTCTCCTAAAATGTGGGCTGAAGCTGTGAGCACTGCATGTTACATCATTAATAGGGTTCATTTACGTCCTGGTACTAATATGACACCCTATGATATTTGGAAAGGTAAAAAGCCCAACATCGGTTACTTTCATGTGTTTGGATGTGTTTGTTATATTCTAAATGACAGACAACATCTGGGTAAGTTTGACTCGAAAAGTGATATGGGAATTTTTCTTGGATATTCTGTTAACAGTAGAGCCTATAAAGTCTACAACATGAGAACTCGTACTATCATTGAATCTATAAATGTTGTAGTGGACGATACTAAAGATTTTGCAGAAACTTCGAGAGACAAAGATGAAGAAGGAGCAGGAGATGCTGAGTTCAACAGGGCTGTTGAAGGTGAAACCAGTGATGTTACAACACCTGGTCATGCACCGGCTGCTGATGTTGATGCTGAGTCAGAAGCAAATGAAGCCACTGAGTTCGACATTTTCGATCAAGTCAGAAAAGAACCACCAAGCAGAATAAAGAAAAACCACCCCATGGATCAAGTGATTGGGGAAGTGTCAGAGGGCATAAAGACAAGAGGTAAAGAGAAGGTAAATTACAGGGAAATGGTACGATTTGTCTGTTTTACTTCTCTCATTGAACCCAAAAATGTTAAAGAAGCTCTTGTTGATGAGTATTGGGTGAATGCTATGAAATTGGAACTGGAACAATTTGAAAGAAACAATGTGTGGGATCTTGTTCCTAGGCCTGAACATTCTAATGTTATAGGAACCAAGTGGATTTTCAAAAACAAAACTGATGAACTTGGTAACGTAACTAGAAACAAAGCTAGGCTAATGGCTCAAGGCTACACACAGGTGGAAGGAGTTGACTTTGATGAAACTTTTGCCCCGGTGGCCAGACTTGAGTCCATAAGACTCTTGCTTGCTTTTGCTTGTGTTCTTCAAATCAAATTGTTTCAGATGGATGTCAAAAGTGCCTTCCTAAATGGTTTTTTTAATGAGGAAGTGTTTGTTGAACAACCCAAAGGTTTTGAAAATCCCCATTTTCCCAACCATGTTTTTAGTCTCAAAAAGGCCCTATATGGGTTGAAGCAAGCTCCTCGGGCTTGGTATGAAAGGTTGACTACTTTTTTGTGTGATAAACGCTATAAAAGGGGAAGTGTTGACAAAACTCTATTCATCCAAAAATTTAGTAATGGTATCACCATTGCTCAAATTTATGTTGATGACATAGTGTTTGGATCAACCTCTAAACAAAAACTTGATGAGTTTGTTGACTACATGTCTTCTGAGTTTGAAATGAGCATGGTAGGAGAGTTGAATTATTTTCTTGGGCTTCAAGTTAAACAATTTGACAAAGGTATTTTTATCACTCAGAACAAGTATGCCAAGAACCTTGTCAAAAGATTTGGGCTGGACAATAAAAAGCACATGAAAACTCCCATGGGCACTAATGATAAATTGTCCACTGATGAAAATGGTACCCCTATTGATCCTACTCTCTACAGAAGTATGATAGGGAGTCTTTTGTATCTCACTGCTAGTAGACCTGATATTAGCTATAGTGTCTGTGTGTGTGCTAGATATCAGTCATGTCCCAGAGAATCCCATTTGAAAGTTTGTGAAAAGAATCATTCGTTATATTAATGGGACTGTTGATCTTGGTATCTTGTACTCTTTTGATACTAACACTAATTTGGCTGGTTTTAGTGATGCTGATTGGGCAGGTGATGTCGATGACAGAAAAAGCACCACTGGAGGGTGTTTCTACCTTGGGAACAATCTTGTTTCCTGGTATAGTAAGAAATAGAATTGTATTTCATTGTCCACTGCTGAATCTGAGTATATTGCATTGGGAAGTTGTTGCTCCCAAATGTTATGGATGAGACAGATGTTGGCTGATTATGGGATTGAAGAGAAAATTCTTACTGCCTATTGCGATAATTCAAGTGCCATAAACATTTCTAAAAATCCTGTGCAACACTCTAGAACTAAACACATCAATATTCGACACCATTTCATTAGAGACTTGGTTGAGAATAAAATTGTTACCATTGATTTTGTCACTACTGAGAATCAAATTGCTGATATTTTCACCAAAGCCCTAAACTTCCAAAGGTTTAATTACCTGAAACAGTCTCTGGGTGTTTGTACTCTCTGAGCAGTGTGGGTTTCAGTGTTGCAACACCATGTGCATCATTTCTCCTTCTTGATGTGTTGCAACCTCTTTTTGATCTTAATTCTTGTGCATTAGACATTTTGTATTTTTAAGATCATTTCATTGGCTTTTCTGTTTTATTGCTGTAACCCTATTGAGTACTCCTTTGATGAATTTTCTGCCTAAAAACAATTGTGGGTCAAATTGCAAACAGAATGATTTTTCCCATGTGAAAGATGTATTTATTTTTGGGCCTTTGACGGAAAAAGTTGCCCTTACATTGTGTGTGAAAGCTATTCAGTTGTGAACCATTCTCTGTTCTTTTATATGCTTGAATCTTGTTATGATCTTCTGAGAAAGAGCTACCCATGTTTTTGGAGCGAAAGCTACCGACTGGCTAATTGTTTTTCTGCTGATTCCTTTCACTCAAAAGATTTATTAAATGGGAAAAGGATTTTGATCCATTGACTTTGTATGGTGATGTTCTTGAAAAAGATGGTACAACACTGGGTTACCGCACCGAAACGTCTGAGGCCTTTTTATTCCTGTCAGAAATAAACTCATCATTCTAGACATCCCTCACGATCATTTTTGGGCTTGTGAAAAATATTTTCTCTCTTGATTCGATGTGGTGTATTATTTTTCGAAATGATTTATTCCTTAAATTTGTCTCTGATTATAAAAGGTATTGATCATCTGTGGTTATTTTTGGAATATTGCATACCTTGACTTATGGGACTTTTCCAAAAATATTTTTGAATTTTCAAAATTGCAGTTGGGAATTTTTTTGGACACTTCCTTTTTGACCGCCATTAGTATCTCTCCTACACAAGGAAATTATTTCTCTTCCCTTCATATATACTCGCACTCATCCTGTACTTGGAAAAACCCCTTCGATTTCTCCCCCCTTAGATTTTTTTTCTCTAGTCTCTCTCTAACCCAATCTTCAAAGTATCTTGTGTTTGTTCAGTCTTGTTTTACAGATTCTCATCCAATGGTACGCACAAGAGAACAGATACTTAGGGAATTAAGGGAAGTTGCAAGCAGAAGAAGAAACAGGGGAAACCCCAGTTCTGAGAACCCTGTTCGCGTGGAAGCAGATCTTCACGCTGGTGGTGCCACTTCTTGTGTGGCAACCGCTCTAGGTCATCTCCTGGGTGTGGATTTAAACAACCCACCACCGGCAGAAACAAAGCCTAATTTCTCTAGTCTTGTTGTTTGCTCAAACACGGAGACAAGAGAACCAGATACCTCATCTATGGGTAATGTCAATCAACCATCCAGGTTGTCTCCTCCCTCTTCACGAGTGAAACCCGCTGATCAATGCTTTGCGAGAACATATTTTTGAAACCGGAAAAATGGTGTGCCTATGGACCAGGGAGACGAGGAGGAAGCTTTTGTGGCAAGAAAACGAGCGACCCCATCTCTGAAACCTTCCAAGAGGATCATTCGACAGATGGTGTTCACTGATTTGGAAGATGAAACTCCACGGGAAGACGCTCTGGTAAACCTCCCTCTTCGTACTAGTGCTATTGAACCCTCTGAGGATACCTCTTCGTCCGATAGTGAAAGCAGCCAGTCGGACATGGTTCTAGACGATCATGCTGGTATAGACACAAATGAGGGTGCCAATGTCAGTGATACAACACCAGGTTCACACACTGGTTCTGAGGAGTCTGATCATGAACCCTCTGACTCCGAATTAGAGGCCAGCAGAGGTAAGTTTTCCGCCTTTTACTCTACTGAGAATAAAAATCTTTGGGAGACTGTTGTTCAGCGGGAAATACTATGTGAAAGGCCTATCAAAATGGATGATCATGCTAAATTTGGTATTTTTCCACTCCTTGGGAACATAGATCTCCTTGGTTCTGTTACTCACATTGGTAAGTATGTTGATCGTGTTGTGAGGGAATTTTACTGCAACCTGCCTTTGAGATTTATTGCTCACAATTCTGCTAAGTATGGGTCTGTGTGGGTTCGACGGAAGGTTTACTCATTTACTCCTGCGGATATTAATGCGGTTTTGGAAGGAAATAATGCGGATGATTTGGATCTGCCATCTGACATGGATGCAATTGCAAAAGAGATAAGTGGGGGTGTGAAAGAAGTTTGGCCGGGAATGCAAGAAAAATTTAATGCCAAAGACTTGACCAAGAAGTACACTCTTCTTCACAAAATTGCACTTTGTAACTGGACTCCTACAAAGCATTCCTCTTCAGTCACTATGGATCAGGCCACCTTGTTGTATTGCATTGGGACCAGACATCCATTCAACATTGGGAAACTGATCTTCGACATCATCGGGACTCATGCTGGGTACACCAGTACTTATGGTATTCTCCCATTCCCTTCTTTAATCTATAAAGTGCTTGTTTCACAGGGGTTTAAAAAGAAGGCATCCGAGGATCTAGTTGCTGTCCCTTCTCCCATTTCCATGTCAGTTAAAATCCTCAAAAGTGGGAAGATCAATGACCTACCTCTACCTCATCCTTCTGGTTCCACTGCTGGGCTTTTCCAGTGTTGCAACACCGAGGAATTACGCACTTGAAGCCAGATTACGTACTGAGATAGCTGAAGCAGAACACCAAGTCAAGTACTGGACCTCGAAGAAGTTAGAAGCACAAGGTCTTCTATCCCAGCTCCTTGCTCCTGCTGGTTCTTTGGCACCTGTTGCTCAAAAAGGGGGAGTAAGTGTGGTCATGTTAATGATAATCTTGATGACTTAGCGGATGCTGCCATTGCTGCTGAAGAAGCACATTCTGAGGGGAAGTCTAGTGCTGAGGAAGATGCCGCTTCGGAGGGGGAGTCTCTATCTCCATCTGAAGATGAAGCTGACTCTGAGGGGGAGTCGAAGGAAGCTAGTGGCTCTGATTGAAATTGCAGCATCTCTAAATGTTCTTGTTTTTTTTTTCAAATGATAAACTGGGTTAAACTAGTTCTCTTAGACTAGTATTTTGGACAAAGTGTTGGATGTATTTTGAACTGTTTGCATGCTTTTCTGAACTGTGCTAACTTGCAGGTTTCTGTTATTGACTTCTCTTGTCATATCCTATATTTATCCTGTTAAGTGTTGTTTTGACCAAAAGTGTCAAAGGGGGAGATTGTTAGTGTTATTGAAGTTGGCAAATTTGGTCCGCTTAGCACAGTGCATGTTCTAGTGTTGTAACATTGGTAATGCAACACTAGCTCACAGAATCTGGGCGGATTTTATGCCAGATTCTGTGTTGTGTTTTTTTGGCAAGATCTTTATATTGTGAATGTTGCTGACATTATTGATAATGTTTATCTTAATTGATTCAGCATCTTTTTAGATTGCCAATTATTCTTTTTCAATCACTTTCCTTGTGTAATTGATTCTTACCCACAAGGAAATGATTTTGTTTTCTGATTTCCTTCCTTTAGCAAGAAATCGTCCATCTTGAAATCAGGGATAGGATTTCTTTTGATGGCTATAAAGAAGAGAAGTCAGACCTTGAAGAAGCTATCGAGCACAAGCATATTCAAAGCTTTATTTTGCACTTCTTCAAGAAATCATTTTACTACATACTCTTATTCTTCGGAAGAAGAAGGTGAAGATCTACGGTGTGGATCGACTCGACCGTTCAAGCGATTTGAAGTTGGAGGGATTCCAACAAGGTTGAGTGTTCTGAAGAATCGATTTGAATATTAGTTTTATACGAGTGTTGGTGTATTAGATAAAGAGGGATTCTTTATGCTATTCGTAAATCCAGTCGTATTTGTAATAACTCTTTGTTCTCTAATATTAGATTGTTTCTTCTCTGGGCGTGGCCTCGTGCGTTAAGATTGAGGAATCTAAGCACGTTAAAAATCTCCGTGTTATTTTTATTCCGCTGTGTACTTGTGTTGGTTGGTTCAGTGTTACAACATTAACATCCAACACCTTAAGAATCTGTTCTGTTTCACGTAACTAAGGGCACAGATTCTATCAGAGATGTCATTAGATTTCTTATAAATTTTAAAGCCAAATATCGTTAATTAGTTAAAATTTAAAAAGTAAAATTCTTTAAGAATTTTGCTAAATAGACTTAATGGTTTAGAAATAGAAGTTTATAATTTACATGTTTACATGTTGTCTTATACCTAAAGTTAGGGAGGAAAGACAATTTTAAAATTTTCTGTAGGATATCCACCCGTGAAAGGTAAGTAAAATCCATCGGCAACTGCAATGCATGAAAATATATTAGTTGAACTATTTGTATTATATGTGGATATTATGTGATGCATGTTAGCTGACATGATGATGCAAAGTGGTGATTGGTGAGCCATTGAACATGTCATTCCCAACATTTGCATGCCGATGCATATATTATAAGAGGATGATTGCAAGCACGAAAAACATTTCTGGAAGAAAATGGATGTTTGTTGACAACTGCTAGTGCACCGAGGCACGCTGGGCATGCTTATGATATATATTTAGGTATAGCAAGTGGGGTACTTTCTGGTGAACACAGAGTTAGATGGGAGATGGGTTCTCGATGGGTCACAAGAGGATGGACCATTTGTGGGTACCTATGTTAATGACCCGACTGGGTGGGATACTTCTTGGCGGACACATGCGACGCAAGTAGGAGACCCTTGGCTGGGCCGCGGGAGGATGGACCACACGTAACATTATAACGATATTATTGGTCACTTGATTATTATTGTGTGCTGAGAGCTCTTTTCCGGTGCATAGTAGTTGGGTTAGGGGCCCAAATGAAAGAAAATGATTTGAGAAAAGTATTTTGATTCATGGGTTTTACATGTTAGCATTGCATGTTGGAAAATCGTTGCTATTCTTTGGACATGCATGATTTTGATCACACAGCCAGTCAATCTTCTGGGATTGAGCTCTTTGTAAGGCAGCTGCCTCATTACTTCAGCTTTCAAATCTTCAGGAATTGATCACACAACCCTCCTTTAGATTTGATTCTGGTTCGACCTTGAACCTCACTATACTTCATTCAGTTCTTGGAAATATAGACCCTTTTTCTTTTAACAAATGTTTTCCTCTTCAACTTTGAGGAACAACTTCTATCTCCCACGTGAGAGTGTTGGATAAAAAATCTTAGAATCAGGCATCAGGATATAAGAATTTTCTCTTGAGAGAGTATTTGTTGTTCTTGCTTTAAATCCTTGTTAGTTCAGCCTCTTGCTTCGAATAAACTTGTCTCTCAAAGTTCCTCAGCCTTTTATAGTAGGCGTTCAAATTTTGTTTGTTGAAGAGATAGACAAAATTCACACTCTTACTTTTTGTTTGTTGGATTGTCTTGTTTCTGTAGCTTTGATTTTGACCCAACCTTTGAAATCTGGTACTTGCAGGCTCCTAGAAAAGATCAGAGTTTTGCAGGCTTCTCGTTGGCTCAAACTTCTTGCACTCTTTCAGCAAGAACGCTTTAAGGTTGCAGGTTTGTCTACATTACCAAAACAGGTCTCTTTCACTTTCAACATAATGGACTTATTCAGTTGTCTTTGAGTTCTTCGGATGCTTTACCCTTTGAGTTGAGTCATCTCCATCATTCCTTGGTTTAATCCATTGTAAGTCTTCTGAAAGACTTAGCTGATGTACTTGACTGAAGGTCTTCTGATCCACTCAGCTGCGACTCAATTGATTCATCCTTGCATCCTTGAGCAAGTCTTCGACATATCATACCTAGCTGCTATTTGACTCAGCTAATTTATCTACATATCGCATAGTAGAATTTACGTACAGAATTGGGGTATGCCAACTTTCTAATATAAAGTTTTCTAAGCATCATCAAAATATATACAATAAATTTTCTAACAACAACCTTCCTTGGAAAAGTATTCATTAAGTCTATGATACCACATGCAACTGGATTTTTTTAATCCATACAATGATCTTTGCAATTTGATCGAGTATAGTTCACGGAGAGTATCTGATTTCTGCATTTTATATCCATATTGAATTTTCATATAAATATCATAATCTAGTGAACTGTATAGATATGACGTCACTGCGCCCATTAGACGCATGTGCAAATTCTCATGGACTACCATACTGATAAGAAAACTGAACGTGATTGAATCCATCACATGTGAATATATTTAATCATAATCTTTCCCAGTTCCCAATCCTTGAGCCACAAGTCGGGCTTCATATCTCACGACTTTATTTTTCTCATTTTTCTTTCGAACAATACCCATCTATATCCAATGAGCTTTACATTGTTTGGAGTTCGAGCAATTGGCCCAAATACATTCCGTTTTTCTAGGAAACTTAACTCATATTTTATTGCTTTTTTCCGCATAAGCCAATCAAGCATATGACGGCATCCCAGTGTAGAACATGGTTCACAATTATAATCATTTATGACTTCTTGAGCAACTGAGAATGCAAAAATATCATCAATAATTATTTCATTTCGATCCCATATTTCATTACAATAGCTCATGGGATTTTTTGTGCTATCAGAATTTTTGGATTTGCACATTTTCTGAGATATTATGTTCTACAGATTCATCTGGAGCATGCTCATTAGTATAAATTCTCCCATTTTTTTCGAGGAACAGTATCTTTTGAGCCAATAGGTCTACTACGTTTTTTATCGTGGGATATCATCATTCATTTTGTTAAGTTCATCTGGAACAATAATCCTGGCTGGAGCATTTGCAACTGGAATATGAGACTTCATGGCTTTACTAGCATCATTAAATTCATCAGGATGTCCATTCACAATATTATGTAAATGAATGATTCTATTCATCTCACTTTCACATTCAGAAGTACGTAGATATAAATGGGATAAGCTTTGTTCATTCCAAGATATACTTTCAACTGGTTTTTGTTTATCCTTTTCTAAAATAGTTTTATCCGCTCCCATTGATGGAAATGTTGTCCCATCAAAATGACAATCCACAAATCTAGCGGTAAATAAATCTTCCATCATTGGTCCTAAATACCGAATAATTGACAGACAATCAAATCCAATGTATATACCAAGTCTACATTGTGGACCCATTTTTGTCCTCTGAGGAGATGGAATCGGCACCTGAACAACACACCCAAAAGTGCGCATGTGCGAAATATTTGGCTAAAAACCAAGAGTTAATTGCATTGGGAAGTGCATATGATAAGAAGTGGAGCATAATCTAATGAGTGCTGATGCATGCAATTCTGCATGACCCCATGCTACACTAGTGAGCTTTGATCTCATTTATAATATATGAGCAATGATTTGAACTCATTTAATCAGTGATTCTATCAATCCATTTTGAGTATGAATATGTGCTACTGGGTGTTCAACATTAATTCCCAGTGCAGCGCAATATTCGTCAAAACCTTTTGAGATAAATTCTCTGGCACCATCGATCCTTATATTCTTGATGGGGTAATCAGAAAAATGTGCTTGGAGTTTAATAATTTGCGCTACTAATCGAGCAAATATAATATTTCTAATAGATAATAAAGATATGTGTGGTCATCTACACAATGCATCTACTAAGACCATGAAATGTCTAAATGGTCCACTTGCAGGATGTATTGGTCCACAATATCAATATGAATATGTTGTAAAAATGATGGTGATTTGTAACCAACCTTTTCCATAGAAGGTTTAGTAATGAATTTTTCTTGTGGACACGATTCACAAAAATAATCTTTGGACATTAGAATCTTTGTGCCTTTTAATGCATGTCCATTAGTGTATTTAGCAATTCTACGCAATATAGTTGTTCCTGGGTGTCCTAGGTGATCATGTCATAACCCAAATATATCAGGATTCACCAGTTTCCAAGGCATAGCGGCGTAGGATTCAAAAGCTTTAATTTGGACACAATACAAACCAGAAGTTATTGCTTTAAATTTCTCATGGGCAATTATTTTTCCCATTTTATAGGATGTGGCACACATACACTCTTTATTATGTTCGTTTAGTATCTCCAAGTGGTAGCCAATATTACGCACATCCTATAAACTCATTAGATTTCTTTTTGATCTACTAGGTAATAATGTATTTTCAATGTACAAGATTATACCATTAGGAAACATGCCTGTTGCATTCCCCGAACCATCAATAGTCTCAATGGGACCAGATATAGATGTAACTTGTGCCTTGCAAAATTTCACACTCGAGAAATATACTTTATTTGTCAATATTGAATGTGTTGTTGAACTATCAAGTAGACAATAGTCTCTTTTCTCGGTATTTCCCATGTGTACCTGGTATAATTATTATTAAATTAATATTACAATTATCAAAAAAAGTCTTTCATTGAAATGTAAAACAACTAAATAACAACATCAATGCACACCAAAGTTTAAATATAAAAGATTTTGTTCGACAATATAGACGTACATAATCATCTAACTATTATATGTTAAAAATAATTGCCCATGCTAACATAGGAAAAACTATGGTGATAAGAAGATTAATCATAAGCCAAAAGTGCTCTAGAAGATATTCTCCAAGAAAAAGTCGGATAGTGTACATGAAGACCATTGTAATGAGAAAGACTATGGTTAAGTAGAAAGAGATGTGAAGTTTTAGAAAGATGAGAGAATATGTGTGAATGTCAAAAGAAATGTTGGTATATTCATAGATAAAAGTTACTGTTCATAGCCGTTAATATAGCCGTTGGAGGAGAAATATTAATGCAAAAATTGTGAATGATTTAGTAGAAATTTATTGATATTTTGTGATCCAAATATTAAACACAAACAAATTTATTATTTCACTTTCCAAGATTCAACTGGGGAATGTAACATGCAGAAAAAGTACAAACACATGTACAATCTCATAAATTCAATCTCGGAAATATACCTCTGGGAGAGATAACACATAAATGTTAAATTCGGATTATTTTAACCGTTCGGCATCTTGTGCCTCAAAAATAGGATTTTCAATGAAATCCAATAACTCAAGTGTTTTCCAATCCTGGACAGGATTTTGATCGTGTATAATTTCATATGTTAGGCTTCAATAGTAGTAAATGGCTCTACTGCCTCAGTGGCATGTATTTGAATACTATTGCCTTTATTTATCTTTGATTCCTGGTATAGAATTACGAGGTGTTTGGTAGTTTGATATGTTTTGGCCCAATGTCCCGTCATACCATATCTGTTACAAAGATCGCCACTAGTTATTTTTATAGCATTTTTCCTTGATCACGACTTGGCTGATTTGGATGCCCCTGTTTGACCGTATAATCATTTTGGCAGGATAATCATAATTATTTCGATTATAGTAATTATGACCGCCATAGTCATATATGTGGGTATTTTGATGTGGACCACCACGATCATGACCCTTGCGACCACCACGCCTTGGTTTATACTCATAGCCTGTAAATCGGCCCCCCTCCTATACCCGAGTTAGAATGTGCTTCAGGCACTGTATTAGACCCATAAAGTCACAAATTGTGATATTTCAACAACAATTCATTGGTTTTCTCGGCCGTAAGAAGAAGCGAGATTAATTCAGAATATATCTTGAATTGTTATTGTTGATATTGTTGTTAGAGCACAACATTTGATTTATGTATAGTGGAGAATATTTTCTCCAATTTATCATACTCAGAAAATTTTGTCCCACAAAGAGCCAGTTGGGACTCAATTTCAAATAATGTCAAATTTTAAATAATATCGAATTATAGTCGGCAACGGACTTGAAGTCCTGCAACCTCAATAATTTCAGTCATATTGTGCATGCGAGAGTATATGTTGAGAAATTTATTATATAGATTTTGATGATGCTATGTAAAACTTAGATTAGGAAGTTGAC
Organism: Rehmannia glutinosa; assembly: GCA_016081115.2. Lineage (NCBI taxonomy): Eukaryota > Viridiplantae > Streptophyta > Magnoliopsida > Lamiales > Orobanchaceae > Rehmannia > Rehmannia glutinosa. The sequence continues at coordinate 40,971,884 of CM071933.1, forward strand.
ACCCCTTTTTATAGTTGTAAATTCAACTATGTAATAGATAGGATCTATGAGCTGAGTCAAAGTAGCCAAGTTGAAGAATACGAACTTGACTGAAAGATAAAGTGAAGATTCAATTGTGTTGCAGCTGAGTATCGAAGAGAAATCTTAGTCAAATACCAAAAAGTCGTCTCAGTCAGCAGACTGACATCTAAGTCACTCCCAGATGATTAGGGAAGACTCATAAAGGGGTTCATCATCAATAAGGACTTAAGAAAGCAGAAGAAGTCCACTAATAAGTAATGTAAAAACATTACTCAAAGTGAAAATAAGACAGACTGCAAACTTAAAGCTGTTTTGCTGAAAGAGTGCAAAAAGCTGAGAACCAATGAGATGTTCCTGTACACCTACTATATTTCAGGCAAACCTGCATAGCATTAAACCAAGGTTGGGTCAACATCAATTGCTGCACGACAAGACAAGCCAACGACCATGAAGTGGGAGTTTGAACATGCATCTATCTCTTCAATGGTTACATTTTTGAACTGCCACTATAAAAGGCTGAGGAGTTTATGTGAGAAAGTACGAGATACAACAGAGCATTCAAGTAATCTGAGAAAAGAGCAATGAAGCTAAACACTCTCAAGCATTACACTCGATTCTTAAGCCTAAAATTTGAAGTCTATCTAACCAACACTTTCAGTGAAGGAAATAAAAGCTTCAAGCTGCTGAAGAGGAAACTTGTTTAAAGATAAAGGGGTCTGCACATTCAAGGATTGAAGGAAGTGCAATGAGGTTCAAGTTAGAAACAGACTTTGGATTCGTTGGAGGGCTTCGTGACCAAATCCAAGCATTCGAAGAACCTGAAGTAGCAAGATAGTTGTCTTTTGAAGGGCTGAGTCCCAGGAGTGAAGCCAGCTGTGTGATCAAGGCTTACACGGACTGTATATCCTTTTTGTAACTCGTTGTTATATTAGTTGATTACCTCCAGGAGTTGGAGAAGAGAGGAGTAGAGGAATTACCCCATCCTCGAACCATTATAAAATTACTCTATGTCTATTTACTTTCAGAATTTAATTCTTGCATATTTTATATCTGTTGATTGATAAATTTGCTAAGTCAACTGATAATAACTTAACTAAAACAAGTGTTGAAAAACATATTTTAACTTAAGGGTGTAAGTCTTCTAATGTTAAACCAAGTTAGTTGTATTTTTAAAAGAGCTAACTTCACTCAGCTGAGTTTTTCTATCAACAGCTCAGTCAAGATTGTTGAGTGGTTAACTCTACTGTTGAGGTTGAACTAAATTGTCCCTCAAGGACTTAGCTGCTTGTGTTAAAACTCTGATTTAAAGGACAAAAATCAAAAATTGGTTAAGTCTATTCAACCCCCTCCCCCCTAATAGACTTAACACAAACACCTCTTAGGACCTACAAGTGGTATCAGAGCGGTTGGTTCAAAGAACCTTCCGCACTGGTTACTCAACTAGATCTTTTTTTTTTTTCAAAGTTACAACATTTGACTGCTATTAAAACTTTCTTTAAAAAGTTATTATCATGGAAGCAAATCTATCTCGCATTCATTTGTTCACTGTTGAGGAGTTTGATGATTGAAATATTCGCATGCAGGCACATCTATCAGCGTTGCACGATGAAATGTGGTTTGCCATTGAAGATAGACCCATACAGATCATGAAAGTGAATACAGCTGTGACAGCTGCTGCCGCTGCTGAAAGAGAGGCTACTGCAACACTTGCTACACCAAGACTGCTATTGTTGACAAGCCAAGATGCGAATGGACCAACGAAGACAGAAAAAGATATAACTTGGACAATGTAGCCAAAGACAGTATTTACAAAACTCTTGAAAAAGATATTTGTAACAAAGTAAAATCTTGCAGGAATGCTCGTGAGATTTGGGAGAAGCTAACTTTAATTTGCGAAGGATCGGGGCAAATTAAAGAGAATAAGCTAATGTTGATGTACAAAAATTTTAAAATTTTAAAATGCTTGCAGGTGAAACTCTAGATTGGTTAGATGCCAGATTTATAGAGATTACAAATGAGCTTTCAGCTCTAGGTAAGGAATACACGCAGAAGAAGATGTGTATAAAGATCCTATGGTCGCTCCCAGCTGAGTGGGAAATGAAAGTGATAACCTTGAGATATTCTATAGACTTAACAAGAATCTCCAACCGTGAGCTATTCTCAAACTTAAAGGCATACGAATTTGGGCTCAGAAGGAAAGAGCAAAAAGAGATAAATGTACCCGAGACAGCAGCTCTAATGGCTGGAGAGTCCCAGAAACCTGAATCCAATGACATAATTGACCAGGAGGAGATAACTCTAATGGTTAAAACATTCAACAAGTTCTTCAACAAGAACTACAAAACGAACAAGGGTGAAACCTCCAGAAGACATTCAGCTCCTTCCAAGACCAAGGAAGATAGACCACCAAAGAGAGCTGACAACTAGAGAGCTGAATATCAGACAATTGATTACCAGAAGGTTGAGAACCTGGAACTGCAGATAGCCAGGACACTTTGATGTTGACTGTTTTTATCCACCAGTCGACAAGTACATAAATGAGGAAGAAAGAAAGGTCTTCAGGAAGAGAAGACAAGAAAGAAAGAAAGCCATGGTGGCTTCTTAACCTGACACAACTAAGTGTAAGGAGACTGCAGTGAGGTAGACTATTTCTCAGATACCAAAGAAGAGGCTGTGATATGCCTCATGGCCAAAGAACAAGAAGATGAGGTACATTATAACTCATTTAGCTCACATTCTGATGACAGAGATAGTGACACTCACACTTCATCACCCACATATCTTTATGATTCATTAGGTAAAATGATGAAAGACTTTGAGTACATCAAATTTTCACACACACACTTATAAATGAGGAGAACATACAACTCAAAAGCCAAAACTCACAGCTGACTGAAGAGTTGAGTACTCTTAGTCACATAGCTGATGAGAACAAAGAGTTGAAGGCTGAGATAGCTAAGGTTAAGGCGGACTTAGCTGAAAAGGAAAAGAGGGAAAAAGAATTAAAAAAATTGATTGCATCACTCAGTAAGTTATCCAAAATGTTGGATGAATTAATGATGATTCACAAAGAAATAGGAGACAATGCAGGCTTAGGATTCAATTCCTTTGTCAATGCTGAAATTCCAAGAGTTATTTTGGAGAAAGGATCCTCAAGCAATGGGGGAATCCAAAAACCAAAAGCACCATATGTTGCACCCACTTACAATCACAAGCACACACATGCTGGCCTAGGTTATCAAGGCAAAGGCAAAAAGCCAGTTGAGTATGCTGAAAGGACATCTCAAACAAAATTTAGAAGAGTCCATCAGTAGACTCCAAAAAGAAAATATTCTATCAAGGCAAAGCAGAACTACCAAAGGCCCAAGAGGTTTGAGCAGAGAAAACCATATGAAGGGAATGGTAGTAACTATCCTAGCTAGGCTGATTGGAATAATCAAGTGAGATACCAGCCAAGTCCCAAGGGATACAAGCCTAAGTGTCAAAGACCTTAGACTCAAAACAGGTCATTCCCAAGGAAAAGGAACCAATATCAGCACACATATGCACCCAAGCACAATGCTCACTATGCACAAAAATCTCCATATCATCTAAAAAAGGCAAATGCACCAGCACACTCATAGGAATATAGACAAAAGAGACAGTTGTACGTGCCTAAAGCTCCCAAGAAATTTGCTAAGATTCATTATGATTATGGAACTAATAGGTGGCAACCTCTTAGAGACAGATCATTTGTCTATAGGTTAGTTGGATCACCTTATAGTGCTAACCCCTCAGGACCAAGATAGGTTTGGGTACCTAAAACTTGATTTTCTTGATTGCAGGTTCAGGGAACAGCTGAGTGCCAAGGAACCTGGTACATGGATAGTGGTTGTTCTAGACACATGACTGGGAATGAGAAGAACTTATCCAACTTCAAGGAGTCAAGAGGAAAAAAATTCATATTTGGAGGAAATGAAGCTCCATGGGAGATAAAAGACATTTGACCCATAAAGAAAAATGAATTGGAAATCACAGATGTAGCCTATGTTGAAGGGCTGAATTTCAATCTACTGAGTATTAGCCAACTTTGTTATAAAGGCTACAATATAGGTTTCAACATGGGTATATGCCAAATCAAGGATATTGAATCTAATGAAGTTATGCTATCAGTTTCATGGAAGAAAAACATGTATGTAGTGGATTGGTCTACCACTACACCAAGTACATGCATACTAGCAAAGAGCACAGCTGAATCAAGTTGGCTGTGGCACAAAAAACTGAGTCACCTGAACTTGAAGACAATCAACAAACTTGCAAGGAGTCATCTTGTGGAATGATTGCTAGACTCAGTGTACAAAAAGGAGAGCATCTCTGATGCATGCCAGAAGGGAAAGCAAATCAAATCTTTATTCAAGGAAAAACCAAGTCCTTCTTCAACAAAGATCTTGTATTTATTGCATATGGATTTATTTGGTCCTATTGAACTAACCAGTATCAGTGGAGAAAATTGCACCTTTGTGGTGGTGGATGATTATTCAAGATACACATGGACCATCTTTATGTGTAAAAAGAAGGAAACTTTGCAGAAGCTTCCACAGCTTATAAGGAGAGTTCAAAATAAGAAGAGCCAAACCATTATCAAGATAAGATCTGACAGAGGAACTGAGTTTGTCAATGGGATAATATTTCAATATTGCATAAAGCATGGGATTGGACATGAGTTATCAGCTGCAAGAACTCCACAGCAGAATGGAGTAGCTGAAAGAAGGAACAGAACCCTCAAGGAAGCTGCAAGGACCATGTTAGCTGAAGCTGGATTGCCTAAGAGATTTTGGGCTGAAGCCATTAACACTGCTTGTTACACTCAGAATAGGTGTATGATAAATAGGCTGTTGTGCAAAACCCCCTATGAAATTTGGACAGGAAGGAAGCCTAATGTTGGATTTTTTCATATCTTTGGAAGCAAGTGTTTCATTCTTAATAATGGCATGGATAACTTGAAAGCCTTTGATGCTAAAGATGATGAAGGTATCTTCTTGGGATACTCAGCTGAGAGTAAGCTTTCAGAGTGCTGAACAAGAGGACTATGGTAATAGAAGAGTCTATCCATGTGGTGTTTTGATGAACCTAATGTAAATGGAGAAGGCATTGATGATTTAGCTGACAAGATGAATCAGCAGACTATTCAGAAGAGTCTCTATGTTGAGGCAGATATATGCAGACTCAACCCAGATGAAGATGAGATAGTTGAATCCCAAAGACAGCTGGAAGGTTTGCAGTTGAATGATGATGATCAAGAAGAAGCTGCTCAAGACAACTTAGCTGCAAGAAAACTTAATCCAGCAGACTTACTCCAACCAGATGTGAGATGGCTGAGAGACCATCCACCAGAGCTAATCATTGGATATGTTAGAGAAGGAGTAAGTGCCAGATCCAGGACTAAACATGAAGCTATGTTCACTTATTTCATCTCTCAAGTTGAGCCAAAGGATGTGTCACAAGCATTGGATGACACACATTGGATTCTAGTTATGCAGGAAGAGTTGAATTAGTTTCAAAGGAATAAAGTTTGGGAATTGGTTCAAAGACCTACCCACCAAAATGTTATTGGTACTAATTGGGTATTCAGAAACAAGATGAATGATGAAGGATCTGTAGTGAGAAACAAAACAAGGTTGTTAGCCAAAGGGTATTGCCAAGAAAAATGAATAGATTTTGATGAAACCCTTGCACCTGTTGCAAGATTGGAAGCAATAAGGATGTTTCTTGCTTATGCAACAGACAAGAACTTCACTGTTTATCAAATGGATGTGAAGAGTGCATTTTTGAATGGACTTTTGGAAGAAGAAGTTTATGTTGAACAACCTCCAGGTTTTGAGCAGAAAACTATTAGAGATATGGTCTACAAGCTCAAGAAAGCATTATATGGATTGAAACAAGCACCAAGAGCATGGTATGCCACATTGTAACAGTTTCTAATTGACAATGGTTTCACCAAAAGAAAAGTTGACAGAACACTCTTCAGAATTCAAGATGGAGAGAGTATACTGCTTGTTCAAATATATGTGGATGACATTATTTTTGGATCCACAAACAAAGAGTTGTGTGACAAATTCTCAAACCTTATGCAAGGAAAGTTTGAGATGAGTATGATTGGAGAGCTGAATTTCTTCCTAGGCCTTCAAGTCAAGTAAATGAAGGATGGAACCTTCATAAGTCAAACCAAATATACCAGAGATTTAATGAAAAAAATTGGTATGACTGGAGCTAAGAGAATCCTAAGATATTTGAAGGGAAGCCACGAGGTTGGCTTATGGTATTCAGAGGAATGTGGATTCAAGCTAATTGGATACTCAGACTCAGACTATGTTGGATGTAGAGTTGACAAAAAGAGTACATCTAGGACCTGTCAAACGCTTGGAAATATATTTGTTTCTTGGTTTAGCAAGAAACAATATTGAATATCTACATCCACAAGTGAAGCAAAGTACATTACTGCAGGCAGCTGTTGTGCCCAAGTTCTATGGATAAGGCAACAACTGAGAGACTATGACATTGAAGAAAGAGAGATTCCAATTATGTGTGATAACACAAGTGCCATTGTAATTACTCAGAATCCAGTATTGCATTCAAGAACCAAGCACATTGATGTCATATATCATTTTATAAGAGATCATGTTAAAAAGAAAGACATCACATTGGAATACATATCAACTGAAAAGCAATCAACTGGTATATTCACAAAGCTATTATGTGAATCAAGGTTTGAAGAACTTAAGAGTGAGCTTAGATTTATTGAGTTGTGTTAGGAAGTTCAGAAGACTCATTCAGCAGAGTTAAAGATGGGAGAATTGCATATCAGAAGAGTTTCACTCATTCAGCCAAATGAAACAGCTTATATGGCTAGTCTGCTGAATCGTGTTTGCTGGACAACCATATGTCATTCAGTGAATCAAAGGAAGAGAGAAGCAGAGTCAAGTCATAAATGAAGAAAGCTGAAATATTTATGAGCTAAGTGACAAAACGAGGTCGTTTCCTTGAGCGGGAATGTTTTTAGGCTTGACGTCAGCAACATTAAATGATGCCAGTCAAAAGCTGCGACAATTTACGTATGATTAGATATAAATGCTGCCGCACTTAATATGAGGAAATTAATGCATTTTGAAAGATTTGATCTCAATCGTTGATCAACTTTCAAACTTTTTAAATTCTAAAACCGTCCCTTCAAGTCACATATAAAGAGAAATTTGATTTTCTCTCTCTTCACTTTCATTCTCTTACTCTCGAAGACTTCCAGAAACTCTCTCTCTCGCAAAGGACGAAACCTTAGTTCTTCATTTTTCACTCTCAAGACTCGATATGGCACCCAAGGAAGTTGCTCTTAACTTCACCAACTCGCTGAGAAGATCTACACTGGATCTTTGGTCGATTTTGGAAGCCTTGTCAAGTAGGTTGTTGACAAGGAGTTAGCTGAAAAAATCGCGAAGAAACTTGAGAAATCTGGGTTGAAAATATTTCTCACGCTGGAGATGACCCACACATTTCAGGAAGAGGTTGACCTGTTCTATGTGAATGCTTCGGTTCATGATGACGGTACCCATTCGTTTGTGAATGGAAAGGACTTTAAGTTGGTTGTGGCTGACTTGGCGGAGTACTTGCACCTTCCCACCAGTGGTCTGAAAGAACTTACTGGGAAGGAGGTTGATTAGGTTTGGGCTTGGAAAGAAATAGCTAAGCCGGAGTCAGCTGGAAAGCCCAACTACTCACCGAAGAAGCTGATCAAGGATGACTACCACAAGCTGATGGATGTGGTAGCCAAGTGCGTGGATATGAAGTTTGGCTCCTTCATTCAGCTGTCCCAGACTAAGTTGATTATTTTGGCTGCCATCATGGAGGAGAAGGAGGTGAACTGGAGTGAGTTCATTTTGAGAAGTTGTGTCGTAATGTGCACAATGTGAATGTTGCTGATGGGAAGTTCGTCGCTTCCCTTGGTTATGGCCTTATCTTAGGCTACTTGATGGAGAAGGGTGTACCCTGCATAGGGGAAAACCCTGCCATGCTAACAAGAAGATGTTTAAATCCAATCTCTTCGGTGCTCATAAGCAGGCTCATGCAAAGAAGACTGCTACATCTGAGGAGGAATCAACTGAACATGTCCCCGAGGACACAACTGCTTTCGTTCAAGCTCCCTCACTGAAACCTGCTGTAGTTCCCTCCCCTGTGACAAAGTAAAAGAGGACATATGCGCCTCGCAAGCCAGCTGCTAAGCAACATAAGAGTCAGCCTTCACGGCTGAGGAACCAGAACAGGTTGAACCAGAAGTCCCCATCGAGAGGAGAACCAGAAGACGACTTATGAATGAAACTGCGAAAGCTGCTGATCCAGTTGTATCTGCCATAGCTGAAACCAAGACAGCTGCCACCATTGCCCAGCAGAAATCAAAGGATGGCAATGGTGAAAGAGGCACTGCTGAAGAAACTCTAGATAAGTCAGCAGTGGCCCCCCAAACTATTGTTGAGCGAGCTGATGCTGAAGAAGCTCAAAATATCTCAGTTGTCCCAGAAAGAGATGCAGTTGAAGAAACTCAAGACAATTCAGTTGTCACCCCTCAGACTGCTATTATTGAAACTGTGGGTGATGAAGGGTCGAAAAAGGCTGCTGAGGAAGAGCCTGTGCAAGACCCAGTTGTTGAAGAACGTCCAGAATCCCCAGCATATCCAGAGATTGAAGAAAGGCTTAATTTCAGTATTTTCAAAACTAAAAAATTAGATTAGAGTGATTAAGATTTTTATTTTTTGTTAATTATGATGCATAATAATTATTTATCGGCTAAGTTTTCCGTGAGGGACGACTTTGGTCAACTTGCCACCCTACGATTAATCCCGTGCTTTTGAGAGTGTTGCTAGATTTATTTTAGGTGTTTAGCGGTCTAACAAAATTTTGGCACCGTTGTCGGGGAAGGAAGTTCAGATGACTCAGCTACATGTGCCATAGACACCTTGATTCAGCTATGCTTTTTCCTATAGATATGTTCTTGTTGTAGTAGTAGACCAATCCACTACATACATATTTTTCTTTCTCATTCCAGATTGCACTATTTCATTGGTTTCAGCATCCTTGATTTGGCAAACACCTATGTTGAAGCCAACATTATATTCTTTGTCACTGAGTTGGCTGATACTCAGCAGATTGAAATTTAGCCCTTCAACATAAGCAACATATGTGATCTCTACTCCATTCTCTTGATAGATCCAATGCCTTTAATTGTTCCTGTAGATTTATTTCCTCCAAATATGACTTTGGCTCCTCTTGATTCCCTAAAATTTGATAGATTCTTTTTGTTTCCTGTCATGTGTTTGGAACAACCACTATCCATGTACCAGCTTCCTTGGCACTCTATTGTTCCCTGAACCTTCAATCAAGAAAATCAAGCTTTAGGTACCCTTATATGTTTGGGTGCTGCGGCGTTAGCACTATAAGGTGACCAACATATATCCAAAGGATCTGACTCTAAGAGTTTGCTAACTATCAGTTCCATAATCATAATTGATTTTGGCAAATTGCTTTGGTGCTATAGTTACATACAGTTGTCTCTTTTGTCTGTATGCTTGTGTATGTGTTTGTGCATTTGCTTTTCTAGGAAAATATGGAACCTTCTATGCATATTGCGCATTATGTTTGGATGCATATGAATGTTTATTTCTTTGCCTATGGAATGACCTACGATGAGTTTGAGGTCTCTGCCACTTGGGCTTATATTCCATATGACTTGGTTGATACTTCGTTTGAGGGTTCCAGTCAGCTTGTGTTGGGTAATTTCTACCATTCCCTTCATATGATTTCTTTTGATGAAACCTCTGGGCTTTTGGTAGTTTTGTTTTGATTTCACAGAATATCTCATGTTAGGAGTCTGCTATTAAACTCTTATGAATTTAGTTTCTGTTGTTTTCTTAGCATACTCATTTGGGTTCTTTCCTTTTCCTTTATAACCTAGGCCAACATGTGAATGTTTGTGATTGTGTGTGGGTGGAACATATGGTATTTGGGATTTTGGATTTCGCGATTGCTTGAGGATCCTTTCACCATAGCCACTCTTGGAGTTTGAGCATTGACAAAGGAATTGATTCATAAGCATGTTTTGTCTCCAATTTCTTTTTGTATCATCAATACATCCAATGACTTAGATGATTTGCTGAGTGATGTAATAACATTTTTTAGCGCTTGTTCCCTCTTTTCCTATTCAGGTAGGTCTGCTTTAACCTTAGCTATCTCAGTCTTTAACTCTTTATTCTCATCAGCTATTGACTAAGAGTACTCAGCTCTTCAGTCAGCTGTGAGTTTTGGCACTTGAGTTGGTTGTTTTCCTCATTTAGAAGTGTGTGTGAGGATTTAATGTGCTCAAAAAAATTCATCATTTTTCCTAATGAATCGTAAAGATCAATGGTTGATGAGATGTATATCATGATCACTATCATCTGAATTTGAATTAGATGAGTTACAATTTACCTCATCTTCCTGTTCTTTGGCCATGAGACATATCAATGCCTCTTCTTCAGTGTCTGAGGAGTAGTCAGCTTCACTATTGTCTGACTTACTTATCTCCTTACACTTGGTTGTTTCAGATTCTGTAGCCATCATTGCTTTCTTTCTCTCTTGTTTTCTTTCTCTGAAGACTTTCTTATCTTCTTCATTTCTATACTTCCGGACTGGTGGATAAGGGCAGTCAACTGCAAAGTGACTTGAATGTCTGTAATTCCAGCACAGATCTTCAGCCTTCTTCTCAATTCTCTTGGGGGTTATCTCTTCCTTTTCTTTGGAAGGGTTGAGTGCCTTCCAGAGGATTCTCCTTTGTTCCTCTTGTAGTTCTTCTTGAAAAATTTGTTGACTATCTTGACCATCAAGGCAATCTTTTCTCTATCAATGATGTCTTTGGAGTCAGCTGCCTTTGATTTTCTTGCAACCAGAGCAGTTGTCTTCGGTACAGCTATCTCATCCTGCTCCTTTCTCTTGAGCTCAAAGTCATAAGCTTTAAGATCTGAGAATAGCTCATGGTTGGATATCTTGGTCAAGTCCATGGAATGTCTGAGAGCCATCACCTTCATTTCCCACTCAACTGGAAGAGCACTTAAAATCTTCATATACATTTCCTTTTGTGTATAATCCTTTACTAGAGCTGCTAGTTCGTTTGTGATCTCTGTAAATATGGCATCCAAATGATCTAATGATTCACCTGCCATCATTTTGAAGTTTTCAAACTTCTGCCTTACAACTGTAAGCTTATTCTCCTTTATCTACTCTAAGCCTTCGTAGATAAGAGTCATCTTTTCCCAAATCTCTTTGGTAGTCCTACAAGATTTAACCTTGTTAAACATTGCTTTTATATAAGGTTTTGTACAAAATATCCTTGGCCATATTGTCCAAGTTATATCTCTTTCTATCATTATTTGTCCATTTTAATATTTGCAGGTCTTTCAGCAACCTCTCATATTATTCTTACAGTTGTGTTCACTTTGGTGATATTAATGGGTCCATCTTCTATGACAAATCCCATTTCATCATGTAAGGCAGAGAGATGTTCCTACATGCGAATTTTCCAGTCATCCAATTCTTCAATGGTAATCGTGGGGATACGGGATAGATTTGCTTCTATGATAATAAATTTTGAAAGAACTTTTGAAAACTTCAAGTGTTGATGTTTTTGGAAAAAATGAGATCTTGTTCAGTAATGACTTGTAGGTCCCTAGGGATGTGAGTTAAGTCTAGAAGAGGGGGTTGAATAGAGTTAACCAATATGCGATTTTAATTACAAATCAAAGTTTATCACAAGAAAACAACTGTCTCTTGAGAGACAGTTGAGTCAAACTTCAACAGGAGAGTTAACCACTCAACAGACTCTGAGAGAGCTATTGATAGAGTAACTCAGCTGAGTGAAGTTAGCTTTTCATAAATTCTATTTTCTTGGTTTTTAACAGCGATAGTCTATACACACTTTTAGAAATTGATGATCAACTCTTATGTTAATTGTAATTATTATCAGTTGCATAGCAAATATGAGCAAGCAAATAAATTACAAAAAGTAAAGTGATGAAAGTAAATGACACAAATAATTATAGTGGTTCGAGGATGGGGTAATTCCTCTACTCAACTCTTCTCCTATTCCAAGAGGAATTTACTAATGCAACTTTGACTTTGTTACAAAAGTATAAACAGTCCGAGCATGCCTTGATCACATAACTGACTTCACTCCTGGGACTCAGCTCTTCGCAAGGCAGCTTCCTCGCTACTTCAGCTCTTCAAATCATTCGGACTTGATCACTTAGCCCTTCATCGGATTTGAACCGGGTCCGAACTTGAACCTCACTAAACTTTCTTCACTTCTTGGAAGAATAGATCCTTTTGTTCTTGAAAATAGGTTTCCTCTTCAACTTTGAAGTATGACTTCTATCTTTCACAGGAATGTGTTGGATAAAGTCACTTCGAGTTTCAGGCTTGAGGATTATGAATTTCTCTTGAGAGAAAGTATTGCATATGTTTGCTTGGTTGCTCAAATTTCTCTAATGTGTCATTCGTTATGTTCTCTAGCATCTCTCTCTGAAAATTACTCCGCCTTTTATAGTGAGAGTTTGAAATTTGTCCGTTGAAGAGATAGACAAATTCAAACTTCACTTCTTGTTCGTTGGCTAGTCTTGGTCTGCGGCTTTTGATATTGACCCAACCTTTGCATTAACTACCTGCCGATGTCTAAAATGCACCAGGGTTCTGCTGGCGTTCTATTAGTCCCTGCTACTTGCACTCTTTCAGCAAGACAACTTTTTAAGGTTGCAGGTCTGACTCTTACCAAAATGGGTAAGTCTTGACTTTTCTTCACAACAAACTTCTTCAATTTTCTCTAAGTCCTTCGGCTGCTTTACCCCATAAGTTAAGCCTTCTCATTGATTCATGGATGACTCTACTGTAAGTCTTTTGAAAGACATAACTGTTGTACTTGAATGAAGTTGTTCTTGGCTACTTAGCTGCGACTCAGCTGAATCTTCTTTGCACTTCTTCAGCAAGTATTATGCATCTTCAACTTAGTTGCATGATAAATCAGCTAATATTCTAACTATTACAAAGTTGAAATACATATAGAAAATGGGGTACCAACTTTCTAATTCTAAGTTTTCTAAGCATCATCAAAATCTATACAATGAATTTCCTAACAAGCGGGCTTCGATATTCCCCCTCTAGCTCCATAGTTATGTTGTGAGGGGGAAGTCGAGCTTGAGTCAAATTCATGCCCGAATGATGAGGTTCCTGAGGAGGAGTCCTAGGAGGACAATCCAGAAGAGGTCCATCGTCCTAAGTATCAACATAGGCCTTTTCCCGGGTGTCCCGGGAGAGTTAGTCAACAAAGTTTCATCTCAGTGTCTTCGTAGATTGAGGGAGTGTTTGGGGTTCCCTTTGGCATTCTGGATATTGGCTCTGGGATAAGGAAATAGACTTACTCGTCCACCCAAGGGATTTATTACAGTGTATCTCTACAGCTTCTCTGTTGGTTTTACTCTTCATCTGGATAATTTTCTTGTGGGGATCCTCAGATCGGTGGGAGTTTCTGTTGGATAATTCCATTCATTGTTCTATGCCAAGAAGTCTTCGGAAGATACTTTCTTCCATTTCTTTCCTTGGCCCCCAATGTTAGTTTCATACGGGACTCCCCTCTCGTAGCGAGTTATGGAAAGGTGATTTATTCTATGTGTGGGATAATGGTTGGGAGCTTCCCCAAGTGGGTTTTGGAAGCCAAGTCGGCCTATGGCACTGCTGCTTCACGCAAGGAAATATCAGAGGTTTATAGATCCAAATAATTGTTTAAGAGTCTTTTCAATGTTAGGGATTATTTCTCAGCATTGTTTTCTTCCTTGCAATGTTCCTCGATTTTACTTGTATATTTGACTGCTTCTATTATCTGATATTATTTCTTGTTTACTCTTTATGAAATGAGAGTTATAGCATTGTCGAGTTGATGACCTTCAAGAAGTGGGAGAAGGAGAAGGCCAAGGAAAAGTCTACTGTTGGTGGGAGCTCGAGCACCCGCATATGGGTGATGATAAGCACAGGCCGCACCCTTGCCAGCCGGAGGGTAATGGTACCTCGATTTATGTTCCCAAGATCATGATGATGTTGTTCCTACTAAATGTCCTCCTTCTGGCTCTTCTGGGGGGAAGAGGCTGGGGACGGAGCCTGGTGATGTTGCTCCTGGGGCCATTAGTTCCTGAGTTCTCTTTTCCAGCAGCGTGAACCATCGCGAGGGGATTCAGTCCCACTGGAACTTCACAGATTCGGGCATGGGATATGCCAGCACTATAGGAGCATTGTCGATGGATGATTAGTCCCGCCTTGGATCACTGTTCTTTAAGGACACTGAGACGCATCTCTGTGGAGACATTGCCCGAGTAAACTTTGTGGTTACATTTCATTCTTCATTCTTGTATAGATTCTGAACATTGCGGTGGTATCAAGCCATCTGGGTGAGGTAGTGGAGATGGAGAAATGCCAACTTCGGGGTAGGTGAGGAAACTCAAGGCGGGCGCTATCCGGCATGAGAGCCAGATGTCTGATTAACCAAGAAGTGTGATTGGGCAAAATCTCAGCTTGAGCAGAAGGGGAAGATGGGCGAGGCATTTCTTTAGTCTTCTACTGGCACACAGTTGCTAGCCATGGAGAGGTCTGACTCGGTTGAGACTTATAGATTGGCATCTTGGATTGTTGTAGGTCCCAGGGGGTGTGGTGTAAGGTTTAGAAGGGAGGTTTGAATAAACCTTACCAAATTTTCACTTTTTAGTCCTTTTAAAACATTTAACAAAGTTGACTCAAATCAGCTAAGTCCTTGAGGGACTGCTAGGTTGGCTTTCTTCAGCAAAGTTACACACTCAACAGACTCGACTAGGCTTTTGATAGTATAACTTAGTTGCGTCAGCTAACACTTAACTTTCAGATGATTTGATTTTAAACAGCGGGAGACTTAACACCCTTTGTTAATATTAAGCACGTTTTTAGCACTTGTTTTTAGCACTTGTTATTATCAGTATAGAGCAATTTAACTTATCATCAGATATAAAAAATATGAGCAAGAAAGTAAAGTGCTGAAAGTAAATGACACAAGCAAATTTTATAGTGGTTCGGGGATGGGGTAATTCCTCTAATCCTTTTTTCTCCAACTCCTGGAGAAATCCACTAAGTAATAGATCAAGTTACAAAGCATTTCTCAGTCTAGAGATGGCCTTGATCACACAGCTGGCTTCTCCTGTGACTCAGCTTCTTCACAAGACAGTTGCCTTGCTACTTCAGCTCCCTTCACACCCTTAGAATTGATCACACATCCTTCCAACGAGCTCAAAACCTCTAGTTCGATCTTGAACCTACCTCACTACAACTCCTTCAACTTGGAGAGTAGACCCCTTTTCGTTCTTTCAAACTTTTCCACTTAAATTGGTTGAAGTATTCTTTCCTTCAAAGCCTGTGTTGGATCGAGTTTCTTCGAGTTTTATGCTTGAGGAATATCTTGATAAGCTTTGAGAATGTTTGCAGGTTTTGCTTTTGCAAGATTGATTCGTTCGTGTATATTGTTTGTAACCGTTTCTCAAATGCTTCCTCAGCGTTTTATAGTGCTCATTTGATAATTTGCCCATTGAAGAGATAGACTATTTTCAAATGACACTTTCTTGTTCGTTGGCTTGTATTTTCTTGGCCTGCATCAATGTGATGTTGACCCTTTCTCGCATTAAATGACTCTGCAGCTTTACAGGGCCTGACACATGCTTCAGTGTTTCCCATTGGTTTATTCTTTTTGCATATTTCTGGGCCAAACACTTTAAGACCTGGCAGCTTGGACTTATTACTATATCGAGTAATATCATTGACTTTCTTCCAACAGATCAATGTCAGTCGTCTTGACTTGACTGCTGTCTTTACCCCTTTGACTTGAGTCTGCTCCAATCATATGGGAATGACTCAACTGTCAATTCAACTGTTAGACTTGGCTTTTTTACTGACTTGACTGACACTTCCACATTGTTTACACAGCTGTTCCTCAGCTGGATCTCCTTCAGTCAAGTCTTTGCCTTCCATCTTGACCATACTCAGCTGACACACAGTTGGGTCTTCACTCTAGTCTTCAGTTGACTCTTGCATTCTTCGACATAGCTGACTTCACTCAGCTCTTTCAGTCCTATCTATTACAACATAGAAATACAAGGAAAATGGGGTGCCAACTTTCTATTCTAAGTTTTACATGGTATCATCAAAATCTTAACAATAAATTTCCTAACAATTGTGGAGCCTTGATGAGGAGGAGGAGGAAGAGATTAGTGCTTTACACGATCTTCTCGAGGGAGCCTAGGGCAAGGGCGGCGGCGATGGAGAGGATATCGATGGTGCTGATATTGCAGAGGAGGACCGAGTTCCCCACGGTTGAGTAGTGATAGTTCTTTGTTTTCCTAGACGGCCCTTGATTTCGGCCCACCTATTTTGGATATTCTTTCTGCACCTGGATATTTCTTTTACTTATTCTCCTGAGATGTTTATTTTCCCAAGAGGGACCCGATGATGTTCTGTTGCTTTGATGCCACATTCATATTTATGTTTTTCCTTATGTGTATTTGCATTATTTTCATTGTACCTCCGTGTGTTGTATATTGGAAGAAAATTTTTCCAGGACTCTACTGCGAGGGAGCCCCTCCTCTCTAGAAGCGCTAGAGGAGGTTAATTTACGAGGACCCCCGTGAGGAGGCCCCTCCCAGAGCCCTCTCCTCTGGGTGTTCCAAATGAGGTTAATTTACAAGAGCCCCCATGAGGAGTCCCCTCCCCTCCGGGAGCAACAGAGGAGGTTACTTTATGAGGACCCTCGTGAGAAGGCCCCTCCCCACTACGAGCACCGGAGAAAGTTAATTTACGAGGACCGCCGTAAGGAGGCCCCTCCCCTCCTGAAGCACCGGAGGAGGTTAATTTATGAGAACCCTCATGAGGAGGCCCTTCCTTCCGGGAGCACCAGAGAAGGTTAATTTTCAAGGTTTCCCGTGAGGAGGCCCGTCCCCCCAAGAGCGCCGAAGGAGTTAATTTACGAGAACCCCCATGAGGAGGCTCGTCTCCTCCAGGAGTGCTGGAGGAGGTTAATTTACGAGGACCCTTATGAGGTGGCCCCTCTCCTCCGGGAACACTGGAGGAGGCTTACTGAGGAGAGCGATTGAATGGTCATCGACCACAGTCATGTTTAGCATATAACTGCATGCAAGAAATCATAGCAGAAACGTGAAAGTAATTTATTTATTATTTACTGGCGATAAAGTTTTACACCCATCGGGCGAAAATAAACAAAAACAAAAATAAAAATATTTAATGTCTCCTGGGCGGAAACAAACTAAAAATAAATAACATTAACTGGTGTCTGGGGAGCTCGCGAGATCTACAGCTCCTATAGCTATGTGGCGCTCTCATTGTCTGGTTGGGGGAGCTTGCTCATCTTCAAAGTGGCAACATAACATTCCCGAGCGGCTTTGATATCTCCAATGGTTTTGCCTACTCCGGACTCTCTGGGGAATTTCAGCTTGAGATGAACTGTGGAAGGGATGGCTCGGAACTCATTCAGGCTGGGCCTTCCCAAAATCATGTTGTATGGAGAGGAAGCTTCTACGATGAGGAAATGGATCATCTTCGTAACCTGGTGTGGGTCGTCCATCCCTAATGTGAGTGGTAGGTTGATCTCGCCCGTGGACTTGATCACTTCTCCGGTAAAGCCAATCATAGGTGTTGAAAATGGGATGACCTGGGAAGGGACAATCTTTATCTTGTCAAAGGCTTCCCGGAATATGACATCCATAACACTACTAGTACCCACTAGGACCCTCTTGACCACAAAGTTGGCCAACATGACAGATATAACAATGGCATCCAGATGGACCTAGGTTTTTGGGATGTAGTCTTGATTGCCAAATTTGATGGACATGTTTTTGGCTTGTTGTGATTCCACACATCCTTTCTTGGACAGGGCTCATTTAGTGCATCTCCTTCGTTCCTTGCTACATTCCCAGAGAATGCTCCGGGCATCTATCGGTTCTGGTCCTCTAGAGATCACACTAATGACTCCAACTACGTGAGTATCACGTTTCTCATCTTTGTGGGAATCCGAGCGGCGCTAGTCCTATTGGGGTTCTTCTTCATGTGGCCTCTGGTCATGGCAAAATTTATTCCGATCCACACAGTCCTTCAGGTAGCATTCTGAATGAGTCTCTCAATTTCCCTCTTCAGAATGAAATAGTCTTCTGTAGTGTGCCCCATGTCGCTATGATAGTGCAGTACAAATTGGAGTGTGCTCGTGCGGGATTGTTCTTCAGTGGCTGAGGCAGATCAATGATCCCCTTCTTCTGGGAAACTATCGGTTCTTTTGTCATTCGTTCATTCAAGGGGTGAAGTTCGGCCCATACTCCTTCCTTGGACCCTTTCGAGATTGATTCTTGTCGTATTCCCTGGACTTGCGCTTGGTACTGGACTTAGGCTTGGTGGACTCCTCCACTCGAATGTGCTTCTCTGCTCGGCTTAAAAACTCCTCCAGGTTGGAGGGAGGCTTCCCAGCCAAGGATTCTTTCAGAGGTCCTTGGCGAACATTTTGCTGTAATATTCCGCCCAAAGTCTCATGCTGGAAGTTGGCAACTTCATTGATAGCTTCTACGAACCGTTTCATAAACTCTTGTAGCATCTCTCCTTCCTTTTGTCTCACCTAGAAGAGGTGAGCAATAGTCTTGGGGAACTTTCTGTTAATGGATTAATGATGAATAAAGGCTTCAATGAGTTTGTCCATCCCGGAGATTGATCTTACCGGGAGCTGGTTGAACCAAATCAGCTCTCTTGGTTAATGTGGTGCGAAACACCTTGCAGTAGGAGACGTCTGCCATGTCATAGAGATCCTTCTTTGCATAGAATTTATCCTAGTGTTGTTGGGGATGTCCATTTCCATTGTACTCTGGGAGATTAGATGTCTTGATTCCGAAGGTAGTGGCTCGGTCAGGATGGCGGGGGCTAGTGGACTTCTCTTCATCATGGTGGTGGCCTCGAGTTGGCATGGTTAGGTTGTATAGCTCGAGACTCTTCACCTAGTGCGGCTCCTCACGATTCTCGCCTCGTCATTCATCTCGTCCTCCCTGACCTTCAAGGTCAGGGTCTTCAGTGGCGGGCAAAGCCCATGGCGGTCTCCCCGCGGCTCCTGCCGTAGCTTGATGCCTCAAGGCATTTCATGCAGTTTCATCCAGCAGAGCTTGGAGGGCTTTCCAAGTCAGGTGACCTTGTTCAGCGGGTGGATCCCCCAAGAGGAGGGGGTGGCGCGCTTCTTGCATACGGTGGTAGGTGCGGCAATCCTCTAGGGGTAGGAGGGTTGGCCCCTTATCTTCCAAGTGGTCGTTCTTCTTACGGATTTCTGACTCTGTTGCCAGCAGCTTGAGATCTGGCTTCATGTGCTTGAGATCGGGTCTTCATCTTCATGTGCTTTGGCTATTCCCACAGATCGGAGTTTCTGAATAAGTCCAAGTCTTTTCCTTCCCAAGCGGGAAGTCTTCCAAGTCTTTTTCTCCGGGAGCTTCGCATACTGGGAACTTGCCTACACACGCGCAAACTTTAGACGGGTCCTAGGGTTGTCACAAGGAGGCTCCTCCGGCGCTCAAGTCAGCACAGTGATCGAGAGAGAATGTAAGACAGTAAATGAAAACAGAATTATGATTATGAATGAGTATGATAGAATTAATTTATAAATGAAGATGAGGGACCTGTTAGAGTAGGGTGCCTTGCACGCCAATTAGAATTGCATTTTATCCTACTTGTAAAATCTATTTTATTGGGAATATATTAATATAAAGGCATTTTTCTTTATCTTATGTTTTGCATTTATTATTTAATTGCTCGTATGATAAAGTCCTTGGATCATTTTAAGTTATAGGGTATGGTTGCGTATTTGATGGCGATCATGGAATATGCCCCTAAAGCTTTGGTCTTAAAATAGTTCCAAGTCAATGGGTTTTTCAAGATAGGACATTGAATAACCCCGTAAGACTTGTGCATATGATGCATGCTCACGAGACGAGAATGTTACTTTTCGTTAACATCAACATTGAGACGCAAATGCATATATGTGAATGCTTGTTGGCGAACAAGTTCAATAAACATCACCCAATGAAAATTCTTATATGGAAACTTTGTTTGTCGAATAAGAATTTTCATATTGCAATAGAACATGATTAATCCTTGTACTTGAAGCACGACAGTAGCCTTGTGCCTATCCTGCAATACTTTGATTTATCTTCTGATTGCTTGACAATCACAAATGGGTATTTTTGGTATTACACTGATATGCATGGAGGCTTGCCTGTGGCCAATATAGAATTCGACAAAAGACTTTCATGTGCTTTCATAGTTTGTGATTCAAAGACCTTTACCAAGGCACCATGAATTTGATTCATAAAAGAATTACTAGAACTTGAAATGAAATCACAATTATTAAATTAACTGGGTTTCGATGGATCCATGCCCAGATTTAATCGGAAAATTAGTTGGCGAAAGGATCATACATGTATGCAATTGCAATTGAATAGGTTTTATTCGCTATTTCACCTAATACTAGGTAATCATGTTACTTACTAGATGTTACCATGATTTATAGGTTCTTGAAATTAAAGAGTTGATTTCAAGTATATTAATTAATATGATTAATTAGTAGAATACTTTATTATTATTCGAAAGTTACAAAAGTTGTAAGCCTACAGCTAGTATTAGTTGTGAACCTATAAGGGTCACACGTAATTTTGGTTGTTGACATTTCGAAATTGATAAATTCAATAGTTGGATGTAGGGGTGATCACGGTGCGGTTTGGGCGGTTTTTTCAATATTTTGGATTGCTCCGGTTGCCACAAGTTTGATTTCAAGTCGCGGTTTTTAGAATAAAACAAACATGCGGTTTTCAACGGCGGCGGGATCGGTTTTGCGGTTTTAACGCACAATTGAATATTATATGAACAATCAAAATGAGCAAAAACAACTTATCAATTCGATAATTAAAAAGTTAAGAATATGTTGTAATTGCCTAAATGAATATTATAACAACTTCAATAACATATAATAATTGAATCTAATAGAAATATGGAGTTTTTGCAATCACTAAAAAAAGTATTTCTTATATTTTGGCCTTAAAAACCATTTTTAGTATTTTCAAGTATCAACTTTTTTGATTTATAGGTTCTTCATTTAGTCATAATTTAAAAGCTTAATCTAAAAGTATGGAGAGGGGTGCTTTAAATTTCCGTTTATGCTTAGTTTAATTTTTATAAATAAATAAGCATTAAGTTTTAGAACAATAAATGACTAATATGCTCTCCCATAACTTGAATATTTCAATCTCCAATCTACATCCATAACAAGAAATGAAGGCTTTGATGTTTAAACTATTGAGTAAATTGACTAATATACCTATAATACACAAGTGAAAATAATTAAATATGACAATACATAATTATACACAAATATACTATAGATTTAGAGAAATGTAATGACAAATATAGAAAATATAATATATATATATATATAGTATTCTACTTGCGGTGCGGTCGGTGCGGTTTGAGACTTCAAATTGTAATTGCACCATCTTATGCGGTGCGGTTTAGACTAAAAATATTAATCGCGGTTTTTCCAATAATTAAACAATTGCGGTGTGGTGCGGTTTGGTTCGATCGGTTTTTGCGGTTTTCGGTTTTTGTTGATCAGCCCTAGTTGGATGCAACTAATTAATATAGATTAATTAATTAATTAGAGCTTTAATTTAATTCAGTAGTTGAATTAAATATTTAATTTAGTAATTCGATATCTAATTAAATCTAATTTGATTAGAAGGCTCAACGAAAGGAATAAAATAAAATATTTAATCACTTAGATTAATTAATTTTGGGTTTTGGGTATTAATTAATTAATTATTTGAATTAATTAGTTAGTTGGACTTTAAAGTCCAAACCCATGCCATAATCTAGTAGGCCAAATTGTAGAAGCCCACTAGATATTTGAAGATAAACAAATAAATAAATAAAATATATATATATATATATATTTAAAAAAATAAAAACAAAAATATAATAATTGTTATCTTTTGGGATCAACCTTGTACTCCAGTATATGAGACGTGTGTTGTAAAGGCGAATAGGTCATCCCATAAGAGTGCGTGTGTCCCCTCCCCAAATTTCCCCCATTGTACTAAAAAAAAAAAAATTTGTTATCTTTTAATTGTACACCGAGGTTTCTTTTAAATGTACATGGCAGTTTTTTAATGACATTAAGGCATTAAGTAGTTGCTTTGATTAGCGGGTAGTTTTAAAAACTTGCATTTAATAAAAAGAATTCTAATTTTTACAAATAGCAAGAACTACACAAAACAACATACTACAGATTGAATTTTTAACAAAAAATTTAAGAGCTGCCGTGTTGTTGAGGAAGAAAAATATTGAAAGTATTCTTTTGTTTTTCTTCTTCTTTTTCTTTGAAAACATTTATCTTCAATTGTTGTGGGTAATAATTAATTGATAATTATTCATTTACACACTTTATTGTTTAATTAGATGTTGATTGCGGAATAAATATTCTAGTTCATTATCAATTTGAGAGAACGGAAATAAATTTTACTAGCGAAAAACTTATTCCGGTGTCTACAATCAAAAGGTGGACTCAATTAGAGGGGAGGCGTCTGAATCCCTATTGGCGAGCATATGGAGTTTTGGTGATTGCCACATAATCGGAATTGATTCCTTCTCCATTTTCACTAAAAAGGAAACGACTCTACCAGGATAATTTCTTATTACTAGTTACGAATACTTTACATGATAACGAAAATGCCGATTGTTAAAATCGCTATATGAACCTACGGGGTTAGCGTTTATTATGATGAATGCACACTTGTTTTAATTAGAATAAAAATTTTAAATTTCATTGTGCGAACCCCGTATGGTATAACAAACTCAACAGGACTTTTATATGCATGGATGATGGACCTTGTGGGTCGTGTAGGAGAAAGTGACATGTGGGCCGGTCCCGAACTCCTTTGGAATGAGTTATTCCATATGTAGCTCATTGGACAACTAATATTATTCCAATATGTAAACTGGATTATATATTAAATATTAAATGACATTTTCGCCCCAGCAACATCATCAATGAATATGAAGCGATTGAATTGAGAACCTCGTGCACAAGTATGAACTAATTCGCTATTTCTTGGGATATGATGATTCAAGTTGTGTTGACCAAATTTGACGTCAACAAATTGGCGATAGAGGAAGGGGCCCAAATTAAGGCTCCAATTTATGTAAAGGGCGCACAAAAGGTTGATAAATGAAGGGCAAGGAAAAGAGTCATCAAACTTGGTGCAAATAAATGAGGGGCCACCATCGCATTAGAAATTTTCTCTAATTAAAGGTTGTCGTGCACACAGAGGCTGAATCCATGTCTTAGCATGAGCACCAACTGGAGATCATAATCATCATCGGCAACAACACCATCATCCATATTGAGGACACAAGAAAGAGTCGAGGCTCATCCTCGCAGGTCACTATTCCTCGTCAATTCAAGCTTTCCGAACAGAAGAGCAATTGTTTAAATACATTGCCTCGGCCAAGTCCCGAGCGCCGTTCAAAATCGCCTCGGCCAAGTCCCGAGCGCCGTTTAAATTTGCCTCGGCCAAGTCCCGAGCGTCGTACCATTCGCCTTGACCTAGCATCGAGCGCACGTAGGCCTAGCCAGAAAGGCCTAGCCCGAGCTCATCTCTTCTTCGCCTTGACCTAGCATCGAGCGCACGTAGGCCTAGCCAGAAAAGGCCTAACCCAAACTCATCTCAACATCGCCTCGACCTAGCATCGAGCGCATCTCGGCCTAGCCCGAATTCATCTCATTGCATTTCATCTCATCTCATTTCAGTTCATCTCATTGCATCTCATCACATCTCATCTCATTTCATTTCATCTCATCTCATCACATCTCATCTCATTTCATTTCATCTCATTCCATCTCATCTCGACCTAGCTCGAGCTCACCTCGGCTTAGCCCTAGCTCATCTCATCTCAACCTAGCTCGAGCTCACCTCGGCGCTAGAAGGAGGGCCTGAACCTCTGAGCTCGGGCTAAGCCGAGGTGAGCTCGGCCTAAACACATTGCCTAAAAAAAAGGGGGGGCATTTATGCACTCAACTCTTCAAGTTCCAGCCCGACTCAGCATATCTCTTCCTCGGCCTAGAACTTGGGGGCTATTGATGATACCCAAGCAAAGCTGGATAATTTTTTCATGTACACGTGGCAGAGAAAGGCCGACCAGAGCCCGGGAGACCAGAAAGGCCAACCAGAGCCCGGGAGACCAGAAGAGCCGACCAGAGCTCGGGAGACCAGAAAGGCCGGACGAGAGCCCGGGAGACCAGAAGAGCCGACCAGAGCCGGGGAGACCAGAAAAGCCGACCTAGAGCCTGGGAGACCAAAAAGGCCGACCAGAGCCCGGGAGACCAGAAAGGCCGACCAGAGCCCGGGAGACCAGAAGAGCCGACTAGAGCCCGGGAGACCAGAAAAAGCCGACCAGTGCCCGGAAGACCAGAAGAGCCGACCAGAGCCCGAAAGACCAGAAAAAGCCGACCAGAAGACTAGCTCATCACAGTGGTAGATCAAGCTGCCACCTAGCAAAACAACAATGAGACAAGTGTCCCACTCAATGCAACAATGAGACAAGTGTCCCACTAATCAACTCATGCATTATAAGGAGAAAACAAGTGTCATATTCAATAATACAAGTGTCCCACCATTCAACTCTTACACAACAAGGAGGAGACAAGTGTCCCACTAATAGCATGGATGTAATGATTGTTAGACTATCAAATGTAATAGTATAAATAGTATTGAGGGAAGAAGAAAAACGGGGGACCGATAGATAAAAAAGCTCTGTAAAGCCAAACACCTCACTCTATAAAGCTAAAACACCTCACCTTGACCGTTTAATAAAAAAGGCACTTTACAGCCATTTATTATATTTTTCCAGTCACAGACCAAATCTGACGTCAACAAGTTGAATGACAAGCTAAGTTATTAATTTAATTAATTGTGTCTTGATTGAATTGCTTTGAATTATAATCGATTGTTTGGCCAATGTTTGGTTAATCTTAGGTAGTGAATGAAATCGAAAAATAATTTCATTACCGGGTAAATTCAATTAACGGTTTGATGTAAATTAATAATATATCATATACTGAATTTACTTAGGCTTTATCAGTGAACATGAAAGTTATCAGGTTTTGATCAACCTAGTTTGGTTAATTCGATTGATTAATCGCATAATCGGTTCATTAATAATTTGCTCCGTAATTCAAGGAGGTCGTTCTGACACCTTAGGCACTTCTAAGATTAATTTTCATCCGAATTTTTTTTTTTTGGGTTGTTGCTAACTTTGATTTTGCTTTAAAATTCTAATTTAATTCCTTTGCTATATCAAACTTGGTTAGATTGTTTAGAATTTATTTTTGTTTATTTGTGTACACATTAAATTGCATTCCCTACTTCGCCTTCTTTGTGGGACGACCTTGATTGATTTGTGACACACCTACATCCACATTGCAAGTTGTTCATCAATTTTATAAAGTGTTTGTTGAGCGATTATAAGTATTATGATTTAAGCCTTAAGGTCGAAATGTCCGAATCACAAAAAACAAAAGGGATAGTTACAAAATTCCCCCCGAGGTTTAGCCTAATTACAAAAAAATCCAGAGATTTTTGGAACTTGCAAAAATCCCATTGAGGTTTGATCCCGTCTTATATTTTCTCATTCATAAGCGAAAAACATTTCAAAATTCCCCGGACATTTATAAAAATATTATAATTACCCCCTTAAATTCAAAACAAAATCAAACCCGAGGGACTTTTTTGTAATTGTTGATTGCGATGTTTGATTTTCCAGAAAAATGGGCAGAATAACGGGACAAAAAAGTAAGTTGAGGCGAGAATTGGATTCTCTATCCGCAAGACGAAATTGCCCCGTACAAAAGTGCTAATGGTTCTAGGCAATCATCTCTAAGATACAACGACTTTCAAGTTTAAGTTAGCAGCACTTGCAAAACTTAAACTTACAGCGAACTAAATGTATTTCGGAACTTTCGAAAGTGCAGAAAAAGACAGATAGAAACAATATGCAGAAAAGGCTATGAATTTCGGATGTTCTGATGTTGAAATTGAACATCCAGGGGGCTCTTTATATAGAGATTCGGATGCCCTTTCAGAACAATTGCATCCCTTGGTCTGAATCGATCTGGACTATTGGATCGTGCCTCTGACCAAAAGGCACAATCTGATGGTCTAGATTGCATCTCTTCCGAAGGTACACACCCTTTACTATGCACCTCTGCACACTGAACAGTCGTGTCCAGTTAGCAAACAGGTGCGTCTAATCACTGCCACCGGGTGCCACATGTCGCCATCTGGACGACTCTTGCCAAGTCACTGCCAACTGAGTTGCCATGCCACGTCACCGAGCCACTGGACCGAACCATGGTTCGATTTGTCAAAACTTTAAGGCTCCTCAAAGCTCCTTGCGACGATGCGTATGTGCAAAGTGCAAAGTGCGTCTCTAAAGTGCCCAATGTGACTATGTGCGATGTGCGCGGGCCCGGGCCCAGCTCCGGCTCTGTCTCGGGCTTGGATGGTGCTCTGCACTGTCCTTGGTGCTATATGAGCTAGCCAAAGGCTAGTCAAAATTGACTTGGTTCACTAGGGTGTACCATTAGGAGCTCCACTTGATTACTCCTTTATTAGTGGTGAAACTCTATATAAACTTGTCAAACATTTAATATGTTTCCTATGTGGATATGTCTTTCCATATTCCCACCCTTTTATATTCCTAATATAAAAGGCATTTAAGTGTCTAACTTTATGCATTAATTTCTCATTCACTCGAAATTGATTTTGAGAAATTCAAAATGCTAATTTCATCTACCCGTGGTGTAGATTACAATTACATCATTTATTTTTCGAAATAAATAAATGATCCCACTTAATTAATTGGTCAAACATGGGTCAAAACCCATTTAATAGAAACCAATTTCCAATAATCTCTCACATGAATGAACATTAATGCATACATGTATGCAGACTCATTCGAAAATTCCAACGAACCATTATTGCATTATGCATCATGATGGCTTTGAACCTTCCTTAGTAAAGCTTGATTTACTAGTTGTTTAACCTTAAACCAAGACAACACCATTTAAGTTCTAACACGTTTTGTTCTCACGTTGTGTCTATTCGGCCCTAGACCATATCTTAGATTCATAAGTGTTCCAAATAGAAACGGTCATTACTTCTCACTTACATAGGTGATCTCCTATAAAGAGTATCATGCCATACTCGACCTTTTAGGTATAGGAATCATTAAAAGATAAACTTAACCTCACCACAGTCTACAGGATGTTTCACTTGGACGTTCTAGTAGGAATGAGCTGAAATAATTTCCAAGTGTTCAGCTGAACATTCATAACTTAGTTGTCCCATTGAACCAAGGTTGGGTTACCAGAACATTCTTATTTTGTGTATTTTAAACCCATTCCTCTTAACAACTTGTACATTTGATCTCGATTTATACCTTTAGTAAGCGGTTACGCTAGGTTTCCTTTGACTTCACATAGTCAACCGAAATAACCCCATTCGAGATCAATTGTCTAATGGTATTATGTCTTCAACGAATATGTCTAGACTTACCATTATACATACTACTTTGTGCCCTTCCGATTGCTGATTGACTATTACAATGTATCAATACATCAGACACGGGTTTATTCCAACAAGGAATATCTTCTAAGAAATTTCTAAGTCATTCAGTTTCTTCTCCAGCTTTATCTAAAGTAATAAACTCAGATTCCATAGTGGATCGAGCTATACACGTTTGCTTAGAAGATCTCCATGACACCGCTCCACCTATTGTGAATACATAACCACTTCTTAACTTGGAGTCTTTTGTGTATGATATCCAATTGGCATCACAGTATCTTTCTAATACTGTTGGATATCTCGTATAAAGTATTCCATAGTTCATGGTATACTTTAAGTATCTGAGTACCCTTGTCAAGGCTTTCCAGTGATCCTTACTCGGATTACTTGTGAACCTACTTAGCTTACTCACTGAATATGCAATGTCTGGTCGTGTACAATTCGTTAAGTACATCAAACTGCCAATTATCCTTGCATATTCTAGCTGAGAAACTGGTTCTCCTCTATTTTTAGCTAAATGTGGACTCATATCTACAGGTGTCTTAGCCGGAGGACAATCAAAAACATTAAACTTTCTAAGTATGCTTTCAACATAATGGGATTGTGATAAGACAATTCCATCTGAAGTTCTAGAGATTTTGATCCCTAAAATAACATCAGATAATCCCATATCTTTCATGTCAAAGTTCTTCTTTAACATGTTCTTAGTATTCATGATTAAATCACGACTACTACCCATGATCAATATATCATCTACATAAAGGTAGACAATGACATAAGCATCAGTTGTACCTTTAATATAGATACACTTGTCACATTCGTTGATTTTGAAACCACTTGACAACATAATTGTGTCAACTTTTCATTCCATTGCTTAGGTGCTTGTTTTAGTCTATAAAGTGACTTAACAAGTTTACACAACTTTATCTCTTGTCCGGGTGCAACGAACCCCTCGGGTTGTTCCATATAGATCTCCTCTTCAAGTTCACCATTCAAGAAGGCAGTCTTCACATCCATTTGATGTGTCAAAAGGTTATGCAAAGCTGCGATAGCAATGAGAACACGAATGGATGTGATCCTCGTAACAGGAGAATATGTATCGAAAAAGTCATATCATTCCTTTTGTTTAAACCCTTTGGCTACCAACCGGGTTTTGTACTTATCTATAGATCCATTTGCTTTGTGCTTCCTTTTAAGGATCCACTTATATCCTAAAAGTTTGCATCCTGGAGAAAGATCAACCAACTCCCAAGTATTACTCTGCAAGATGGAATCTATTTCATTGTTGATAGCTTCTTTCGAGAGAGGAGCTTCTAGACTAGACAAAGCTTCTTGAATAGTTCTTGGTTCGTTTTCTAACATATAAGTTAGAAAACAGGACCAAAAGATTTAGCTACTTTTGTCCTTTTACTGCGTCTTGGTTCCTCTTCATCATCACTTTGAGGTAACCTTGCGGTTTCATAAGTTCGTTTATTCGAACTTTCTTCTTCCTTTTCTTTATTTGGAATGATATTCTCGAAGAATACAATATTCCTCGATTCGATGATCATACCTTCATTTATATCAGGAATAGCTGACTTGTGCACTAAAAAGCGATATGCACTACTATTGTTAGCATATCCAATGAAAATACAATCGATCATCTTGAATCGATTCTAACTTATTTCGGCTTAGGTACTTCGACTTTAGCCAAATACCCCCACACTTTGAGGAATTTATATGACGGTTTATGTTGTTTCCATAACTCATATGGAGTTTTATTTTTATCTTTGTGTGGGATCTTATTAAGAATGTAGTTTGCAGAAAGTATGGCTTCCCCCCCACAAGTTTTGGGGTAAGCTAGAGCTTATCAACATCGCATTCATCATCTTCTTAAGAGTGCGATTTTTGCGTTCTGCTACACCATTTGATTGAGGTGAGTATGGAGCTGTTGTTTGACGGATTATACCCGCTTGCGAGCAGAATTCTTCAAACGGAGCAACATACTCTCCGCCTCTATCACTTCGAATCATCTTAATTTTCAAATTAAGTTGATTTTCAACTTCATTCTTATAAGTTTTGAAAGCTACTAAAACTTCATCTTTGCTTTTCAAAAGATATACATAACAATATCTTGTGCAATCGTCAATAAATGTTATGAAGTTCTTCTTGACACCTCGAGTTTGCACAAGTTTTAAATCACACACATCGGTGTGAATTAACTCGAGAGGTTTGGTACTTCTCGTCACCGCTGAAATGGTGCTTTAGCCAATTTTGCTTCACCATAAGCTTCACATGTGTCTTGTAAATCGGTTTTAAATGTTGGTATTAATTCCAGATTCACTAACTTTTTAATTGTGTTGAAATTTATGTGTCCTAATCTATCATGCCATAAATTAGAATAATCCAACAAGTAAACAGAAGTAATATTCTTATTCTTCGCCTCTTGGCAAAAAACATTCATTACAGACATTTTGAAGAGCCCTTTATCAAGGTACCTTTTACAAAGAAACTGACCATTCTTGGTCATTACAAATTTGTTGGACTCAAACACTAGTCTAAAACCGGCCTTGCTTAACAGGGGACCAAAAACTAAATTCTTGCAGATATACGGGACATGTAGCACATCCACAAGAGTCAGCTCTTTTCGAAGTCATCTTCAGCACAATCTTTCCAAGCCCCACAATGTTGGAAGTCAAAGAGTTCACCATGAATAGTTTTCTGCCATTTATCGGAGTGTAGGAGGAAAACATCTCCTTATCGGCACAGATGTGACAAGTAGCCCTATTATCTATCCACCACTCCCTTGGGTTATCCACCATATTGGCTTCAAATACAACGGTGGTGAGATCGAGCTCCGACATGTCCATCGAAATAGACTTGTCCTCGGTCACATTGGCTTGTTATTTATTGCCATTTTGATTGCCCTTTTTCTTTGGGTGTCGGCAATCCTTGGCCATGTGATTCCGCTTGCCACAGTTGTAGCAGCTCCATTTGAACTTTTTGGCCTTCCCTTTAGCATTTTTGGATTGCTTCCGTTTCTTGGTAGTGCTCGATTCTACAAGATTGGCCTTGGCCTCCATTCCAGTTTTGCTGGACTTTACTTTAAATTTTCAGTTGTCTTCCTCAATCCGAAGTTGAACTATTAAATCTTCAAGCCTCATTTACTTGCGCTTGTGCTTGAGGTAGTTCTTAAAGTCTTTCCACAATGGCGGTAATTTTTCGATAACTGCAGCCACTTGAAACGACTCATTCAGAATCATCCCTTCAAACACTAAGTCATGAAGTATGATCTGAATTTCCTGAACTTGGCTGATCACCGTCTTGGTGTCAACCATCTTGAAATCCAGAAATTTGCCGACAACAAATTTCTTTGTGCCGGCATCTTCTGTCTTGTATTTTTTTCCAAAGAATCCCACAATTCTTTGGACATTTTGAATGGGTTGTAGACGTTATAGAGGGTATCTTCCAGCCCATTCAGAACATAGTTGCAACACAGGAAGTCGCTATCGTGCCATGCATCCACAGCAGTCCGCCTCAGATTGTCTGTAACTTATTCACCAATGGTCGGGGGTCCTCTTTCAAGAATCGGGACAGACCCAAAGTGCTCAAATAGAACAACATCTTCTGTTGCCAGCGCTGGAAGTCAACACCAGAAAATTTAACTGGTTTTTTCTCCATGCGCGGGAGCAGCAACCATTAGAGTGAAACTTATATTAGCCATTTTTCAAGAAAACAAAATTTTGTCTTGCGATTGTTGTTTGCGGTGTTTGGTTTTCCAAAAAAATGGGCAGAATAAAGGGGCAGAAAAGTAAATCGAGGCGAGAATTAGATTCTATATCCGCAAGACGAAATTGTCCCGTATAAAAGTGCTAACGGTTCTAGGCAATCGTCTCTAAGATACAACGACTTTCAAGTTTAAGTTAGCAACACTTGCAAAACTTAAACTTACAGCGAACTAAATGTATTTCGGAACTTTCGAAAGTGCAGAAAAAGACAGACATAAACAATATGCAGAAAATGCTATGAATTTTGGATTTTCTGATGTTGAAATTGAACATCCAGGGGGCTTTCATATAGAGATTCAGATGCCCTTTCAGAACAGGTGCATCCCTTGGTCTGGATCGATCTGGACTGTTGGATCGTGCCTTCTGACCAACAGGCACAATCTGATGGTCTAGATTGCATCTCTTCCGAAGGTACACACCCATTACTATGCACCTTTGCACACTAAATAGTCGTGTCCAGTCAGCGAACAGGTGTGTCCAGTCACTGTCACCGGACCGAACCATGGTTTGTTTTGTCAGAACTTTAAGGCTCCTCAAAGCTCCTCGTGACGATGCATACGTGCGAAGTGCAAAGTACGCCTCTAAAGCGCCCAAGGCGACTATGTGCGACGTGCGCGGGCCCAGGCCCAGCTTTGGCTCCGGCTCCGGCTCGAGCTCGGACGGTGCTCCGCACGCGCCTCTAAAGCGCCCAATGCGACTATGTGCGACGTGTGTGGGCCCGGGCCCAGCTCCGGCTCCGGCTCGAGCTCGGACGGTGCTCCGCACCGTCCTCGGTGCTATTTGAGCTAGCCAAAGGCTTGTCAAAATTGACTTGGTCCACTAGGGTGCACCATAAGGAGCTCCACTTGATTACTCATTATTAGTGGTGAAACTCTATATAAACTAATCAAACATTTAATATGTTTCCTATGTGGGATATGGTTTTCCATATTCCCACCTTTTTATATTCCTTATATAAAAGGCATTTAAGTGACTAATTTTATGCATTAATTTCTCATTCATCCAAAATTAGTTTTGAAAAAGTCAAAATGCTAATTTCATCTACCCGCAGTGTAGATTACGATTACATCATTCATTTTTCGAAATAAATAAATGATCTCACTTAATTAATTGGTCAAACATGGGTCAAAACCCATTTAATAGAAACCAATTTCCAACAGTAATTTTGAAACATCTCTAGATTTTTTTGTAACTCGGCTGAACCTCAGGGATGTTATTGTAATTATCCAAAAAAAAATTATTATTCAACAATCTCGTTTTTGTTAACATTGCATTCCCTTTCAAATGCAGGCATAAAATGATGAATAATCTCGAGTTTTGAATGTTGTACGAAAAATTAGAGTTCAAAATAATAGAAAATTAAATGCACGTAACTTGTTATTGGTGAACATAAATCACTGCCGACCTCATACATTGCTTGAAGCCTGAAGGTCTGGAATTAATAACCGGCAACTCTTCTTCTCGACATCCCAACTGAATTGTCCATGGAAAAATAATCACCCATGGCCAAGTAATGTTTTCGAGGTTTATGTTTCAATTATGTACCTTTTTATTTTATTTTTACAAGAAGAGTAATTAAATTAATTAAATCAAACTAGCAATATATCGATACAAGACAAAAAGAAATATGTTAAAAATCGTAAAAGATGAAACTATAAAAATATTCATAGCATTTAAGTTAATAACAAAAATGGGCTTAAAATCTACAACTTTGAAAAATATATAGTATCTAGTATATCCATGATTCCATATATACAAACATGTTGAATACTATAATCTGATTTGTTTTCGTTGTCGGATCAAAAACTTGATTGACTGAATCTTTTGCAAAAGAAAAAAAAACCGCAACAAGACCGACACAAACTAAATGTGCGCACCAGACGACGACATCATAAACAAGATAACAAACAAATAATTAGATGATCTATGTGGAAAAACTATTTATTTAAGAAATAAATTGATAAAAAATTTGTAGATGGGATGATTTGAGACCAAAATGGTCAAAAATCACCTTTTGACGATGAAGAACAAGAAAGAGAAGCCAAAAAGAGCGTTTGAGAGAAAAGAATGATAGGATTTATGTTAATATGTTTATATACCTTTTCTTGTCTAACACAAACAAAGTTAAGGATAAAAAAATCAAACTTTTTAAGGATTAACCGAACTCTTCCTGACTAGGCATGTTGTCAATGTCTATCCAAAAATCTACCTGCCTTTCAAATTCATAAAATCAACACCCAAACTTAACTAGTTCCACTTCTACATTATTTTTCGGAAAAAAAAAATTCCTTCATCTGAACTGAAGAAAATATTTTAGCATCTCCCAAATAAGTTTATCGGATCCAATGCCACATGGAAATCTCCGTTCCATCATCATGGGGACAAATTTTCTATTCCAAATTTGTGTTCTTTTTTTATTCTATTCATCCGGATGAATGATACATGCCCATGATACAAGCATGAATTGTTGATTATTTAAAGATATTTACACGAGTCATTCATCCACATAATATAGAATAAGATGTGGAATTTAGACAAGAAATCTGAACGTGATCATCATACAATGTCCCACACTTGATTCCTTAGACCCATATATTTCATTGAAAATACATGAGATGACACTACCCCAATCATAATTTCATGCACACTTAGGGAGTGTTTGCAAAATCTTCTGTTTTTAGAAGAAGTGTTTTATTGTAGCAGAAGCAAAGTAGCTGAGAATCAGAAATTGGTAGCATTTATAAATAGAATCAGAAGTTGAGAGTGTTTCTTGAAAAAATTGTAAAAGCGATTATTTATTTGTAAAAGTCAAACCAGAATCAGAATAAAAAATCTAAGGTTGTGATTGGTTGTGCTTTCGTTCCATCTATTTTTATTTTCTAAGAGAATAGTGATGCAATTTTTTTTAAAAGTGGAAGTTGGATGTGTAGAGAAAAATTAATGATATTAATGATTGTGTTGATGTGATTTAGAGATGTTGATTGTTTGTGAAAAAATTTGTGGAAAAATAGTTTAAAACATAATGAATTTAAAATAATCAAAATAGCGATAAATTAAAGAAATTGCTGTAATTCTTTATATGAATAGGGAGATGAGAGATAAATAAATAGTATAAGTGTGTATTGGAAAGTGTGAGAGAGGAATAGAAAAATGAGTTAATTTTGGAGAGAAAATGAATTTTTTTTTTTAAATTATTTCTTCCACAAACAATCACACTTCCAATAAAATTTCACTCAAAAATGAAAATTTTGGAAAAAATCACAATCAATCACAATCTAAGGCTATGATTGCTTGTCATCTAATTTCCAAAAATTTTATCTCAATTTTGTGGGATAATCGATTTTGTGAAAAGTGAATTTATTTATAAAGAAAACTTCATTTCTCTGAAAAACCAACTCATTTTTCTTTTCATCACTCACATTTCGCAAAATCCAACTACCCTATTTATTTCTCTCTCCTCCCATTTTTTTTAAAAGAATAAATTAGAAATATATAAAAATAAAAGAGTAAAGTGTTGTTTACAAAACCAAACAGCTAGCAATAATGAAAAACAAGAAGAAGCAATTAAAAAGATGGACCCAAGTCACATGCCGACCTGGTAGCAGAATTAGGGCCTCATTAAAACCTACCAAGGTAAAACCCACCCTTGTGGGAAAATCCCTTGGTAGGAAAAAGAGTACCCTAGAAAGAATAAGAAAGGTAAACCAATTGCACAGAAGACGCACGGTTAGTGCCCATCCGCATGGACATATCATGCGTCCTGTCGAACAAGCACGCACGGGCCGTGCCCATAAGCACGGCCTGCCCGTGCGTGATACCGAAGCGCAAAACACGAATCAAGGAACCCTCCCAACTAATATCTGAGGTGATAAATTAAACTACGATCCGTAGCAATAACCTCCTGAAGAAAATCCAGCGCCGCATCCCACCAAGTGTTACCCACAATGTATGCCTGCTTCGATAGGGTGTCAGCCGCCTGATTAGCCTCCTGAAAAACATGAGACTCGAAAGTGAACGAGACGAAGAGAGTGGAATAGGAGAATGAGCCTGCCCTTGATAACCCAAGGTACCTGCATAGAAAAGGTAGAAAAAACCAAAACCACATAAGAAGAATCAGACTCTAACCAAATAAAATTTCACCCTTTATCCAAAGCAATTTCGCAAGCAGTGATAGCCCCTTGCAACTCTGTCAGAAAAGTGAAACCCTGTCCAAGCCGAACTGTGAAGCATCCAACCACAAAGCCATGGCAATTCCGAAAGACACCGCCACAAGCTGAGTACCCTGGCGACCCCATCGCACTTCCGTCGGTATTAACTTTAATCCATCCGGATGGAGGGAGACTCTAACGCACAAGAGTAGGGAAAGTATTACGTCTACGACAGCCTGGGATGCCTAATTTTCTCAAAATAAAAAGATCCAAGAAATCATTATTCATGTAACCGATGGGAGTATGATGGGATTCTCTAATTAACGCTAGCACCTGAGCCCGAACAGCCATAATCGAAATCTTGTAATCCTCAAAAATTACCTTATTGCGACAAGTCCAGATGACCCAAATGAGAGTAATCAGAGTGAGTTTCCACAAAAATAGGATTTGAGAGCTTCCCTTAACCTCCAAGCTCTGAATGATAACACCCCAAATGCCAGACAGAAATCCAAGTGAGCGTTGAATAGGCCAGGAATATAATCCCAGTTGGGTCGCACCATCGGACAGTCTAAAAAACAATGATCCAAATCCTCCGATTGATGGAAACAAAAATGATAGACCGCAGGCCCAATAGTCCCTCTCCTCTGCAAATGACCCCACAGAGGAAGCTTGTTATGAATAATGCGCCAGACAAGTATAGAACGACGAGTCGGTATACCCGTGTGTCAAATCCATTTACCCCAACAAACAATAAGAAGATTCGTATGAATATGCCAGTAGGCGATACGAGATGTGACGGTCTTTTAAATGTTTTTGTGTGTGAATTTTGTGTGATTTCTATTTTTCGTGTGAGTGATTGAGCGTATTTTTGTGTCTTTTCGCCCCATTTTATATTACCATATGTTACGTATGGTATTTTTGCTTGTTTCATAGGTTTTCGTTAGGGGTGATCACGGTGCGGTTTTGCGGTTTTTTGAGTACATTTCAAACCGAATTGCTATATGCAGTTCGGTTAAATAAAATTTTCAAATCGCGATTTTATGAAGTAAAACCGAAGGTAAAAGCCAAGCGGGCGGTTTTGCAATTTTAATTAACAAAAATTTATATAATTGATAAATTAATATAATTTTGTTATGATCTTTTAAAGAAAAAGCCAACGAAAAATATTATAATTGAAAAGTGATTTTTTTTCAAACAAGGTGTATTTTTGTGAATAAAATGCACATTGCAATATCTTTTATTTCAGTTACATTCAATATATATTGCAATATAATATTGTTCTATTTTAATGCAAAACATAATGCATTGTAACAATATTAAAAGAATGTAAAATGCGTTATAATTTAGTATACAAAGTGTGAATCTTATTATATCTTCATAAAATTAGTGCTTAATATATTTATTGTCTTACTATTTAACTAAAGGCTAAAGAATAATATTTTATTTTATCCTAAATTATAGAGGTGCGGTGTGGTGCGGTTTTGGCGTTTTTTCAAAACTTAAAACCATAACCGCAACAACAATGCGGTGCGGTTTCTATCTAATATTTTGAATTGCGGTTTTGGTCATAAATTATAACGGTGCGGCTTGGTGCGGTCCGGGCGGTTTTTTAAAATTTATGATCACCCCTAGTTTTCTTAAAAAAAGAACTTAAAAATGGGCTAAAACGGTAAAAAACAGGCATTACGGGCGAAAGACGGTCCGACATTATGCACGCATGCGCAAGGCTACATAGCCCGCACGTAAGTCATTAAACGAAGTAGTGTGCGCGCGCACTTGTGCGCGGCGCGCAATGTCAAGATTGACGTAAATGTGTCGGCCAGGCAACAAAAATCTTCCATATATTTTTCTCAAAGTTTACTCGTGTTTAGTTTGATTCTTGTCTTCTTAATTGTTTTTCTTTAGCTTATTAAAAATCACAAATCTTGTTAGAGTGTTTAGTATTTAATTTTTGTTATTTGTGAAGCATAATAATTATTTGCCGGTTAAGTCTTCCTTGAGAGATGACTTGTGGTCAACTTGCTACCTTATAATTGATCTCTTGCGAGGATTGTTAGACTTTTATAGGTGTTTAGCGGTCGAACAAAATTTTAGCACCATTGCCGGGAAAGGCTTTAGGCGTAATAATTATTGTGTCTAGTTATCCGTGTTTTTAGTTTAGGATTTCTTTTTGTTTGCTTTTGGATTTTTACCTGATTCGAGAAATACGTTTGATTTGTTTTCCTAAGTTTGTTTATGCAATGACATAGGAATCTCAATCTGGAGCTTGCACCTTTTGTAGACGATATTCACCGCGTTCCGAGACGTATAAGGAATGAGGGGGACGATTCTTCGGTTAGTAGCGAGGATTCTCAGGATCACGTTCCAAAGGAAGAACAAACAGACGAGCCAGCAATCGGTGATAATCAAAACAGAAACAACGCGAAGGCACGCCAGCCTTCGATGCATGAGTTCGCATCCCCAGTAATTAGAACTGCGATCTCTTGCATCACTTTGGGACAAGCAGCACATAACTATGAGCTAAAAAATATGCACTTCAATCAGTTACCGTCTTTTTATGGAATGCCCAATAAAGATCCTCTTAACTTTATTCGGGAATTCTATTCTGTCATTCAAACTTTTCCACTACAGGATTTGAACAAGGATCAGCTAAAGATACGTTGCTTTCCATATACTCTGAAGGATCGGGCAAAAACATGGCTTATGTCTCTACCTCCCAACTCTCTTATTACTTGGGAGGCGGTGTACAATAAGTTCATGGGCAGGTGCTACTCTCATCAGAAAACTTCAGATCTGCGAGGTAAGATAGCTACCTTTAGTCAAATGGAAGGTGAGCCTTTTCATGAGGCTTGGGATCGCTTCAAATATTTACAGACTAAATGCCCACATCATCACTACCCACTGGAATTGTTAAACCAATTCTTCTATGATGGATTATCACATAACTTTCAATATATGGTTGACAATGCTGCTGGGGGTGTCATGGGTGTGAATACAGCCCAGGAAATTTATGATATTCTATATATAATGAGTGATAACTCCCAACAAAAGAGTATCTGAGGCAAACGGGCTACCGTGAATGAAGTATCTCCAAGTTACAATGTGACAAAACAATTCGCTGAGTTGACTAAATAAGTACAATTGTTGGCTACACGGGGGCATCCATCTACCACCCTTCCCTCTGTTGAGTCATGCGGAATTTGTGGTGAATTTGGTCATGGGGCTAATGTTTGTAATATGGTGATTGAACAACAGGTTGAGGACATTAATGCTATCCAGGATTTTTAGCAAAGTCCTCGTAATGATCCTTACGCTCAAACTTACAACCCAGGTTGGCGGAATCATCCGAACTTTGGTGGGAAAATTAGCAAAATCCATCTCAAATCCATCTGAGGCCACCTCCCCAAGGTCAGCCATCAAACCAATCTCGGCCTCCATCTATTGAGAATAGCTTGAGTTCATTCATCCTGGTTAGTAAGAAAACTCAAGAGGCCAACATTCAGCAGTTTGAGTCCATGGAAGCTTCATTCAAATGTCTTAAAACACAAGTTGGTCAATTAGCCACTCAATTTGGTGAAGTTGCTCAACATGTGGTAAATAAAGGAAAGCTACCTAGCCAACCAGAACAAGCCCAAGCCCTCACCGTGTTACGAAGTGGTAAGGTTATTGATAACAAAGTTGAAATTCTATTTTCTACTACTTTGACTAACCCTGTAGGGGACAAGGAGATCGAGAATGCCTCGAATTCAAAAGACATGCAAAAGGAAGAAAAGAGGAGTAAGGGATCTGTTTTGCACAAAACCAACAATCCTTACAAACCTCCAATTCCTTTCCCAAGTCGCCTTCGGAATGAAAAAT
Source organism: Rehmannia glutinosa (assembly GCA_016081115.2). NCBI lineage: Eukaryota > Viridiplantae > Streptophyta > Magnoliopsida > Lamiales > Orobanchaceae > Rehmannia > Rehmannia glutinosa. The sequence goes on from CM071933.1 coordinate 41,011,442, forward strand.
AGGATAAACAGTTCTTGGATTTCTATAACATGTTATCTAAGGTTAATGTCAATTTACCTCTGCTAGATGTTATAAGAAATGTGCCAGCTTATGTCAAATTTTTCAAAGAACTCGCATCCAACAAAAAGAAGTTTGGCGGTAATGAGAAGGTAATAGTTTTCGAAGTGGCAAGTGTGATTCTTCAGCACCAATTGCCTCCTAAACAACGAGATCTAGGTAGTTTTGTTATTACAATTGCAATGCAAAATGTTAAGTAAACTTATGGGATGCTCGATTTGGGGGTTGGGATAAATTTGATGCCTTATTCTATTTTTAAACAACTTGATTTACGAGAACTGAAGTCCACTAGAATGTGTCTTCAACTTGATGATAGGTCTATTCGGTACCCTAAAGATATTGTTGAAGATATTTTAGTAAAAGTGGGTGGTCTCATTGTCCCTGTTGATTTTGTTCTATTAGAAGTAGGAGAAGTGCAAAATCAAGGTAATGAGCACACACTTTTGTTAGGCCGCCCATTTATGGCCACAATTCACACACTTATTGATGTTAAATTAAAAATGGGCGCATGACTATGACTGTGCTTGGTGAAACTATGACTTTCTCTATTTCTGATACTAACCATACCTCGCATGCATCACTTGAAAATTGCTCTTTCATTGATGTAATTGATGGGGCAGTTGAAAATACATTCTTGCATTATTATAGTCTTGACACTTTATTTCTTGAGCAGGATAATATTTTTGACATCATGGAAGACATATGGGCAAGCCTAAAACATGGGGGGTGATGGAAATATTCGTGTTAAAAGACGTAGATAGTAAACCCCAACAAAAACTTGAATTGAAAGAACTCCCTAAATATTTAAAATATGTGTTTTTAGAAGCCGGTGATTATTTCTGATGTACTTTCTAAAGAAGAAGAGGGAGAATTGTTGGTGGTGATTAGAAAATTTAAAAATGCAAATGGATGGGGGTTGAGTGATATCAAAGGGATTAGCCCTGCTACATGCATGAATAGAATTATTCTAGATGAAGAGGCTAAGCCTAGTAGAGAAGCTCAAAGAAGATTGAACCCCGTTATGATGAAAGTAGTGAAAAAAGAGGTATTAAAGCTTCTAGCTGAAGGGGTGATATACCCGATTACGGATAGTGAATGGGTGAGTCCGATGCATGTTGTACCAAAGAAGAGTTGGATAACAGTTGTAGAGAATGAAAAAGGTGAAATTATTCCCACTAGGATCACGACTGGATGGAGGATGTGCATAAATTATAGGAAGTTGAATGCTGCTACTAAAAAAGATCACTTCCCCCTTCCCTTTATTGATCAAATTCTTGACAAACTTGTAGGACATAGTTTCTATTGTTTTTTTGGATGGTTTGTCAGGTTATTATCAAGTGGCCATCGCACCGGAGGATCAAGCAAAAACTACTTTCACATGCCTGGTTGGGACTTTTGCATTTCAACGAATGCCATTTGGACTTTGCAATGTGCCAGCAACTTTCCAAAGGTGCATGTTTTCAATTTTCTCTGACACGGTTGATGACTTCATTGAGGTATTATGGATGATTTTTCTGTATTTGGATCCCCTTACTCTGATTGTCTAAATAAATTGGCTAAGATTCTTGAACAATGTATTGAATGCAAGTTAACTTAAAGTTGGGAAAAAAGCCATTTTATGGTGACAAGCGGAATTGTTTTAGGCCATGTAGTTTCAAAAAGAGGGATCGAGGTTGATAAAGCTAAAATTGATGTTATTGAAAAACTACCTCCTCCCATTAATGTTAAGGGCATTAGGAGTTTTCTTGGGCATGTTGGATTTTATAGAAGGTTTATTAAAGATTTTTCAAAAATTAGCCGACCTCTTTGTAAATTGCTTGCTCAAGATGCACCTTTTGATTTTGATGTAAAATGTTTGAATGCCTTTAACACCTTAAAAGAGAAATTCATAATTGCTCCTATTGTTGTTGCTCCTGATTGGTCATTGCCTTTTGAAATTATGTGTGATGCGTCTAATCATGCTGTAGGGGCCGTCTTAGGGCAAAGAATTGATAAATCCATGTGATTTACTATGCTAGTTTGACTCTTAATGATGCACAAGTAAATTACACTACCACTAAAAAAAACTTTTAGCTGTTGTTTTCTCTTTGGATAAATTCAGATCTTATATTGTTGGGTCTATGGTAATTATTCATAGTGATCACACAGCCTTGCGATACTTGTTGAGTAAGCCACAAGCTAAACCTAGGTTAATTCGGTGGATTTTGATGTTGCAAGAATTTAATGTTAAAATAAAAGATAGATCACTTGTCTCGTCTTACTCTTACTGATGACACTCTTGCTTCTCATAAACACGAGCATATAATTTATTCTTTCCCCCATGAACAATTATTTGAGGTTACTTCAGTTCCTTGGTATGCCGACATTGTGAATTTTCTTGCATGTGGAATTGTGAGAACTAACCTTTCATTTTAGGAAAAGAAAAGATTTTTACCTACTTGTAGGTTCTACTTTTGGGATGACTCATACCTGTTTAGAATCTGCAGGGATGAAATTATCCGAAGATGCATTCCTGAAAATGAACAGAATGATGTTTTGGCTTTTTGTCATGAAATGCACTGTGGTGGGCACTTTGGAGCCCGTAAAACAGCCTTTAAGGTTCTACAGTCAGGACTTTATTGGCCATCATTGTTCAAGGACGCACACAATTTTGGGCTGATGTGCGATAGATGCAAAAGAACTGGAAATATTAGTAGGAGGATTGAAATGCCTCTAAATAATAACTTGGTAGTAGAAATATTTGATGTGTGGGGTATTGATTTCATGGGCCCTTTCCCTAAGTCTTTTGGTTATGAATATATACTTGTTGTTGTTGACTACGTGTCCCGGTGGGTTGAGGCAATCCTCACGAGGACTTACGATGCTAATACTGTCATAAAGTTTGTGCAGGAAAATATTTTAAGCAGGTTTGGATTCCCGAGAGCTATCATTAGTGATGGGGGAGAATATTTTTACAACAAATTATTCGATAAACTGATGAAGAAAAATGGCATCACACATAAGGTAGCTACATCTTATCATTCTCAAACTCCCGGGCAAGTGGAAACCACCAACAAACAAATAAAGGGGATTTTGGAGAAGACAGTAAACCCTACAAGGAAAGACTGGGCTACCAAGTTAAATGATGCACTCTGGGCATACAGAACAGCGTATAAAACAGTTTTGGGAATGATCCCCTATAGACTAGTTTTCAGGAAAGCGTGTCATTTACCAGTTGAAGTGGAGTACAAGGCATATTAGGGCTATCAAAGCAACAAATTTTGACTTGGACAAAGCTGGAGTCGAAAGGAAGTTGCAAGTGTCTGAACTTGACGAGTTTCGTAATGACGCATTTGAAAATACATGAATATAAAAAGATAATGTCAAGCGGTTGCACAATAAAAGGGTTATCCATAAAAATCTCGAACCAGGAATGAAGGTCATTTTATTTAACTCACGGCTGCGGTTATGCCCAGGGAACCTAAAATCAAGATGGAACGGGCCATTTGAGATCAAAGAGGTATACCCTTATGGAACGGTAAAATTACTTAATCCAAGGACGCATGAATCTTTCAAGGTGAATGGCCATCGGGTTAAACCATATTTTGAAGGGGTATCTCGGGCTGAAGGAATTGAGAGCATAAGCTTCGAATAAGTCAATTGAGACCGTACTCAGGTATCGTCAAGCTAAGACGTTAATTAAGCGCTTATTGGGAGGCAACCCAAGTGTTTTTTTCCATTTTTTTATATTATTTTCTTATTTTCTCGACTAACCGGATCTAATGGTTCATTTGAGTTTTTCTCTTTTTATAAATATATATAATAGTTTATTAAATAAATAAATAAAACCCCAAGAAAGCGATAAGTGAAATCCATCAAGTGTGTGTCAGAAAAACGAAGTGTAGTGTAAACCCCTACGCGTGCGTCCCGTGGTGGCTACTGATCTTCAGCTGCGCGTCCGCGCACGTCCACGCACGTCCTGTTATATATTTTTTTTCGACCGCTAAACACCTAAAATAAATCTAGCAATCCTCGCAAGAGAACGAGATCAATCGTATGGTAGCAAGTTGACCACAAGTCCTCTCTCAGGGTAGACTTAGCCGGCAAATAATTATTATGTATCACAATAAACAAAAAGTAAATCCTAACCAGTCTAACCAAATTTGTGATTTTTAATAAACTAAAGGAAAACGATTAAGAAGACAATAATCAAATTAAACACGAGTAAACCTTGAGAAAAATATATGGAAGAAAGTCTAGGATTTTGGATTCATCTCATCAAACTCACAAGCAGAATATCAAATAATTGATCACGCGGGTAACAAATATAACAATCATGTAAAATTAAGGCCTAGGTCTGATAACTCACTTATTGCCTTACATTTTGGAGTTTCTGATGTGGCCGGCTTTAATTATCACGTGGTAGAAAGAATTTTCATTACTAAGGACAGTCTACTCGGTTCCGAATTTTTAACTAAGGTAGGAGAATTTCGTGATCCTACCAGTCAAAAATGTTTTAACAACTATAAATGGAACCCGGATGGCGCCTACCTACCCCAGCCTACTGCCTTGGGGGACGGCAGTCAAGGCGCAGATGATACTGATACAGATGAACCACAAGCTGCACGTTCCACCGATCCCTTCGCCTCGGGCTCATCCTCGGCCTCGAGCCAAGGCAACACTACTGGTTTGGATGTCGTCCTATCACGCCTTGATTCTATTCAAGACAATTCATCCATTTTCAGCATCAGATGACTGCAGCAGCAGATGATCGGCCTCCACACCCTCATGAGAGACATCAGCGTCCAGATAAACTCACTTGACAGTCGGGTGCAGAATATCGAACAGAATTGGGCACTATCTTTTTTGTCTCTCCACCCTTCACCACCGCCCGAGGATAATTAGTGATTTTCCCAAAAAATTTGTTTGTCTTGTCTGTTTCTCTTTTCTTTCTTCTTGTGTGTTTTTTCTCCCTTTGCATGCGGAGTTTGCTATTTTTTGCATGTTATTTTTCACTACTCTAGTTTTTCTATTTTTTGTTTTGTGTTTTCTTCTACATTTGGCTTTTGCAGAATCATAGGCGGAAGTACTTCATTACTTATCAATCTTCGAAATTTTCAGGGACGTATTTCATCTTCTCCTTCATATTTTGTTAAACTCGTTGAGGTCATTGCGTGTTTTAAGTGGGGGGACAATTCGTCATTGATAATATAAGTTGATTGCTTGTAGTAAAAGTTTTACTTTGCCTATTAATTATCCCTAGTTTAATAATAATGCTATTTAGTTAACTCGAAATCCATGCATTAATTTGAGACTCAATTAGAAAATGACATTGTGAACTTGATGCGTAGGATTTGACTAAGTGGTGAATTAACTCTTTTGATAAACGAGTTAGGCAATGGTTAAACAGTATTCAAGGTTATGGGGTATGAATTTCGAGATTTCATTGATGTTAATTGAATTAAAACCCTTATTTTTATTGCTTTATGTATTACAAAATTACTAGACTTGCAAATAATTAAAAAAAATTTAATTGCAGTAAAGCCCGAAAAGAAATAAAAAAAATGCAATAAAGAGTGCTATAAAAAATGAAATAATCGAGATTATACTCCACTGGTTGAGTTGCGTAGTAACTAGGAGCATTCATGCGCCCACCAATCATTTAAATCCCAAATGTAATGTCACCTACTTATTATTTTACATGATACTCGGAAGCACAAGATCTACAATAAACAAAAAATATAAAAGATGAATTAAGGCTCCAGTTTTCAGCTTGGTTAAGGATATCACTTCGGCTAAAATGCCTTGCTCGGCTAAATCAACATGGGCCATTGGAGTGTCCTCGTGAGCTCTAGAAGTCCCTTTTTGTGCCCTTTTGCCTCGGGGTGGTGCCATTGGTGGAAGATACGTACTTAATCGGAGTGCCTTGATGTTGTGGAGGTCGAATTTCGGTATAGGGTAGATTTGGTGAGGACTTGGACTTGAAGATTTAGGGAAAATCTCGCCTCTGCCCATCTGTTAAAGCTCCTGTCTGCCCAGGTGCGTGTGCGCGCACCAGTGCGCATGTGCGCGGTTTGGCGTGTCAGGGTGCACGTCACGCACCCCCCTGCGCGTGCGTTTCGTGGTGGCTACTGATCTTCAGCTGCGCGTCCGCGCACGTCCACGCACGTCCTGTTATATATTTTTTTTCGACCGTTAAACACCTAAAATATATCTAGCAATCCTCGCAAGAGAACGAGATCAATCGTATGGAAGCAAGTTGACCACAAGTCCTCTCTCAAGGTAGACTTAGCCGGCAAATAATTATTATGTATCACAATAAACAAAAAGTAAATCCTAACTAGTGTAACCAAATTTGTGATTTTTAATAAACTAAAGGAAAACGATTAAGAAGACAATAATCAAATTAAACACGAGTAAACCTTCAGAAAAATATATGGAAGAAAGTCTAGGATTTTGGATTCATCTCATCAAACTCACAAGCAGAATATCAAATAATTGATCACGCGGGTAACAAATATAACAATCATGTAAAATTAAGGCCTAGGTCTGATAACTCACTTATTGCCTTACATTTTGGAGTTTCTGATGTGGCCGGCTTTAATTATCACGTGGTAGAAAGAATTTTCATTACTAAGGACAGTCTGCTCGGTTCCGAATGTTTAACTAAGGTAGGAGAATTTCGTGATCCTACCAGTCAAAAATGTTTTAACAACTATAAATGGAACCCGGATGGCGCCTACCTACCCCAGCCTACTGCCTTGGGGGACAGCAGTCAAGGCGCAAATGATACTGATACAGATGAACCACAAGTTGCACGTTCCACCGATCCCTTCGCCTCGGGCTCATCCTCGGCCTCGAGCCAAGGCAACACTACTGGTTTGGATGTCGTCCTATCACGCCTTGATTCTATGCAAGGCAATTTCATCCATTTTCAGCATCAGATGACTGCAGCAGCAGATGATCGGCCTCCACACCCTCATGAGAGACATCAGCGTCCAGATAAACTCACTTGACAGTCGGGTGCAGAATATCGAACAGAATTGGGCACTATATTTTTTGTCTCTCCACCCTTCACCACCGCCCGAGGATAATTAGTGATTTTCCCAAAAAATTTGTTTGTCTTGTCTGTTTCTCTTTTCTTTCTTCTTGTGTGTTTTTTCTCCCTTTGCATGCGGAGTTTGCTATTTTTTGCATGTTATTTTTCACTACTCTAGTTTTTCTATTTTTTGTTTTGTGTTTTCTTCTACATTTGGCTTTTGCAGAATCATAGGCGGATGTACTTCATTACTTATCAATCTTCGAAATTTTCAGGGACGTATTTCATCTTCTCCTTCATATTTTGTTAAACGCATTGAGGTCATTGCGTGTTTTAAGTGGGGGGACAATTCGTCATTGATAATATAAGTTGATTGCTTGTAGTAAAAGTTTTACTTTGCCTATTAATTATCCCTAGTTTAATAATAATGCTATTTAGTTAACTCGACATCGATGCATTAATTTGAGACTCAATTAGAAAATGACATTGTGAACTTGATGTGTAGGATTTGACTAAGTGGTGAAATAACTCTTTTGATAAACGAGTTAGGCAATGGTTAAACAATATTCAAGGTTACGGGGTATGAATTACGAGATTTCATTGATGTTAATTGAATTAAAACCCTTATTTTTATTGCTTTATGTATTACAAAATTACTAGACTTGCAAATAATTAAAAAAAAATTTAATTGCAGTATAAGCCCGAAAAGAAATAAAAAAAATGCAATAAAGAGTGCTATAAAAAATGAAATAATCGAGATTATACTCCACTGGATGAGTTGCTTAGTAACTAGAAGCATTCATGTGCCCCATGTTTGACTTTTACATAAAACGGCAGCTCAAACATGAGTATGGGAAACCACTTTAGGAGCCTTTGGAAAACATCCAAAGTTTACACCTAGTGGAATAATGTCTCGAGAAGTCCTAGCGAAAAAAAAAGGGCAAGTACTTGCGTAATTTATGTATGAATACAAGGGTTGCAACTTTTGACACAAATTTGAAATTTTATAAAGAAAGTCAAACACTTTGACTAATTGTTTAATTTTAGCCAAATGAGTTTATTGCGAAGGTTACGGATCGATGAGGAATTATCCGAGGTGGATAGAACTTGATGTTATGGAAAAATTGATTTTCAAAATAAGCATTATATTTCTTGATTGAGTTTATGGGCATTATTATTTGCTTGAGGACAAACAAAAGGCTAAGTATGAGGGAGTTGTTTTAAATGTTTTTGTGTGTGAATTTTGTGTGACTTCTATTTTTGTGCGAGTGATTGTGCGTATTTTTGTCTTTTCGCCCCATTTTATATTGTCATATGTTACGTATGGTATTTTTATTTGTTTCGTAGGTTTTCGTAAAAAAAAGAACTTAAAAATAGGCTAAAAAGGTTAAAAACGGACATTACGGGCGAAAGACGGTCGGGAAAGCCGACGTTGTGTGCGCGCGCAAGGGTTCATTAAAGAAAGTAGTGCGCGTCGCGCACAGGTGTGCGAACACGCACAACATCGGCCAGGCAACACAAGACGCGCGCGCGCCTGCGCGTGCTAGACGGAGACAAGCCGTGCGCGCAAGACGCCCGCGCGGCAAGGCGATGCGTGGCGCGCAGGGTGTCACGCGGGAGCTGTGCGGACACGCGCCTCTGCGCGGACGCACACCGGGCGATTATTCTAAAATTTTAGTCCGATTTTCCCTTTTCATTTTGGATTCTTCCACCTTGTATAGGGTTTAGGCTTATAAATAGCACTTGGGGGATCCATAATTTCGTACACTCTCATTCATAGCACTTCTAGACTTTAGTTTTTGGTATTTTTCTCTTGCTTTTCATTATTGGGATTGCTTGGGTTCTTCCCCTTGAAGTTATTTTGCTTCTTAATCAAAGAGTAAGATTTCTTCATATCTTTTGTTTGATTTTAATTGTTGGGTTATTATTATTGTTGCATGATTATTTTTATGATTGTTTTCTTTCCTTCAATTGAGATTATGATTCCATCCCTAAGCATGAACTAATTTCCTTGTTCTAGGATTAAGATGATTTCATTCAAACAAACAAGCATGAGTATTGATTAATTGATTTGCTTTCCTGAATGAATTGCTTTATTTGATAATTGATTGTCTGATCAACTTTTCATTATTTTGGAGGAATAATTGAGATTGATCGAAGATATTATTCTTGTACTAAATTTATTTAGGTGGTTAGATATGAATCAGAGATGTATTATCTAACCCTAAGCTTAATAAAAATAGCAAATTATGTTGGGATACAGCTAATCTGTGAATACGTGAGTTATCAGACCTAAGCCTTATTTTTACATGATTGTTATATTTGTTACCCGCATAATCAATTAGTTGATATTCTGCTTGTGAGTTTGATGAGATGAATTCAAAATCCTAGACTTTCTTCCATATATTTTTCTCAAAGTTTACTCGTGTTTAGTTCGATTCTTGTCTTCTTAATTATTTTCCTTTAGCTTATTAAAAATCACAAATCTTGTTAGAGTGTTTAGGATTTAATTTTTGTTATTTGTGAAGCATAATAATTATTTGTTGCTAAGTCTTCCTTGAGAGATGACTTGTGGTCAACTTGCTACCCTACAATTGATCTCATTCTCTTGCGAGGATTGTCAGACTTTTATAGGTGTTTACAGGTAGAACAGACGGCCACATGAACAGATTTAGACCAAATACGAGAATCTTCCCCACCCACCACAGGCATGTCCAACATGTCCATAACAATATCTTCACAATTCAAAATAAACAGTGAAGTGAAATGCCAAATGCCATCAATAAGATAGTCGGAAACCTTTTGAGCTAATATCCTATGAAAACTGTGAGGGATACCCAACTTATCTGCAATACTATACCCAAGCCAATTATCCCACCAGAACAAAATAGCGGTGCGGTCCCCGATAATCCATCTAGAATCAGTCTTGAGAGAAGAAATAAATGGGGCGGAAGCCCGTCCACAACGAGGAACTGACAGGAGTGACCTTAGGCTCAAGATAGCCATCCAAGAACCTGCGACGAAGGAATCTAGCCGCTAGAGAATCTGAAGCCAAAATATCCCAAGTATAATGCATCAGAAAGGACGCATTCATAGTTGAAATAGAACGCAAACCCAAACCACCCTCATCCGAAGATGCACACATACGACTCCAAGAAACAGTAACAAGGCCCTTTTTCGTGATGTCCCCAGTCCAAATAAAATTGTGAGCAGCCCAATCTAATCGACAGATAAGCGTGACCGGCCACTTGTAGACCATCATAGAATAAACAGCGGAACTGAAGATAACAGAATTAACCAAGAAAACCCGACGAGCCATAGAAAGAGTATGACCCTTCCAGTTACTGAATTTGCTAATAATACGATCAATGATAGGCTCCAATTGAATCCGTCTAGGCACCCCCTTAAAGAGCGGAACACCCAAATAAGTGAACGCAGGCTCCCCTCCCTCATCCCGATCACACGAAGAATAGCCCTCTTCTGACGAACAAATTTTCCAAAATAAATGGTGGATTTGTCATGAGTAGTATATTGCCCTGAAAGCTGCTCGTAATCTGAGAGAATGCGAGAGATAGTCGCAGCATTATCTGTGGAAGCTTGGCAAACAAATGATCACGTCATCAACATACACTAAATGAGTAGGATAAGATATACCATGACCAGCCCCAATACTTGTGATAGCCCGAGATTGAACATGCTGACTCATGAGGTTACTCAAAACCTCCTCCGCGATGCAGAAAAGTAGCGGGGACAACGAATCACCTTGACGGACCCCTTGCGAACACCCAAAATAACCAACCGGGGAGCCATTCAGTAAAACCGAAAGCTTGGCAGACTGAAGAATGCTAGAAATCCAACCACAAATCCAAAAAACCAAAAGCTCTCATGACACCCAGCAAAAAATCCCAAGAAATGATATCAAAAGCTATGAGAATATCCACCTTGATGGCCATATTGCCACCGTACGCCCGACGATCTAAACAATTAATGCATTCAGAAGCAATAGAAATACAATCATTACGATGACCCGCAATAAACCCAAACTGAACCGGTGAGATGATAGAAGCCGCCACCAAAGCCAGCCTGCTGGAGAGGATTTTAGTAATAATTTTGAACAAAATATTACTAAGAATAATGGGCTGGAACAGATCGACTCTGACAGCCTCCGCCACCTTCGGAATGAGCACCACAAAATTAGAATTAATCCCTGGAGGGAGGACGCCCGTGTCAAAGAAATTCTGAACTGCCTGAACCACATCTGACGAAACCAACTCCCAAGCAAATTGATAGAACTTACCAGGGAAGCCATCGGGGCCAGGTGCACTCACATGATCCATCTCAAAAACCGCTTGTTTAATCTCCTCTAAAGAAGGACGATTAATGAGACTATGGTTTTGGTGCGGCGTGACCGATGGGTCAATGATAGAGGATATATGGTTCAGCGCCATAGGGGCAGGAGAAAAAGAAGTCGTGAACATATTCTCATAAAATTGAACCACACATTCCGCGATAGCAACTAGGTCCCTACAATTCTCCCCATCAATAACAAGTAAAGAAATAGAGTTCCTAGACTTACGAATTTTAACCGCACTCTGAAAATACATAGTATTTCTGTCCCCAATCTTAAGCCAAATATTCTGGCTTCTCTGGCGCAACATCTCATATTCCTTATTCATTAACTCCAATAACAGAGCGCTAGACTCCACCTCTTGGCAGAATATCTCATCCAAATAACCATCAATGGCGATAGTCTCCTGAATGGAAGAAATGTCTGATAAAATGGACTCCTTTTGCTGAAAATTATTTCCAAATATTGTAGTGTTCCAATCTTTAAGACAAGCTTTGAGACGCTTAAGCTTACTAGTAATATGTCCCCAGGAAGAATTGGACAAAATAGGTGTATTCCACGACTCCCTGTGTTAGCTCAAGTGGCTACGATAATCTAGAGGGGGTGAATAGATTATGCCGTTTTTCCAAATTATGCCCTCCTTTTCGAATGAATAAGCAATGACAAGAATGTAGGTGCGGGAAATAAACAACACACGTCGATTTATAGAGGTTCAACCCACCTAGTGTAAATCCAAGCGGCTACGATAATCTAGAGAGGGGGTGAATAGATTATCTCCATCTTTTCGATTTTACCCTTTTTTTCGAACAAAACAAGCCAAGACAATATAAAAGGTGCGGAATGTAAACAACACGCGTCGATTTATAGAGCTTCACCCCACCTAGGGACTATGTGCTCTACCACCCCAGTATATCCGGGATGGGTTTCGAAAAAGAAAAAGAATTTTATTAATTACCAAAATTAATACAAATTCAACTTACAACACCTTTAAGAGCACCACACTCTTCTTCAACACCACCTTTGAGATTACCACAATCTCTCTTGAAGATTTCCACAATCTCCAACGGCACCTTGTGAAGATTACCACAATCTTCAACCTTGAAGAATACCAAATTCTTCAACACCTCAACAAGAAAATTACCACAATCTTCTTACACCTAACACCTAGATCACCCAAGTGTGTTCTTACCACAAAAACACTCACAAGGATATCTTGTGTTGAATTATACAATTGAGTGCAAGTGTAATCAAGAATTACCCAAAAATTCAAGATTACAACTCGATAATGAATTATACAATTGAGTGCAAGTCTAATCAAGAATGGCCTAGACCTCAAGAATGTGAAAGTGATAAGCTAGGCAAATTACAACAAGATTAATGACAATATAAGACCAAGTGTTTGCTTGAGTATTTCTTGTTGTGTTGTATTGTTCTCTCTTATGTTGTTGTGCTTCAAATCTTCCTCTATTTATAGGAGATGATTGATCATTGATAGGCTCCTCTTGGGGATTGAAAATCTGTAAAAAATTGCAAGACAATTGAAGAAAATAGCTGTTAGAAATCCATCCCACAAAATAAGGAAAAGTTGTCTGCTGTCAAACGGTCAGAAATTTGCTGTCAAACTTGAGGGCGACCGGTCGCGCACAAATAGAAGTTTGAAAGAATCGCAGAAAAATACACTAGGGGGACCGGTCCGGTCATCCCTAGGTGGACCGGTCACCCCTGACCATTTTGAGGTTTCTGCGAGTTCTGTTTCAAGAAACTCGTTCCCAGGTACCGGTCGTCTCTTTGGTCGACCGGTCGACCTCCGCAATGAAATGTTGTCCGATTTTTGTCCAAAATAAACCTCAAGAAATACTCCGAAAAATTTGTAAAAACATTTTAAATCGATTGGGAGTATTTTGGACAACATTAGAAATATAGTTTTGATGAAATAACACATTACCATAAAATCATCAAAAGTGTTGTCCGATAAACTTCAAGAAATACTCCGAAAAATAGTAAAAACATTTTAGATCGATCGGGAGTATTAGGACAACATTTAGAAACATAGTTTCGATGTAAAAACCCATTGACGCAATATCATGAAATGTGTTGTCCAATTTTGTCGAAAACAAACTTGAAGAAATACTCCGGAAAATATTAAAACCATTTTAAATCATTTAAGAGTATTTGGACAACCTTTAAAAATATTGTTTTGGTATAAAAACAAAATCATCAAAATCATGATAAAACCATTTATCAAACACCTAGGGCCTAATCTTCTACCACCCCAGTATCTCCGGGATGGATTTCAAAAAAGAAAAAAAGATTTTATTAATTACCACAATTAATATAACATCACCTTACAACACCTCTTTGGAGATTACCACAATCTCCCTGAAGATTACCACAATCTTCTACGGCACCTTGTGAAGATTACCACAATCTTCCAACTTGAAGAACACCAAATTCTTCAACACCTCAAAGAGCACCAAAATCTTCAATAAGAAGATTACCACAATCTTCTAACACCTAACACCTAAGATCACCCAGGTGTGTTCTTACCACAAGAACACTCACAAGGATATCTTGTGTTGAATGATGAACCCAAATTCAAGATTACAACTCGATAATGAAAAATACAAGTTTGAGTGCAACTATAATCAATAATTAAGCCTAGACCTCCAGATGTGAAAGTGTAAGACCTTAGGCTATTACAACAAGAATGTTGAAAGTGAAAGCTTAGAGAAATTTGCAGAGTGTTTGCTTGTATGTTGTATCTTGTGTCTTCAAAATCATCTTCTATTTATAGGAGAGTCTTCACAAACATAGGCTCTGATGACGCCCGAGCCGAGCTGGAAGAAATTAATCCACGCCATCAGTCCAGCACACATCCGAGTGGGAGGCCTACAGGTGACGTCAGTAACGGTGCCCGGTGACACATCATGAATTAGGCTCGCCCGCTACCGAGCCCAACCACAACATGACTACCGAGCCCCGACCCCCGAGCCCAGATTTCGGCGGGAAACGCATGCGTGACAGATTCATAAAAATAACCATTTGCCCATGCTTGCCCATGCTTAGTGCTTTATTGGTATCAGAAACCGCCACGTGTCAGAAAGTTATTAAGAGGAGTCACCAAGTGGCAAGATTTGGCTGACATGCACGATTAGAAAGGGACATGTGTCCTTTTCAAATTATTTTACTGATTAGTGACTGATTAGTGCAAAGATGACTGTTGAAAAATCACTTACGAAAGGGGTATAAAAGGCCTCAATTAAGGAAAATTAGAGGGAGAAAAAAAGATAGTAAAAAGCACCGTAAAAACGTGTTATTATCAGCAAGACCGACCCCAATAGTTCGGCTCGGCATTGTATCACAAAAAGGCAGAATTAGCCATAAATAAACACCCGTTATGCACGCTTGTATTTCCATGTGTTAAATTTATTACATATTTTGCTTGTTGACCAAAACGCACTTGAACAAATTGGCGCTAGAAGGAGGGCCCGTATTGGTCCAGTCAGAATTCCAGGCTAACACAAGTTAAGCGAAAACCAGGTAAATTTCAATGTTCATACTTTTCGTAATAGACAAAATGTGTCAACAATCGAGAAATGCTCGTTTCACTGAAGAGCAACACTTTAACAACCAAACTGGCCAGACCACTAATGGTCAACATATGCCCCTGCATGTAGCGGGGAGCACCACTTTATTTCCTTTCGCTCAACTAATTGCTAACCCAACTTTCGTACACCAAATGAACCACCTCATTTGACAAACACTCGCCACTACCAACTCCCAAGCACCCCCTCCACTTCTTGTAAATACTAATCCATTCAATCCACAACTAAATGTTAATATCAATCCTCAAGTCCCCGGGCTTCCTGATAATGAACAACGTGTCCGTCGTGATAGAAGGCAGCCACGAGAAGATAAGGAGGGGCAAAGTCGTGTAAGCGGAGTCACTACGGAGCCAACACGACATCGCCATGCCCACTCGGTGTTTTTGGGCGATCGGGAGTTGATCCTTTTCACCCGGCTTGAATAATAAGTTCCCGACCCGGTTTGCGAATGAGGGAGCCGCTAGGGTCAATCGGATCAAGGCCCTAGCCTATGGCAGAACGGATGTAGAAATACACCGCCTTCACCGTCGTTTGAATGAATTGGCGGGTGGTCCGTAAGCGAAGCAGTCTCGGAGGCCGCCCCAAGCAATGAACCAACCAAGGTTGTTATGTCGCCATTTTCCCCTGGTATCCTGGCGACCCCGTTACCGCCAAAGTTGAAAATCCCCTAGGTCGGTCTCTACAATGGGAAAACCGACCCGACCACTCACATCCACAAGTACTTAGCATGGATGGAACTTTACAGTCCTAGTGATGCCATCCTCTGCAGGGCCTTCCCATTGACACTGGGCGACCGAGCCCACCGTTGGTTTAGGACCCTACCACAGGGGTCCATTCGGGCATGGAGGGATCTAGCCTCCGCCTTTACGACGCATTTCTTGACTTCTAAAGTCTGAGCCGCACCTAAGGATTCCCTCGTGAACATCAAACAATGGAAGGACGAGCCCCTGAAAAAGCTATATCTCTCGGTTCAATAAGCAAGTTCGAGAGATGGAACCGGTGTCAGATGACGCCATTTTAATTGCAGCCATGGCTGGCCTTGCCCTCGAAACTTGGTTTAACTAATCTATCCATGAATCGGGGGCGACCTCGTACCAAGAATTTCTGGTCCGCGCGGAACGCCATATTTGCGCGGAAGAAGCCATGGCAAGTAACCGCCCCGAGTACCGGCCAGGGGGCGTGAGAAAGGACGGAAGGAAGGAATCAGCAATTGGGCCGGGGTCGGGATTTAGACCATTCTCGGAAAACCCGACCACCGGATTTAGGGCTCGCCAGGAAGCACGAGCCAAAGTTGCAGCAATGAGGAGTACTTTGGCCCACACTCCATCAACCATATGGAATAAAGTACAGGGTCTGAATTTGTTGCCTCCGGCTCGGTCTTTGAAGATTGAGCTGGCCAAATTAGATTCACGTCGATACTGTGCCTATCATAAATCGATAGGTCACGATACTGATGAGTGCCGAGATCTAATCAGGGAAATTATGCGTATTGTTTGGCAGTGCGGTCTCAAAAGGTATGTTCATGAACTACCACCCCCGCCAGCACTGGCTCAAGGTGTCAACCCAGAGCGCATAACAAATCCAGCTCTCCTGCCGCCGCCACCAGCCAAAAATCAAGGTAGGGAGATCCTCATGATGTCAAGCGTGAATCGAATCAACACCAACACAGCCGAAGATAGCCGCTCCAACAGGAAAAGAAAGGCTGAGGTCAGACAGGCCGCCCACGCCGAAAGGCAAGTTCGGGTGGCGTAAATCAAGGAAGGCCAACCCACCGGTCGCTTTGTGTTCTCAGACGTGGATGCCGACCAGGTGGTCCATCCTCATTCTGATCCCCTGGTCATTACCGCACCGATTTTGGGTATTCCAGTTCATAGAATTTTGATCGATTCTGGAAGCTACTCATCGGTCATTTATGTCCAAGCTTTTCGAAGATTGAACGTGGACGATAGCTATATCCGTCCATGCAACGACAGCATTCTGGGGTTTGGAGGAGGAAGAATAATTCCGCTCGGGGAAGTTGACTTGCCCATTCAAATGGGAAAAGGGTCGCATAAATGAACCGTCATGACAACATTTAAGATAATCAATGCCGATTCGGAGTACAATGCCATTATTGGAAGGCCGTTGCTTTATCATATAAAAGCGGTCGTTTCAATATATCATTTTTGCATAAAATTCCCAACACCTGATGGCGAGGCCTTACATAAGGGGAATCAGAGGGAGTCACGAGAATGCTCTCTCAAACTCCGACCGGTGGAGATTAATGTGATGGAACGAGGAGAAACCAGTGGGACCACGCTAGGCGATCCCCAGACAAAAAAGGAGCCCGAGCGGGAGGTGGTGACTATTCAGGAGGATAATCCGAGTCGTCGACCTGAAAAGGAACCGATGATTGAAGAACAAGGACGGAGGATAGAACCGAGAGAAGTACCTACAACAAAAGGCGAGCCGGCAACCAAGAATGAGCCGGCCACTGAAGATGAATTGCCCCTGCAGAGAAAGGAAGGGCAGAGCAAGAAAAGAAAACGGGCGGAACCAGTGGAGTTGGTCGATACGATCGATGTTGGAAGGCCGAGCGAGGGGCGCCAATTACGTATTGGCCATGACCTCCCAGAACCATATCGAACCGAATTGATTGAGTTTTTGGGAAATAATCTCGACGTCTTTGCATGGACTCATGCAGACATGCCCGGAATTGACCCCAAGCATGAATGTCACCACCTTAATATTGATCTAACGTTCCGCCCAATTATCCAGAAAAGGCGCAAACTCGGCCCCGACAGGCAAGTTGCACTCGAGGCCGAGGTTAACAAGTTGCTAGATAATAAATTTATCCGGGAAGCCCTCTATCCCCGAGGGGTTGCCAATCCTGTTCTGGTCAAGAAAAGCAATGGCCAATGGCGCCTGTGCGTGGATTTTACCGACCTAAATAAGGCATGCCCTAAGGACAGTTATCAATTATCGAATATTGATTATATGGTAGATGCCACGGCGGGACACGAGTTGATGAGCTTCATGGATGCATACTCGGGTTACAACCAAATACGAATGCACCCAGATGATGAAGAAAATACATCATTCTTTTCTGCTCGTGGAATTTACTGTTACAAGATGATGCCCTTCGGGTTGAAGAACGCTGGTGCGACCTACCAAAGGTTAGTAAATAAAATATTTGAGAAAATGACAGGTCGTACTATGGAAGTCTATGTGGATCATATGTTGGTGAAATCATTGTATATATCTGATCATCTCAACGATCTTAATAAAATGTTTGCTGTTTTGAGAGAGTACAAGATGATGTTAAACCCGAGAAAATGTACGTTTGGGGTCGGTTCGGGTAAATTCTTGGGGTATATGGTCAGCCAAAGGGGGATCGAAGCTAACCCAGACAAAATAAAAGCCATCATCGATCTTGAACCCCCAAATTCTGTATAAAGGATACAAAGCCTGACAAGCCGATTGGCCACCCTTAACCGATTCGTTTCACGATCCACAGATAAGTGTAAACCTTTCTTTGAAATCATAAAAAAGACCAAAAATTTTGAGTGGACCGAGCAAGCACAGGCTGCCTTTGAATCCCTCAAACACCACCTCTCTTCAATTCCTATATTGCAAAAACCTACCCAAGGGGAGAACTTATATTTGTACTTGGCAGTATCCGAATACGCCGTCAGCTCGGTGTTAGTCAGACTAGATAATTCTATTCAACATCCGGTCTATTACACCAGTCAAGCGTTACATGACGCCGAGCTCCGCTATCCGCCAATGGAAAAGTTGACTTATTCATTAATCACTGCGGCGCGGAAACTCCGTCCATATTTTCTAGAGCACAAGATTATAGTCTTGACGAACTACCCACTAAAGCAGGTACTACACCGACCCGACACTTCTGGTCGGATGATCAAGTGGGCCGTCGAGCTCAGTCAGTTCGATATTCTATATGAACCGCGCACAGTAATAAAAGGTCAGGCTTTAGCCGACTTCGTGGCCGAATTCACACCTTCCATACAATTGGAAGTTGTGGAAGACCAAGAATGGAAGTTGTTCGTTGATGGCTCCTCCATCGCGGGCCGAGCAGGGGCGGAATCGATCCAAACCAGAAATGCTACTGCTCGGCCATGCGATTCCTGTTTCCCGCAACGAACAACGAAGCTGAATATGAGGCACTTCTGGCGGGCCTAGATATGGCAGCTTCTATGGGCCTAAAACGACTGCTAGTACATAGTGATTCTCAACTGGTCGTTCATCAAATCAACGGTGAGTACGAAGCAAAAGAGCAAAAAATCGCACAGTATTTGGACTTAATCAAGAAGAAATTGTTACACTTTGAGACAAAAGTCTTACATGTGCCCCGAGCCGAGAACATGCAAGCAGATGCCCTGGCTCGACTCGGTTCCAGCCCAGGGACGGATGCCATTGCAGATGTCACTGTCACACAACTGTCCGCCCCGTCACTTGGCGCAAAGAAGATATATGCAACCGAAGCCATCGTACAAACATGGATGAACCCGATCATTCGGTATTTGGAAAAAGGAGTTCAACCTGAAAACAAAGCCGAGGCCAGAACACTACGAACTCGAGCGGCTCGTTTCACAATAGTGGACGGCATCCTATACAAATGAGGATACTCCATCCCACTTCTTCGGTGCCTGTCCGAGATAGACGCGGATTACGCACTTCGAGAGGTTCACGAGGGAATATGCGGAAACCATGCCGGGGGCCAGACATTAGCTTATAAATTAATACGGTAAGGATACTACTGGCCATCCCTAAAAAAAGGACGCAACCGACCTCGTCAAAAGATGTGAGAGGTCCCAAAGATTCGCGCCACAGGTCAGGTATCATCCTGAGCAACTTACCTCCGAATTTAGCCCTAGGCCGTTTGC
The DNA here is from genome assembly GCA_016081115.2 of Rehmannia glutinosa. Taxonomy (NCBI): domain Eukaryota; kingdom Viridiplantae; phylum Streptophyta; class Magnoliopsida; order Lamiales; family Orobanchaceae; genus Rehmannia; species Rehmannia glutinosa. The sequence goes on from CM071933.1 coordinate 41,031,356, forward strand.
CAAGTGGGGAATGGACCTTATCGGACCACTCCCCACTGGCAAAGGGGGCGTTAAGTATGCCATTGTGGCGGTGGATTATTTCACAAAATGGGTCGAGGCGGAGCCTCTGGCGAAAATAGATGAGGAAAAGATTGTGAGTTTTGTATGGAAGTCCATTATTTGCAGATTTGGGATACCACATTCGATTGTTACAGACAATGGGAAACAATTCGATAACCGGAGGTTTCGAAATTTTTGTGAAGGTTTCCACATCAAAAACCACTTCTCGACTCCATACCATCCCCAGTCGAAGGGACAAGTTGAGGCCATTAATAAAATACTCAAGTATACATTGAAGGCGAGATTGGAGGAATCCAAAGGTAATTGGCCGGAGGAATTACCCGGGGTACTGTGGTCATACAGAACGACGCATCGAGCGGCCACGGGAGAAACATCTTTTTCTTTGGCTTATGGAACCGAGGCGGTGACTCCTGTTGAGATTGGAGCCCCTACCTTCAGAATTGCAAATTTTTCTGAAGATAGCAATGAGGCTGCGCTCCGAGTCAAGCTAGATCTGCTCAAAGAAAAAAGGTGCAGTGCCGAGATGAAAAACGCCATGTATAAACAAAGGAGTGAGAGGTACTACAATTCGAAAGTAATGGAAAAGAGATTTCAGGTCGGTGATTTTGTGTTGAAAAAGATAACGGGTGCTGAACCCAGCCCATTGAAGCCAACCTGGGAGGGCCCATTTCGGGTCAGCAACGTCTTATCTGGTGGGGCGTACCAGCTAGAATATTTGAGTGGAGAAAAATTTATGCATCCATGGAATGTAGCATACCTGAAAAGGTACTATCAATAAAGATCTCGGTTTATGATCCAAATAGGATTCCAGGGAATTATCCTTTCATCTGATATTCTGTGAGCTCTCTAAAGGGGGACGAAATTTTTACTCACCTCAGCTACGTGCCGAGGACAGCAAAAATCGCCTCAGATGAAGTTGAATGCCGATAAGTCATCTCGGGTACATCCCTTGCATGCTGATAAAGGGCGACTCGCCCACAAGGCGGATCTATCCTTAAAAATAAAAACTCGGGTTTACATACCGAGCACAAAACAAAGACTTGGTTACGCACCGAGCACAAAACAAAGACTTGGTTACGCACCGAGCAAAAAACAAAGACTTGGTTACGCACTGAGCACAAAACAAAGACTTGGTTACGCACCGAGCACAAAACAAAGACTTGGTTACGCACCAAGCACAAAACAAAGACTTGGTTACGCACCGAGCACAAAACAAAGACTTGGTTACACACCAAGCACAAAAACAAAGACTTGGTTACGCACCAAGCACAAAAACAAAGACTTGGTCACGCACCAAGCCCAAAACAAGACTCGATGTACACACCGAGCATAAAATGAAGACTTGGTCTATACACCAAGCACAAAATAAAGACCAGGTTCATATACCGAGCACGAGAGTCAATTAAAGCGGGTAAAGTCTCTTATTCAGAAGCACTGGCAACAATCTTACAAAAAGGAGAAGAGCCAAGCATATACAAGAAGCTTAAAACACATACACAGGTGATAGAAAGAAAAGTTCATTTCTACGTCAACAGTATTTACATAGAGAGGGACGTAGCCCATTACATCCCAAGGCACGAAGCCAAGTAATCTACCTATGAATTCATGTAAAAGCTGATAAATGAAAAAGGGGCAAACAGCACCAAGACTAAGACGGAGGCGGAATTTCAACAACACCACTGGAGGCAACTTCTTCTGCGTCCGGAGGAGGTGAGCCCTGAACATTGGGGGCCTCGGCAAAGTTCGGGCAGAGAGCATCGAGATCAGCCTCCAGGAGGTCCAGATCTTCTTCAAGATGAGCAACAGTCCGTCCGGCCTTAACCGAATCAAGGATTTCTTTGAGGCTGGTCGCGTGACCGCAGGTTAACATAAATGCATACTCCTCAGAGTCCTTATAAGCTTCAACGGCCTGTGTACGAGCTTCCCCAACTTGCCGATTAGTAGCCTCTTCGGCCTCTCTACGCACATCGGCTAGACGCTTTTCCATTTCCTCAACCCAGGCAACGGCAGCACGTTCCAGCTCGGCAACCTTAGCCCTAAGATCCTCTTCAGCCCTGCGGGCCTGATCTTGCTCTGCCTCGGCCCTCGCAGCAGCTTCTTTCTCAGAGTTGGCCCGAGCCGTAGCTTCATCTGCCTGGGTCTTCAACGATTCTTGTACCCCTTAAAGAGTAGCATAGGCCTCATGTAGGTCGCCATGCCGCCTTTCCAGATCGGCATATTTTTTCTCCGGCTCGCTAGTTCCCCCAATCGCATGCCATAGGAGCCCAATGATCCGCCCAGACATTCCCATGGCGTACTGAATCTGCTCCTCAAAGCCAGTCTCCGAGCAAAATTGCTCATTGCCTTTTGTCCAGGCACGAGCTGGGACACTCATTGTGGCCCGACCCACTTCCGGTAAAGCTCGCGACTGTTCTTCTGTCGGTGTAACGCATCGGACAAACTCCACAAACCATTGAGGGCGTATCCCAGTCATTCAGTCGTAGTACTCGTCTCTCACTCGACTTGGAGGGATGAAGTGACCCTCTCGGCCGAGGTCATCCAAAAAAGTCCACGGACCTCCCCCTTCAGGGGCCTGCCGAGATGCACGGCTGCGTGCCGTCGACCGACCCGGCCCCTTGGCCCGCGCCGGCTCTCATCGATCACAATCCCCTCTCTTCTCCTTTGGGGGTTCTACCGCCTCGTGCACCCCATCGCAGGCGCGATCGGCCGGATATCTGCTCTCCGAGCCGCCTCCGCATCTGTGGGCTGGTCTGCAGCCGCCTGAGTCCGACGCGCGGCCGTGTTCCTCACGCTGCGAAGGCGTGCACGCAAGTCCAAGCCACGCCCTACAAAAAGCGACCACCGTTAAAAGATCAAAAGAACACGAAGAACATTTCGAAAAAAAGAGAAAGTGTAAAAAATACTAAGTATGTTTACCTCGAACGGAAGCCGAACTCGGCGGTTCTGGAGTCCGCGTTTGCCCAACAGGCACAGACGATCTGCCCACAGGACTGGCCGCTGCAGGAGGTGGCTCAGTTCACGCCGGCTGCTCCCCCGAAGAATGGGGCCGTACTTCCTCAGTCCCCGTAGGGTTCTGTTGAGGCTCTCTTCCAGCCTCCCCCTCCCGCTCTGCCGCCTTATCCCAGGCCGCCCCCTCGGCCTCAAGGTTGGCAGGCAGAGCAGGCCTCAAGCCGGTTGCGGCCAAGTTGGCCTCAGTGGCCAATCTCTCAATCCGTCTATCCCTGATGCCCCTGGCCTGGATATTCTCCAGCCTGCGGATAAAGGTGGCCGACAGAGGCCCTTTTGATGCTCGGTTCTCTATAAAGGTAAAAAGACAAAAAAAAAGCAAAGTCAGTCACATAAAAGGGAACAATAACAACAAAAGCAGAGAAAGGAGAAAAGATAGACTTACTGTAACCAAAAACAAAATTTGAAGAAGGATGAAGGACAGTTTCCCTTGCTCCATCCTCCACGCGAGCTTGCCACTCGCCGCTCACCCAGAGCCACTTTTCTTTCCATTCCTTAAAAGATGAAGGGAGCCCTTCCACTAGGCCGTCCGGATACCCCAGTCGCGTCTGTACGTAATACCACCCGGACGGCTGACCCCGAGATGAAGGAGTCGCTCGCCAGACAAAGAGCTCGTTCATCTCTTTGAACTTGGGGCGAGGATATTTTTCTAGGTGGAACAACACCAAGAGGCCGATGATCCTACCCCAAGAAATAGGGTGCACTTGGGTCAGATGCATACCCCACTTGCAAAACAACCGCGTGAGGAAAATCGGCAGTGGAAATCGCAGCCCATATAGGAGGCTGGCGACATGTATGGCCACGCAACCCGCTGGTGGGTACTGAGGAACCTCTGTGCCATCCGGTACCCAGAAATTGATGCCACTTGGAATACGGTACCTCCGCTGGAGCTCTCTCATCTCTCGGATCATCAGCATGCTAGGGATGTCGTTTATATCACACGGCGTCAACTGAGGCTCTACACGAAGGCGAGGGCCTCCTCCTTGCCGGTCGTCGCCATTACGATGGCCCATGGGCACTTGAGGCCTCTCCGGCCTCGAATCTCCGGAGGGTTCGTCTACCCGCTCCACGTTATCACGCTCCGGCTCCATTGGATCCATATCCTCTTCTTCCTGCTGATACTGCCGAAGATCAGCACTCAAAGATCCTTCGTTAGAATTCTCTCGTGCCAGTCCGGGCTGATACACCGTGCCTTCTCGAAAAACAGTCACTGGCGCCGGATTAAAAATAGTGTGCGTCCACTCTAAAGATATTCCGCCTCGAGGAGAAGAATCTGGAGAAGAGATCTGAATGATGCTCGGACTATAAGGCGGAGATGGTCGTGCTGGGGAGAAATAAACAGAAGGTTCAGAGTGGGGATCGTCGATTTCAACCTCTACGCTATAGCTACGGCTTCTACTATCCTCAAAAGAAGACATTTTATAGGTAAAAGGAGAATATTTCGAAAAAATACCTATGTTCGAAGTCTCTGAACTTTGAAGCCGACCCGAAATTTCTGCTTGATTTCAATCAGTCTAGCTCAAAGGATAATGGATGCGAAAATGAATAATAGAGGGAAAAAGGGGTATTTGTAGATGGAGTTCCCTCGATAAATGAAACGTTTATTCAAAAAGACGCGCCTTTTCAACCTCAAAAGTCGTCGAAAATGTCAGGAAACGTCACGTCCCCATGCCCGCTGACAGAACTGATATGCCTTTTCAATTCCTGCACAAAGTTGGTCCAACCACAAGAGGCCACGTGTCTGTCATTATGGCACTACAATTAATGCGCCGCTACAGGCATTAACCACTACGTGACAAATGTCAGGAATGAACAAAACCTTTGAAAAATTCCGTTTCCCCATTAAATGTTTATCATTAGCATTGAAGTTTAACTCCGACTTCAGAAATTCTTCTCTCGAAATTAAACTTGGGGGCCTTTGATGACGCCCGAGCCGAGCTGGAAGAAATTAATCCACGCCATCAGTCCAGCACACATTCGAGTGGGAGGCCTACAGGTGACGTCAGTAACGGTGCCCGGTGACACGTCATGAATTAGGCTCGCCCGCTACCGAGCCCAACCACAACATGACTGCCGAGCCCCGACCCCCGAGCCCAAATTTCGGCGGGAAACGCATGCGCGACAGATTCATAAAAATAACCATTTGCCCATGCTTGCCCATGCTTAGTGCTTTATTGGTATCAGAAACCGCCACGTGTCAGAAAGTTATTAAGAGGAGTCACCAAGTGGCAAGATTTGGCTGACATGCACGATTAGAAAGGGACATGTGTCCTTTTCAAATTATTTTACTGATTAGTGATTGATTAGTGCAAAGATGACTGTTGAAAAATCACTTACGAAAGGGGTATAAAAGGCCTCAATTAAGGAAAAATAGAGGGAGAAAAAAAGATAGTAAAAAGCACCAGAAAACGTGTTATTATCAGCAAGACCGACCCCGATAGTTTGGCTCGGCATTGTATCACAAAAAGGCAGAATTAGCCATAAATAAACGTATATGTTTTGCTTGTTGACCAAAACGCACGTCAACAGGCTCCTCCTTCTTTCTTCACTTTGTCTACAAAAGAAGATCACAAGATGTAAAAATATTGTACAAAAATGATAAAGTAAATCTTGTTGTAATAGATGTTCAACGGTATTAATCTGTTGTTAAAAATAACACAGCGCGACCGACCGCTTTGTAGAAATTTCGAACATTATAAAGTAAATCTGAAGATTCAGACACAGGATGACGGGGAGGGAGACCGGTCCAGGGGGTCCGACCGGTCGGCCCCCAGCTGGACCAGTTGGCCTCCCTATTTTTTTCAAAGTATTGCGTTCCGTTTCGGTTTTCATTCTTTCAGACACCGGTCGACCTCTTGTTCGACCGATCGACCTCAAAACATAAGTGTTGTCCAATTTTTGTCAAAACTAAACTTCAAGAAATACTCCATAAAATTAGTAAAAATATTTTAAATCATTTAGGAATATTTGGACAATATTTAAAAATAGTGTTTTGGTGTAAAAACACATTTAAACAAAATCATCAAAATCTTAATAAAAACATTTATCTAACAAACTCCCCCTTTTTGATGATTACAAACCAAAACAATTTTAGGAGATCGATTTTAAAACAAAATACATTTTTCCGGTCTAAAACATCAATCAATTACAAGCAACATTTATCATAAGTAAAAACACAAGGAAAGGAGCAAAGATTTTTCAAAAATATTTTGCACAAGCTCCCCCTATCAACATGCATAACAAGATTAAGTATAAAAGCAAACAACTAAAAGCTAAAAGCTTAGCTTTCACAATTTGAGCTTGAATTTCATGAGCTTAGAAGCTCCCCTGTCACAAAGACATCATTAGACAAGCATAAAAGTCCATAATACATCAAATGGACTAAGTATCATTCACAGCTTTTGGCTTTTAAGAGCCATGGCTTATAGCTTTTTTTTCGCAAGCTTATTTCCGCTTCTTTGAGCGTATGAGCGTTTTTCCTATTTCTCCCCCTTTGGAATCATCAAAAAGAATGTTACCACGATAAAAATATCATATAATCATATCAAAGTGCGCAATTTAATCGATTTATCGAGCATTTTGAACATTGAAGCTTAAATTCCAAAAGCTAAGGAAACAATCGATCATATGACTTGTAAAAGCTCATTTGATTGGCAAAACATGATTTCTATAAATATATAAGACTTTTGAAATCGAGAGAATCATGTAGGTGATGAATTTTTCATTGAAATGTTTTATCGAACACTTGGCGGACGTCAAATAATAAAGAAGATGTATATAGCCCTTGTAAAAATAACCAAGCCAAATTTTTCATCACCAAAAGCAATTTTACAAGTATTATCCATCAAAAATCATCATGCTCATCATAATTATACAAGAAATTCATCAAGATATCAAAATACAAGCTCTTTCTCAAGGGTTCAACCTTGAGATTAAAAAGGAATTAAACTTACCAATTAATCGGAGAAGTCGGATAATAATGATGAAATACAAGAAATATACACTCAAAATATAGAATTCATAAGTAAGAAATCATTTTGAGTGAATTGTGTGCGAAATTTGCAAAGGGGTTCGAGTTTGGAAGAAAATGATCAAAAATATCACAATGAAGGACAGAAGCAATTTTAATCCTGAAATTGCTTAGGGCGACCGGTCGACGGGTAGGGCGACCGGTGTCTGACCATGGTCGACCGGTGTCTAAACACCAGTCCAGTTTTTGTCCGAATTTTGCACCAAAAATCCGATTTTTAACCCTTAAGTTTTAAAAACGCGCAAAATGCAAACATAAACCTCATTCAATATGCATTATGCCTTAAACAAGCTCGAAATGAGGTAAAAAAACTCAGCGGTTAATGGTTAAAAACAAATGTCCGCGAGTTATCCTTGAGACGGAATTAAACACATCTCAATTTTTGGTTAAGAAACGCAATCCCTTAACAAAAATATCGAATCTCAATATGTTTAGTTCGATTATGAAGAACCGAAATTTGAAGAATTATTTTCACCGGACTTGTAATCCCGAAAATATGAACATTTTAAAAATATGGATAGAACAAGCCATAAGAAGAAGTGTCTTTCAAATATTTGTAAATTTCTTTTAACGGCACTTTAATGATATTCGTTGGGATGTTTTGAAATCGAGCATATAGACATAAGGCATGAAGAATTTTGAGTCTATAAGAATTATGAAAGTTAATAAACATACCTCGAATTTATTTGTCGACTAATATGTCTTTCGCAATCTCGACACCTTATGACGTAGATGGCCATGGTTGTGTCTATGGTCATTTGTTCCTTAATACCAAAATATTTCCTGCAAAAACTTGACAAAATATCTTGCACAAGAGCATAGAAATATCAAGTAATATACACAATATTGATATAAACTATCATAGAATTTGGACAAGTAGCACATACTATGCTTTTTGACAATCAATCAATAATAAAGACATGAATATGTGAGCTAAGAAATATTTTGAAAAAGAATTTTGACAATCAATAAAATTGCATAATTTATAAAAATAATTTAAGAAGAGAATAAGAGTTACCAATTTCGCCATTGCCAAGGTTGTATCTTTCCCATTGTTGATTATACCTTCTTCTTGAAATATAACTTTGTTGATAATATCTCCTCGTTCGATCATATGGCGCGATCATTTGTTGTCTATTTGATAATTTAAAATTCCTTTGATTTTTGTTGCGCCTAGTACCTAACATGAAATTTTCTTGTGGTACCCTCAAGTGTTTGGGTCCTTTGGGATTAGCATTGAGACTTTTAGGTCTCCAATAATATTTAGAACTATTTTTAACCCGACACGTATTAGACGTGTGACCATTTTTACCACAATAAAAGCATGTAATAGTTCTAGAAGCATAATGACCAACATGCATAGAGACTTGGTTCTTTTTCATATCCTTAATAACATTTGGCTTATAACCAAGTCCTAGTTTCAAATGATAGCAATGTTGAACATCAAGAATTTTGGTCATTTTATCGGTACTCAAGTTAAACTTTAACATATCCTTTTTCATGCAATCAATATTCATAACAAGAGTACTATTTTCTTTTTCAAGGTTTCTAACCTTATCAAGTGTAAAATTATGAGCACTAGTAAGAGTTTCATAAGAAGCATGTAAACTATCCTTTTCATTTTTCATGGTGTTGAATTCCTTTTTCAATTTTTTGTATTTAAAGAGCAAACTTTGGAATTCATTTTGAAGCTCATCAAAATCATTTTGCAATTCATCATAATCATCATGCTATTCATTACTAAAAAAAAGAAGAAGGGTTAAGGGTTAGAGCGTACCTCATTGTCTTCTTCGATTCCCATTAGACATTGCTCGGCTTCTTCATCGTCGGAAGTTGCAAGAAGCTCATCCCAAGTTGTTATAATATCCGGTTGAGAAGTGGATGCTTTTTAATTACTCCTTTTATTTTCATATGCTTCATAGATGATAAGATTTCCAATAAGCTCATCAAAATTTAGAGTTTCTAAATTTTGAGCTTCCATGATAGCCGTCACCTTTTCGGACCAAGAATCGGGAAGAGCATTTAAAACTTTGGTAGCTTTGTCTTCATCCGAAATGACTTTTCTGAGTGCCGACAATGAATTAATGATGTTGTCTAGCCTTTCTACCATTTTTGAAATCCCTTCACCCTCGAGCATTGTGAAATTTTTGAGATCTTTAACAAGCATTGTTTTTCTAGCTTGTTTAACTTTCTTGGTGCCTTCATAGATAGTTTCTAATTTTTCCCAAACTTCATGAGCGGATCGTATACCTCTAATAAGATTATATTCCGTAGTGGTAAGAGAACAATGAAGAATATTAAGAGCTTTACCGTTTAAGGAGAATATTTTCTTGTCTTCATCATCAAACTCCTTGAGGGCTTTGGGAATTTGAGTGTCGTCTTCCTTTTTCTTCATCGGGATGGATACTCTGTTTATAACTGTGTTCCAAATATCAAACCCGTAACCTTGTAAGAAGCATTCCATTCGGTCTTTCCAAAATGCGTAGTTGTTGGCGTCGAAAAGTGGTGGCTTGTTGGTGGAGGAACCGGTGGTGAGGTAGCTTTCGTTTGTAGCCATGGATCTTTTCTCTTTACTCGCAATGTGGAATGAGCTAGCCAAAGAGTTTGGCTCTGATACCATTTGTTAGTCCAAGTGGCTACGATAATCTAGAGGGGGTGAATAGATTATGCTGATTTTTTTAATTATGCCCTCTTTTTCGAATGAATAAGCAATGACAAGAATGTGGGTGCAGGAAATAAACAACACACGTCGATTTATAGAGGTTCAACCCACCTAGGGCCTAATCCTCTACCACCTCAGTATCTCCGGGATGGGTTTCAAAAAGAAAAAAAAGATTTTATTAATTACCACAATTAATACAACATCACCTTACAACACCTCTTTGGAGATTACCACAATCTCCCTTGAAGATTACCACAATCTCTACGGCACCTTGTGAAGATTACCACAATCTTCCAACTTGAAGAACACCAAATTCTTCAACACCTCAAAGAGCACCAAACTCTTCAATAAGAATATTACCACAATCTTCTAACACCTAACACCTAAGATCACCCAAGTGTGTTCTTACCACAAGAACACTCACAAGGATATCTTGTGTTGAATGATGAACCCAAATTCAAGATTACAACTCGATAATGAATAATACAAGTTTGAGTGCAAGTATAATCAAGAATTAAGCCTAGACCTCAAGATGTGAAAGTGTAAGACCTTATGCTATTACAACAAGAATGTTGAAAGTGAAAGCTTAGAGAAATTTGCAGATTTCTTGTTGTGTGTTTGCTTGTATTGTTGTATCTTGTGTCTTCAAAATCATCTTCTATTTATAGGAGAGTTTTCACAAACATAGGCTCTTCCTTCTTCACTTTTGTCTATAAAAAGAAGATCACAAGATGTAGAAAGATTAAACAAAAATGATAAAGTAAATCTTGTTGTAATGGTCGCTATGAAGAAATTTCGAACATTATAAAGTAAATCTGAAGATTCAGACACAGGATGATGGGGAGGGCAACCGGTCTAAGGTGGTCCGACCGGTCGCCATAGGGTCCGACCGGTCGGCCCCCAGCTGACCGGTTGGCCTCCCTATTTTTTCAAAGTATTGCGTTTTGTTTCAGTTTTCATTCTTTCAGACACCGGTCGACCTCTTGTTTGACCGATCGACCTCAAAACAGAAGTGTTGTCTAATTTTTGTCAAAAATAAACTTCAAGTACTCCAAAAAACTAGTAAAAATATTTTAAATCATTTAGGAGTATTTGGACAACATTTAAAAACATTGTTTTGGTGTAAAAATACATTTAAACAAAATCATCAAAATCTTGATAAAAACATTTATCTAACACCCTGATCACAGCATAAAGTCTGTCATCAAGAAGCCACATGTGCTGAAACAGAAAAGGGCACGGGCCAGACGGAGATGAATCCTTACAAGTGATGGAAATGGGAAGATGATCAGACATTGTGCGAGGCAAAACATGGCAACGAACAATCTCCCACAAGTTCAAGAAACCCTCCGACATAAGACCCTCAATTCTAGATTCCACGTGATTCCCCGTATGCATACGACCTTTCCAAGTATACTTATGCCCAGACGAAAGGATATCAATCAACTGACAATCTTCAATGAAACTCAGAAATTCATGACACGAAGTCATATTCGGAATGTGCAAACTACGGCATTAAAAAATCCCCCACCACCAGAAAATTAGAAACCCGAGAAGCTAATAAATCATGCCAAAGCTCCCGACGCCGCACATACGAGGCATGACAATGCACAAAACCATTCAAATTACCCACCGAAAGACCGGCCGACGAGAATAAATTGGTCAGTCATGTACAACACGGAGGTCGAAGAAAAATGAGCGAAGCCAAAATCCAAATGTTAGCAAGCATACCAGGCCTATGATTGGTGTCAAAACGGAAAGACCCACAGTCGTCCAGTAAGAGGAATGAATCGAGGAGATATTCGTTTTAGGTTCCACCAGACAAAGCCAATCTGGTTTGATAATCACGCAATGATGACGGAGCGTAGCCTTAGAGAGATCGTTAGAGATCCCTCTAACGTTCCAGTGAAGGATGTTCATTAGGTACGAGAATGCTCCTCATGCTTAGCCATTTTAATATGTCAAGATTCCTCCTCAACTTCATCAGCCCAAGACTTGGTAGCAGCCATATTCATAATATTACGATTCTCAGATTTCCCTACAGGCACCCGAAGAGCAGGCCTAGAAGGACCCCCTTTTCGAACCGCAGAAAGCTTTTGACGAATTTCTTATAACTTTTTATCCGCTAAAATATCGATAGACGCATCATCTGATTTGAAAGAGAAGGAAATAATCGAGATAGCCTAACCTGAATGAGAGATAGTATTAGGCCGTCCTCTTGCAAAGAATAGCGATTCCGCCTCTGGCTTATTAATTTCCATGATATCATCGTTGGTCATGCCACACGCATCCTCTCTTGAATTCGAATCCATCATACCCGGTCATGCCTCTATCGCTAATATAGGGCTATCAGAAGGAGCTATCATCTCCAAAGGCATCACATTCTCAATTTCCATATCCAAGTTATCTCCATCCTTCCCATCAAGAAGGGCAAAAGCATTACTAGTGGAATAATATTAGAAGGAGAATTCGATCTTCTAGGGGCAGCAGTATCAGGATCCATTGGCTTCAAAAATTGCTCATCAGACGCAACCTGAGATTTTGGAACCTCCATCGACTTGCCATGAGGCTTAGGATATGGGAACGACTCCGACCTCTAACAGGGTGTTTTTCTCTCCTCCCATATTCATATAAAGAATTTCAGTATTTTTTTAACTTATCATCATTTTTATTATTTTTCTCTAAGTCTTGATAACAAAAGGAATAAAATGAGATCTATATTGCCTATTTTATATTCAATTTTTGGTTTTTATTCAATTTTCTTGTATTATATTTTAAACTATTTTTTGCACAAAAAAATCCACTAAACAATCAACATCTCTAAAAAATTTCTCATCACATCAACTTAATCATTAATTTTTTTCTACACATCCAATTTTTACTTTATAAAAAATTTTCAATACTATTCACTCAAAAAATGAAAGACTCGAAAAATGAAATTGAATGGAATGAAATGACAAGCAATCATAGCTTAATGCACCAAATCTCCCTCTTTTAGATTCTGATTAAATGAAGTAGAAACTAACATTTGTGAACACTAAAACTTTTTTTTTCTAGCCAAAAACTAAGGAGTACTTTTTTTTAAGTAATTGTAAACACTTCCTTAAAATACAAAAGATTTTTTCACCTAGTTTTAGTGAGTTTCATGTATACTGCAAGTTGTGAAGTTATGATTTTGGATCGATGATACCGCGTAGCACATACTAATTATTACTAATAGTGTCCCCACTCTTCTTAACTCATCTTTCCAACATTCAGCCACTCAATAAGACATAACTACAATCATATCATATATAGTTGAACAATACCATAAATTCATGTATCCAACTAGCAGAAAATATTTTAAAATGAGCGGTGAGGAATATTAATAAATTATTTTCAACAAATTATTTCTGGCTTTTATCAATCTTCTCAACTACAATCAACTAATATTGACTTTATTTTTATCGACATTATGCGAGAAATGAAGAGTAGATAAACTAAAAGAGCATGTTGAAGAAACACTGCAGAAAGAATGCGTGTCATATAATTTAAGACTTGACTACGACCTTTGCTCTAGACATTATGCATAAATTTTAGGGATAATTACAAAAATACCCCTTAAGTTTGGGCTAATTACAAAAGAACCCTCAGATTTTTGAGTGTTTGTTTTTCCAATTGAAAGCACAAGCCAGAAATAAATAGAAAGGCAAAAGAGTTCTGGTCACACGGCCGACCAGCTAGCCTGAAGATGGGGACTCGTTAAAACCTCCTAAGGTAAAAACCTTGAGGGAAACCTTGAGAGAAAAAGAGTACCCCATGAAAAATAATATGTTCATGAACCCTTGTAACCACAAGCCGGTTACCTAGCCAATACGAAAGAAGAGCAAAAAACAAGAAAACAAAAACAAAAAACCAAATGAAAAAAATAATATCCCAACTAACTGAAAGCACCCTATGAAACACATTGAATAACCCAACCATGATGAACTATTGACGAAAGTGATATATAAAGTATTGTCTTTAGCCACAGAATCCTTTACGAACTCCGGAGATGTATCCCACCAAAGATTATCCATCAAATGAGCATGTTTTGACAAAATGTCCGCAACCCCATTAGCCTCCCGATAAAAATGAGAAACCCAAAATTGGATGCCACAAAGATAACTGAATAACCGGGAAAGAGGACTCCTATAAATTCAAGGGGTGTTAGAGAGAAAGTCAAAAAAATTGAGACCACGTACTCCGAATCCGATTCCATCCAAATGAAATTCCAACCCCGTACCAGACCAATCTCACAAGCCATGATAGCATCCAAGAGTTTAGCCATAAAAGCAAATCTCACCCCCATGCGAAGAGTGAAACAACCCACGACTGAACCAAAATAATTGCACAAAACTCCGCTAGAAGCAGCCGGACAAGGAGCACCCAAGGCACTCCCATCAGTGTTAATTTTAATCCAACCCGGAGGAGGCGCCACCCACCAAACAAGGACGGTCGGCTTAGAGGGCTTGGGTCAACCGTTGATACCCAATGAGTGGAGAGTTCAAGATTTGAGCAACAGTTAGACATAAATCCCACCAGAGTATGAGCAGCCTCTCTAAGTAATGACATCAAATTAGCCTTAATCGCCATAGCACTAGAACGCTTATTGTCGAAAATAGAATTATTCTTGTGAAACCAAATGACCCAAAGCAAAGAAACAATTGCCAATCTCAAAAGGAAATTTATTTGACAACTGAGGTGAACCTTCATGCATTGAATTATAACCTCCCACACACCCAAAGAAGTATCAATATCCTCCCTGTAGATATTAGCCAAAAAACCCCAAACCAGACAAACATATGAACAATCTAGAAAACAGTGATCGAAGTTCTCCCCGTCCTTAAATCAAAATGGACATACCGAAGGACCAATAAATCCCCGAATCTACAGATTTCTCCATAAAGGCAGTTTATTGTGAATAATCCTCAAAACTAAAAAAGAACGTAGTGGTGGAATGAAACTATGCCAAATCCAATTTCCCCAATTGACCACCGAAAAACGTGGTTGGACCGTCCAAAAAGCAATCCTAGAAGTAACCTCCCCGTGAACCGAATGCATCCAAACCCTAGTATCTGGATCCTCCCCGATCGGATGAATAAGAATATCAGCAACGATGTCTGAGAAATTTAAAATAAATCCCGAAGGGAATTGCCAAACTCCGTCTACTAAATAATCTGCCACACATTAAGAATAGGTGCCTCGCAATCTTTGTGGAATCCCAAGTCTTTCGGAAATGGAGTAACCTAGCCAATTATCCCACCCGAAAGAAACCGTCCCACCTGGCCCAAGAATACACCTCGATTCGTCAAGTGATCTTGGGATGTGATATCTAACCCCCTTCTAGAGAGACGAGCTAAATCCAGACCGTTTCGGGATTAAGCCTGATGTGAAGAAATGACTACGAAGAAAAACTCCCATCAACGAGTCAGTCTTGATAATATCCCAAGAAAACCGCATGAAAACTGACCATTTATAGCTAGGGATGGCAATGGGGCGAGTCAAAACCCGGCTCCGCATTAAACCCGCCCCATTCGAGGCGGGTCCAAACCCAGTTAAACGGGTCCCGGGGGTGGGTCGTGGACCCATTTTAAAAAACCCGCCGGCCCGGGACGGGTAACGGATCCTTATGGACCCGCCCCATATACAATTAATTTAGTCAAATTTATTTATTTTTTAAGTCAAACTCTGAGGATTACTGTATCTAGGGTTTGGGCATTTAGAAATTTCTGCCCTCGAATTTTTGTACGCTGTCCCCTTCGAAGTCTTTCCAACCTCCCTCTGCCGGCAGTGCCTCCTCGTCTCCGAGCACCAGTATGTAAGACTACTTCTATTAACCTTAACTTAAGAACATTGGGTGTCTTTTTTATATGATAAATATGAAGCACTTGGGTGTCTTTATTGTGAGTCAGAATATATTTGCAAATCAGAGATAAATATAATTGAAAAAGAAATGGGGGTGCCACCTTTAAACAACTTTAAATTCTTGATGAATTTGTCTAGATTTAGAATAAGAGTAACATTTAATTATAGAATTTTCTGAATTCAGTTTTGACAGAGGGGCGAATGGTATTTTAGTACGTGCAGCAGTCATTTCATTGTAGCGGGTCCAGCAGGTTGAATCCGTCGGGTTGCGGATCCAATGCGGGCGGGATGACAGTCCCAAGCGGAGCGGGCGGCGAGGGCAGTCCCAAGGCGGAGCGGGACGGGGCGGGGTAGGTCCCAAGGCGGAGCGGGGTGGGGCGGGGTAGGTCCCAAGGCGGGGCGGGGCGGGTCCCAGGTCCAAGATTTTCTTTGCGGGGCGGGTCTCGGGTTTGGCCAAACCCGTCCCAGACCCGCCCCGTTGCCATCCCTATTCATAACCCCAATTGGGCGGATACCCAGACCCCTTTCAGATTTAGGAGTGCAAACCCTACCTATGAAATCGTAACAATTCCTTTCTTAGTTGTATTCCCCGTCCAAATGAAATTATGAGTCGTCCTTTCAAATCGTTTTAGAAGAGTAATTGGCCATTTATAAACCATCATAGAATGAATAGCTGAGCTATTAATAACAGAATCAACCACACACACACAACCCGCCATCGATAGAGATTTCCCCTTCCAATTACTGAATTTGGCAATAATGCGATCTACTATGGGTTCCAAGTGAATTTTTCTATGAACCCGAACAAATAAAGGAACCCCAAGATAAATAAAAATAAGTCGTCCCCCAGTCATAGATAATTGACGAAGAATTCCTCTCTTGTGGACTACGTGTTTGCCAAAATAGGCCTAGACTTCTCTCGATTCGCATACTGACCCAAGAGCTCCTCATACTGAGAAAGAACACTCGAAATAATTTGGGCATTGTGCGAAGTAGCTTGGCAAAAAATAATGACATCACCTCGATTCGTCAAGTAATCTTGGGATGTGATATCTAACCCCCTTCTAGAGAGACGAGCTAAATCCAGACCGTTTCGGGATTAAGCCTGATGTGAAGAAATGACTACGAAGAAAAACTCCCATCAACGAGTCCGGGCCTTTGATAATATCCCAAGAAAACCGCATCAAAACTGACCATTTATAGCTAGGGATGGCAATGGGGCGAGTCAAAACCCGGCTCCGCATTAAACCCGCCCCATTCGAGGCGGGTCCAAACCCAGTTAAACGGGTCCCGGGGGTGGGTCGTGGACCCATTTTAAAAAACCCGCCGGCCCGGGACGGGTAACGGATCCTTTTGGACCCGCCCCATATACAATTAATTTAGTCAAATTTATTTATTTTTTAAGTCAAACTCTGAGGATTACTGTATCTAGGGTTTGGGCATTTAGAAATTTCTGCCCTCGAATTTTTGTACGATGTCCCCTTCGAAGTCTTTCCAACCTCCCTCTGCCGGCAGTACCTCCGCGTCTCCGAGCACCAGTATGTAAGACTACTTCTATTAACCTTAACTTAAGAACATTGGGTGTCTTTTTTATATGCTAAAATATGAAGCACTTGGGTGTCTTTTTTGTGAGTCAGAATATATTTGCAAATCAGAGATAAATATAATTGAAAAAGAAATGGGGGTGCCACCTTTAAACAACTTTAAATTCTTGATGAATTTGTCTAGATTTAGAATAAGAGTAACATTTAATTATAGAATTTTCTGAATTCAGTTTTGACAGAGGGGCGAATGGTATTTTAGTACATGCAACAGTCATTTCATTATAGCGGGTCCAGCAGGTTGAACCCGTCGGGTTGCGTGTCCAATGCGGGGCGGGGCGGGACAGGTCCCAAGGCGGAGCGGCGCGGGGCGGGGTAGGTCCCAAGCGGAGCGGGGCGGGGCGGGGTAGGTCCCAAGGCGGGGTGGGTCCCAGGTCCAAGATTTTCTTTGCGGGGCGGGTCTCGGGTTTGGCCAAACCCGTCCCAGACCCGCCCCGTTGCCATCCCTATTCATAACCCCAATTGGGCGGATACCCAGACCCCTTTCAGATTTAGGAGTGCAAACCCTACCCTATGAAATCGTAACAATTCTTTTCTTAGTTGTATCCCCCGTCCAAATGAAATTATGAGTCGTCCTTTCAAATTGTTTTAGAAGAGTAATTGGCCATTTATAAACCATCATAGAATGAATAGCTGAGCTATTAATAACAGAATCAACCACACACACACAACCCGCCATCGATAGAGATTTCCCCTTCCAATTACTGAATTTGGCAATAATGCGATCTACTATGGGTTCCAAGTGAATTTTTCTATGAACCCCAACAAATAAAGGAACCCCAAGATAAATAAAAAGAAGTCGTCCCCCAGTCATAGATAATTGACGAAGAATTCCTCTCTTGTGGACTACGTGTTTGCCAAAATAGGCCTCGACTTGTCTCAATTCGCATACTGACCCAAGAGCTCCTCATACTGAGAAAGAACACTCGAAATAATCTGGGCGTTGTGCGAAGTATCTTGGCAAAAAATAATGACATCACCGACATACAACAAATGAGATGGAAAAGAGACACCATGACCAGCGCTAATACAAGATAACGAATCAGTCTGAACCTTCTGCAAAATAAGATAACTGAGGACTTCTTCAACGAGACAGAATAAATGCGGCGACAATAGATCCCCATGTCGAATACCCTGTGAACATCCAAACTAAGCAACAAGAGACCCATTGATAAGAATGGACAATCTAGCCAATTTTAAAATTCTAATAATCCAGTTCTTAAAAACGTCCGAGAAACAAAAACCTGACAATGTTTCCAATAGAAAACCCCATGAAAGACTGTCAAATGTTTTACGGATATCCACCTTAATGGCCTTATTACCACCATAAGTCTGCCTATCCAAACAATTAACACACTCGAAAGCCATCACAATGTAATCGTGAATCCGGCGTCCCCTAATAAAACCAAACTGATAAGGCAAAATAATAGATTGTGTCACCTCAGCCAGGCGCACAGATAGAATTTTCGTAACAATCATAAAAAGAAAATTACTAAGCACTATAGGCCAGAATTGATCCACACGAATGGCCTCCTGAATCTTAGGGATGAGAACCACAAAACTCGAATTAAGACCCATCGGGATAGTGCTAGTGTCAAAAAACTGATGCACTTCCATGCTCACATCAACACCAATGATATTCCAAGAAGATTGAAAAAGTTTGCCTGGGAACCCATCAGGACCGGGGGCACTAGTGGGATCCATATCAAAAACCGCAAGACGAATTTCATCATCAGTAGGCACACGTGTCAGCATAATATTCTGAGCATCAGAGACTTTAGCCAAGATAACACCTGTAATAGAGGCCAGGGCCACAAGCGATGGCGTGAAGGAGGAGTTAAAGAGTCCACAATAATAATCAAACATATGATTTCCAATTAAATTGGAGTCTCGACAAATAGTGCCATTGATTTGCATCTTTTTAATAGATTTACGGCAATTTCTAATCTTTTCTAAAGTATGAAAAAATTTAGAATTGTGATCGCCATCCTTGAGCCAACTAATCCGACTTTTTTGAAGATAAAATTCATATTCTTTATCTAGAATATCATAAAGCTTCGTCGTCTTCTCCACCTCCTGACAAAATAACTCCTCAGAATATCCCTCATTCGCAATGTTAATCTGAATATCAGATAATGAGCTCAAAACCTCCTCATTCTTCTAAAAAACATCTCCGAACACCAATTTATTCCAATCCTCTAAGGTACATTTAAGTCGTTTCAACTTTATAGTGAAATTCCTCCAGGGGGTAGCACTCGGACTAGGGGTCATCCATGAGGCATGAACCACATCCAGAAAACCTACATCCCTAACCCACATATTTTGAAAACGAAATGGACGGGTCCAATTATATTCGACATATGACAGAAAATCGCCAAAGGATGGTGATCAGACACCGAACAAGCCAAGACATAACCTTTCATCGTGTCCCAGTAATTAAGAAATCCAGTTGTAACCAGGCCTCTATCAATACGGGACTCAATGTAATTACCCATGTGCATACGACCCATTAAGTATATTTGTGCCCAGTAGTACGAATGTCGATGAAATACCCATTAGCAATAAAAGAGCTGAAATTGGGTGGGAATTTGAATTAGGCGAAATGGTACTCCGACGTTCGTGAGCCCCCTTCACCGCACTAAAATCTCCGACCACAATAAAATTATCCGTGTGATATTGTAACAACTCATCCCATAGCATACGTCGACGGAGGTAAGATGCATGTCCATGCACAAAATCAACGGGATATCATTCTAGCTCTCACACTGCTCCATTCTTTCACAGCACCGGAGGTGGGGGCTTATGTTGGGGACAAAATATCATTTTTATTATTATTATTATTATTATTATTATTATCATTATTATTATTATTATTATTATTATTTAATTTATAATTTTTATTTAATCTAATTAATTGCCTATTAATTAGTGGGCTACAGATGGGATAATCCGGCTCACGAGGTCCGGATCTGGCCCACGAGCTATTTTCTCGTATGCGGCGCACGAGGTCCGCTACCTAGGTATAAAAAAGTCCTTCCATCTCATTTGTAAGTCATATTCACATAATACACATTCAGTATTCACTTTATTGTATGATATTCTCTCTGGTTCACTATGCTGACTTGAGCGTCGGAGGGGGCTCACCAGGACCACCCCAAAGACCCCCTAACCTTGTTCTGTGTCTTGTAAACAACTTTTCATCACTGAAGACTTACAACTTTGGGACAAAAAGACTTGAACTCTATCAGATATCTCGACTTGGAGTGATTTGCCCTAAAAAACAGTATCAATTACCAATTTTTAGGTATGGTTTCCTCAACCACAGTTTTATTCTTTTCCCAAACTCCATTTTCTTATAAATTTATTTGACGTTATTCTCTCAAAAAATAAAATCATTGTCGGGTGGCTGAATCTAGTATCCGTTGTAACATCAGCATTATGTACGATACCGCTTTCAATGAGACAAAAATGTGTCATAATAACAAATAAACAAGCTTAACTGGCAGCTCCAACGTTCATATATCCAGTAAAAGCAAGTAGCATTTCATCTCACATTATCACTGCTTCATCATTTCCAATTTGACTGCTAATTATTAGGCAACTTTGGCACTGCTTCTTTTCACTTTCTATGTTTTATTCATTTTCTCTTTATCTTCAATTATGTTTGGTTTTATATTCGGTCAGTTTTGAAAATTGTGATTTGAGCAGTGAAGTAGAAGAATTTTGTGAAAAAAAAAATATGATAGGATATTTTATTGAAAAAGACACTGATATATTTTAAAAGATATCATCGACTGTGTCAACAAGACATGATCAACAACTGTAAATGTATCGACCCGGATTTTTATGCCTTAATAAGAATTTTATTAATTATGTTATCATTTTATTTTATAGAATAATAATGGGTAATTAGAAATTTATTAATTGTTCTACTAGATAGTTAATTAGTTAAATTGCGGAGAATGGAAGGTTTATTTTAATTAGACTAAGAATTTATTTAATTCGGGCCTTATAATAAATAATTGGACCTTGAATTAGTTTGGAATTGTAATTCAGGCCTATAAGCCTTTTGTAATTGGTGAATTAATAATAAGCCCATGTACCCAAAACCTAGTCTTATTGTGAGTAGGTTAAAACACAAATATAAGACACGTAAAATACAAACAGAGTGAACACACACTACACATGACACACACACACAGCAGAACAAAGAGAGGGCAGATAAATCGGTCAAGAGGAAGAGAAGGAGAAAAGAGAAGGGAGATAGGCAATCCCCACCGCGAATCTTCTAGGACTATGTTTGGATACAACAAGCCTAAAAAGATTTCTACTACCCTAATTTGAACAGGCAAGTAATCTCCCTAATGTTCATATAGAATTAAGGTTTATGTTATTGTCATCGATTTCTATGTTTGATGTTAATTAAGGTTCGCCGACCTAAAGTTTATGGATTAATGTAGGTATGTGATTTATTATGCTTGTCACTCTGTAATAATTTGAATCATTGTTTGACGACCTTTACGTTTAAGGTTTAAAAATTATTACGTTTCGTTAACATGTATGTGTTTACGATTTTAGACGTGCCCATGAATTGTTTTTCAAAATCTGCACACGATTTTTGTCTAAGGTGTGTAATCTAAATTATCCTCAAATATATGAGGTGAATTAAGTTAATTTGGTCGAACAGTGATGAACAAATGATAATTTTATAATGTTGAGAAAGTGATGCCAAATCAGCATGTAAAATGATATGCCATAAATGATTAGACCAACTTTTCCATGGGTATGAGCATTACGTTGCAATCTGAGGAAATTGTGGTTAGGATTATATTTTATATTATATAACAATATTGTAGATTCCATTGTCCTACATACGAGTGTAAGTAAATGACTTCCAGTACATTGAGTTAGTCACCTAATTAATAGAATGTATGATTTTCTTCTAACTAAATGAATATAAGGCTTTTTCATGACTAATTGAATATAGAGTATTGGGTTTTTTCCTGACTGATTAAATATAGGGTTTTCCCAATATAGAGTTTTCTCCTGATTAATTAAATATAGGGTTTTTCCCTAACTAATTGAATTTATGATTTTTCTTGACTAACTGAATGTAGGGTTATCTCTATTTATTTGAATATAGGATTTTCCCTAAATAGTTGAACATAGAGTTGTCCTTGATTAGTTGAATGTATGGTTTTATTCTCAAATTGTTTCAGCTAATGTGATTTAATTATTATGATATGTGTTTTCGTTTATTCTCGTATTTAATGAAAAGTTGTATTATATTAATGTATGTTCATAGCATTTTCAAGAGCATACCAAGATTAAATAAAGTAAATTCTTAAGTTTAGAGTTAATAATGTTTTTCAAAGAAAATGGGTGCACATTATTTTATGATGCTGGAGTGAGTGGGAAATGGGCGCGGGGGACCGGCGTTTCGACAATGTGCCGCTTGCGGCTAATGTTAATGTTAAAGGAAAAGGGCCTTCGGGCGAAATGAAAGGAAATGGCATTCGGGCAAAATGTTAATCGGGTTCCAAATAACAAGGCCCTCTGCGACCCTGATTAGAACAATGTGTCACCAAATGAGCTCGCGTCCTAAGAATGTTTTACGAAAAGAAAGACAATGTTTTAAGTATGAAAGTGAAAGGTTTTTAAGTAAAGAAAATGTAAAGTCTTTCAAGGTATAAATGTAAGATATTGCATTAGGCATGCATTCATGCATGAGATTACTTGTTGAGCTCCTTTAGCTCATTCCACGAATGTTGAATGTTTTCAGATGAGAACCCAGATAAGGAAGGAGATGGCACAGCGCAATGACTCGTAAACCTAAGTATTTCATGATTTCATGTCGTTCAGTTCTCTTATTTATAAAGTTTGACTTTTTAGTTTATTAAATATCAAATGGCTTATTATTTTCAGAATGAATATTTTTGGACAAGTAATTATTTCAGTTATAAGCATTTAATTCCGCTGCAAAATTTTCAAAAGAAGTAAGATTTTCATTATTCTGTATTTTTAAGTATTCTTCAGAGAATTTCTATTTTGATTTCTTATTTACGCATTAATATTCAAACAAACTAGAAAGAGTGCTACATTTAGTTGTATCAGAGCCGAGGCTTTTTAAAACCGGTTCTGTAGACTTAAAAGAATTTTTTTAAGATAAGTCTAAAGTCAATAGTGAGTCAAGGGTTGAGTCGCGCTTCGAGCATCTCCCTCCACTATACGGTAAGTTTTACACTCAGTTTCATTATGCTTGTACAATATCATGTTTATGCTTTTGGCTTTAGATTGCAGTTGAGAATCTATTTTTGGGTAATATAAATTATTTGATACAGTCGTATTTGTTTCGTGAATTGTATTGATTTTATTTATTGTATGTGATTAATTACTTCAACTTTTTTTCCCACGTGAGTAAATGTTTTTAACTCCAGTATTTGTATTTGAATTTAGATTTGTTTACCGACACCCTAAAACTTGAATTATGCATATATTGTTTCTAATATAGGATCTTACATATTTCTATCAATGTCCCCAAACATTTACTTGTTCCAAACTTTGGGAGAATCTTTTAGCATTTTCAATTTTTCTATAGAGCAAAAGAATCTCATCCTCAAATCTTATTTTTATTCTTTTCTAACTCTGCAAAAACTTGAAAATTCGAATGTAAATTTCAGCAATCTAGAAATCTGAATGATTTTGCCTCTCAATTATCATCTTTGTTTCTCCTTCAAAATGATTGAACAATAGTCATAGATGTTTCTTTTTCAACGTCACTAAAAAGTAATTCGGCCGTTTTCTATCCACCTATCTGAGATTACAATTATATCTAACTGACACAACTGTCATCACATTTATACCAAGTGAATCTTTTTCTTAAGAGAGAGATCAATAACTTCACAATTTCTAATAAAACTATTTCTTTCGTTTCTCTATTGTTCACATTACATGCATTGTCTTTTCTTTCCCATTGAAAATTGCCTGCATTGAAGTCATCAGCAATACACTTTATTTATTTATTTATTTATTTTTGGATTCATTGTCTGAATTTTGTATACATTTCCTCTCAAAGTTTTCTTTTCCTAACAAATGAACAAGATGAATAGATATTGCAAATTTTATCAAATCGTCATGATTCCCCCATTTCCTTATTATTGCTAAACTTCCTTTGATAAACCAACATTTGATAAAAATTAAATATTCTATTATCCCATGTGTTGAGCAATCGACCTGATGCTCATTGAAAACCCAAGTATTCCAACCCAAAATTGTCATTTGACCATAACTTTATACCGAACTCCCTATTAATTTTCTCCATTTTGTTTCCTGTAGACAAGCAAAGTTAACCCATTTCTTCCTAAAAATTTCTCTAACTCCTCTTTTCTTAACACTCCTTGTGACATTAAATGATAAAATCTAGAATTCAAATCCCCATATGTCAACCATTTCAATGGAGTTTTTTTTTTTTTGAAACAATAATGCATCCCTATTCGTCAATAAAGCTTGCAAATGAAACCAAATTTTTTTTCCAATTCGTGATGTTTGTTTCTTTACTTTTCCCAGCTTTAAAGTTCAGGTCCAACCGTTTAATTCTTCCTTTGCCTCCTTGATGTTTTGTTTAGATCCCCAAAAACTCCTTTATTCCATTGTTTGAGTTTTCCTTAAGCCTTTTAAGCTTTTCTTTGAAAACAAATACGAACCCCATCCTTGCACCTTAAATTTTCTTCCGTTCAGATTTTACAAACTCTAAAAATATAGGGTCAAGCATCAAACTATTCACCACCCTGGAGGGTTTAGGTCCCCAATTGCAGTTATTATCCTTTAACATTAATGCACAATGGTCCGAAATATTTGTGTCCAAATACTACTTGAGTGCAATTTGGTAAATTTTCTCACCACCCATCTGAAATCAGAAATCTATCTATTCGGCTTGCACACGAACTATCACTTTTGTATAAGGTAAACTTGCATCTTTGATTTGGTAAATCAATCAATCCACGCGAGTTGATAAACTCGTTAAAATCCCCCGCAATGCATAAAGTTTTCTTTTGTCCCACTGATTGAATCAATTTTGTGATATTATCCCACAATTCTCTTTTCCCATTTAGAGAATATTATGAATAGATGTTGATGATCACCACCTCTTTTTTCTCCATACCCCAATTGCCTTTGGTAACTAAGCACCCGTCCAAAGCCCAACAATCATTTAACACAAATTTTCTTTTGTTCTGAATACTTCATATTCCATCCGAGGCTCCTTGTGAACTCAAGAATTTGCAGTCGAAGTCATCATAAGTCCAAATTTTTCTACATAAATTTCTTTATATTTCCTCTGTTTTGGTTTCCTGGATACAGGCAAAGTCTATCCACTCTTTTACAAATAGATTCCTAATTCATTTTTCTTCATTCTCCCTCCCAGTCCTCTAATATTAAAGTTTAGTAGATTCATTTCTTACCTACTTTTTCCTCCAGCCCGTGTAGATGCTCTTCACTGTTTCATATTGTTGTTTCACACTCCCTTCTTTCAAGTTCTTTTTACCTCCAGATTATTCCTTCCGCTTTCAAACTCAAGCATTTTCTAAAGTTTCAAATTTCCTTTGCCTATTCTTCGATCATTTTCTTGCAAAACACTTTATTACAATTTGCTATTTTCGGGAGTCAATTTTTCTCTTCTCTAATTTGTCTCTCAATTCTCTTTTTCCCTTCTTGATTTTTCTCTCTACTTTACATTCTTTTTGTCTCTAACTTCCATCTTCTTCTTCTCTCTGCAATTGAGTAATTTGTCCAATTTGAATGGATCACTAAGTCTAAATGATTTTTCCTTCAATTGATTTTGGGTCTCATCATCACTATCAACATTTTTGGGCTTGCTATATTTTCACAGATTTTTCGTTTAGTCATTGACCCATGTTCTCATCCATTTTGACATCTGGGGCTTGCTAATTATTGTTGTCTTGTTGCTTCTCTTTTAAAAAAAAAAAAAAAAATATTGAATTCTCAAAAAAAGGGCTCAGATTCATATGGATCATATCCCTACCGACAAATAATTTCTCAACTATTGTGTGAAGCCTACCTCTACTTCCAATTCTTTTACTTTCTAAGTCTCCCTCATTTCTTATTTGTTCTTTCAATTTTAGTTTTTTTTTTTGTTTCTCTTTCTTTTCTCCGTGGTTATTCTTACCTTTTCAATTGGGATTCTCGATTGAGTTTATGTTTTTATCTTTTCTTGATTCAACTCCTTATCCGATATTTTCTATCTCTATGTATCTTTATTTTCTCTTTTTCTTTCTTCCTCTATTTAATAGAGGCTCAAGTTGAAGTGAGTCAATATTTTAAAGCTACCAGTAGATCCATGTCCTAGTTTTTCCTTGTGAACTCACAAAGATCACACTTTCTCATTTGGGCTTCCAATAATATTGGGCCATTCATTATCAGAATTTATTTCCTTAATCCAATTTTTATCTATTTTAATTTCTTTTTTGTGGACTTCGAACTTGTTCAGGCCCATTTACCCCATCATCGGCTTCTTCTCTTTATATGCTTTGAATTGAATTTTGTATTCTTCATGAGTTGATGACCTAGAAATATTGTGGCTTTGAAATTCACCATCCATCCCCAATCAATATTCATTATTATTATCTATGCTTAGCTGACGAGTTTCTTTTTATCCATCAGCTTTTAACTTCGATAAATTCACAACTTTTGTTGGTATCCACCATTTCTGTGGTTTGGTGATATATTATCTACTTGTCAAAATGCGTTGTTCTTGAAGGAATTATCATAAATGTTGGTTGGTGAGCAAAGTTTCTTATTTTATCTACATGTGCAGTGTCAAATATTTGTATGATTGAGTGCTTAAAGTTCAAGCAATTTAAGTTTTACACTTCCGAATTTCATATTTGTTCAAAAATCTTATACTATTGTTTGCTTATTAATTTCCTGATTTATGTCTGGGTGAAAAAAAAAAGAATTGAAAGTTGTTTTTACGCCTTAGCATAATTTTTTTTCTTATATTAGACAAGTTTCAAGGACGAAATATAAGGTGGGGAGAATGTAATGACCCGGATTTTTATGCCTTAATAAGAATTTTATTAATTATGTTATCATTTTATTTTATAGAATAATAATGGGTAATTAGAAATTTATTAATTGTTCTACTAGATAGTTAATTAGTTAAATTGCGGAGAATGGAAGGTTTATTTTAATTAGACTAAGAATTTATTTAATTTGGGCCTTATAATAAATAATTGGACCTTGAATTAGTTTGGAGTTGTAATTCAGGCCTATAAGCCTTTTGTAATTGGTGGATTAATAATAAGCCCATGTACCCAAAACCTAGTCTTATTGGGAGTAGGTTAAAACACAAATATAAGACACGTAAAACACAAACAGAGTGAACACACACTACACATGACACACACACACGGCAGAACAGAGAGAGGGCAGATAAATCGGCCAAGAGGAAGAGAAGGATAAAAGAGAAGGGAGATAGGCAATCCCCACCGCGAATCTTCTAGGACTGTGTTTGGATCCAACAAGCCTAAAAAGATTTCTACTACCCTAAATTGAACAGACAAGTAATCTCCCTAACGTTCATATAGAATTAAGGTTTATGTTATTGTCATCGATTTCTATGTTTGATGTTAATTAAGGTTCGCCGATCTAAAGTTTATGGATTAATGTAGGTCACTAGTACAAAAAACACCATAAAAACTGCCCAATATGCATCATTTCCAATGACAACACGATACCTAATGTAGGCCGGTGGCAATTTTGAAAATAAAACAAAAACTTTAGGCATCATTTGTTAATATAGAGGCGATGCATATAATCCTTTTATTTTTTTTAATTAAATTAACAACTTTGAGTATCAGTTCCTTCCTAGAAACAGACGCCTAAAAGTCACTTTAGGTATCGGTCTTTTAAAAACAACTGATACTTAAAGTTTTTTTATTTTTTAATTAGTTTTAGGTTAATTAATTATTTCCAAACCCTAACGTTCACTCGTCCCCATCAAAACTCAAAGTTCCCGTCGTTCAATATTCAAGCTCCAATCCAAACATCATCATCAAGTTCCCGTCCTTCTCCGTCGCATGAGCCGCCAACCACCGCCAATTTCCCGCTTCTCGGCACTGTTAGCCTCACCCGAAGAGTGAAAGAGGAGAGAACAAAACAAAACAGCGCACTCGTCACCGTTCAATAGTTGGAGATGAGCTGTTCTATAATCGACAGCTGATTATTTTGCGATATTAGGTAAGGTTTTTGTGAGTTTGTTTTTGTTTATATTTGAAGCACAACAAGAATGAAGTCAGCGACACTAAGAAGACAAGATCCGGAAAGTGTATTGTATTTTATAGTTAGATGTTTAATGTGTTTATTGAACAATATGATTTCAATTAAATCCAGTTCCCAAGCTTCGAACAGAGCCAGCTACAGCTTGTTGAAAGAGAAGAAATCGAAGATGAAGAAGATTTGTTCGAAGCAACTGGTAAACGTAAAAAAGTTCAATCCGCATTTTTAGCCCATTTAAATCTCATAGGCATTATGACATGTTTTGTGTGCATTTTAGATTTAGAATTTTCTTGCAAGGTTAAATCTTGTGTGATTTGGCTCATTTTGTTATGCGATCTAGTGTATTCAGGAATTTCTCTGTAATTCACTGAAATAACTTTTTCTAATTAACATTTATATTCTCTTGCGGAAGTTTTCTATTCCAATTCTTTGAACTGATAACTTTTAGCATATTTGCTACATTTGTTTAATACTCGAATGACTTTCCGTTAGTTTCAGAATCTCCTCACATATGTTAACTGTTAGTTATGATATTACTCGTTAACAGATGTTCTCTATTCATAACTCTAAATTCCTTCTGGTATTTATGGTGACATACTCGTAAGAATTTCTGCTTGTTTAGAGTGTAATATGATGTTTTCCCCTTTCCTTTTCCTTTTTTTTCCTGGTATCCTGTTTTCTGTAATGATTTCAAGTGGATCGTGTTCATTGTGTACGGAAGACACAGTTTCACTAGATTTTTCCATGTCTGATAGTCACGTGTGTATAACTTATGGATATTTCTAATCTTCATGACCAACGTATTTCCTTTAATAAATTAGAATCTCAAATATGACGTTGGTTGGGTTTCCAAAATAAATCAATTTTGAAGAGTAGTTTCTCTGTAATCTACATGAGATAAATTTGATTTAATCTTAAACAAATGGTGAATTGTGAATGCTTGTCTCTGTGGTTACATGCACTACTCTCTTTAAAAAGTTTTATGCTAATATCTGTTGTTCTCCATATTATAACTTGATGATTTCACACTGAAAACAATTTCTCATGTTACCTTATGTTATGTAAAGAAACGTTTTGATGTTCACTTGGAACTGGAAGTTCAATGTAAAATCTTAGTACATTTAGGTCAATTTCCGGATGAAAATGGTGTTCTGTTGAAATGTGGTTTGATAATAACTTGATATTGTTCTTGAGACCTATTCTATTTTTTCAGTATGAAGTCTCATGATTGTCATGTCTTAATGCAACACATATTATCAATCACTTTGCTATTCCAAAAGCGTAATAATCACAAGTTAAAGAAAATTAAACTCAATGAGGTGAGATTTTGTTGGTTGATATAATCATGATATGAACAAACAATGCATCATCCAAACAAAACCAGCAAGATTGCTTTCATTGACAAAGACAAAGCAAAAACAAAAAAGTTAAACAAAAAGGGGCTAATATGCATCATCATCTATTACAAACGTTTTTCATTTTTTTTTCCTTTTTTCCATAACTCCAATGTCTTTTTGACATTCACACAAAGCAAGAAGTTATTATTTAGATAGCATACTTGAAGAAGACTCTAGTAAAATACATACCAGATGTTAAATGTATTTTTAGTTGTCATCTTGCTACCAAAAAGTGCAAAAAATATGAAAATTATGTTAATATGTTGAACAAGTATAACAAAACTAAGAATGATTTGTGTGCTTTTAATCATGCTTATTTGTAATATGAAGATATATCACTTTTCTCTTCTCATATGTACATCGTTTTAAATCACTTCTCTCTTCTCAAATAGATCAGTTTATCTTTTTTTTTTTTTACTTTTTTTCCTTTTTATTTCGTTTTTATTGATTAATTCACGTGTTTTCTCATATGCAGGGCTGAGCAAGAGAAGTCTTAAGTCAAGAGAAGCACTACAGAAAGTTTATGACTACATTTTAGCTACCACTTCTTTGTTTCGAAGGTAACCTCTAAAACATATTTTGCAGTGAGGAATATTTTAGTTTTAAATAGTTATTGAATTTAATATTATGCAGTGGTAGATATGGATCGTAATTGGATGTATGGTTGACACAATACACTTGAATATCTGCAAGGGGTTGAAAATTTTATAAAATTTGCTGAGGAAAATCAAATTAAAAATGGCGAGGAAATGATTGTGTGTCCGTGTTGTTGTTTGTAAGAATCGAGAAAGTTTCGTAGTTTCGAGCAAGTGAAGAGCCATTTGATGCGTCGTGGTTTTAAGGAAGGGTATACACGATGGATATGGCATGGTGAAAGTCTTCCTCCTAGTACGAGGACCAATGATAATCTGATTGAAAATGAGGATAGTAATCATGGCGGTATTCATGCGAGAGCGACGATAATGATGTCGAGAATGATGAAATAGATGCAATGATGCATGATCTTCATGAAGATTTTAACAAAATTCCTCACGTATTTGATAGTTTCTTTGTTGATCTTTGGAAAACCTCTATTTCTGGATGTAGTAAATTTACCAAGTTATCGCCATGCTTAAACTATATAACTTAAAAGCAAAGAATGGATGGAGTGACAAGAGTTTCACGGGGTTATTAGTGCTTTTAAGAGACATACTTCCTGATGATAACGAACTTCCTAGCTCAACCTACGAGGCAAAGAAAATGTTGTGCCCACTAGGTATGGAGATTGAGAGGATACATGCGTGTCCAAATGATTGTGTACTGTACCGTAAAGAATTGAAGAACTTGAATGTTTGTCCAAAGTGTGGGGCATCACGGTATAAAAGAAAAGGCGCAAATGATAGAACGAGGGATAAGAAAGGTCCACCAGCAAAGATGATGTGGTATCTGCCCGTGATACCAAGATTTAAACGCTTGTTTGCAAATGCAAATGATGCGAAGAATTTGCAGTGGCATGCTGAAGGGAGGAAAGAAGATGGAAAACTAAGACACCCAGCCGATTCACCTCAATGGAGAAACATTAATCGAATGTTTCCTGAATTTGGTTGTGAAAACAGGAATCTTAGGCTTGGACTATGTACAGATGGAATGAACCCCCATGGTAACATGAGTAGTCGACACAGCACTTGGCCAGTGCTTTTATCAATTTACAATCTTCCTCCTTTGTTGTGTATGAAGCGCAAGTACATCATGTTGTCGTTGCTGATATCAGGGCCTAAACAACCGGGGAATGACATAGATGTGTACTTAGCCCCACTTGTTGAAGATTTGAAAATATTGTGGAACAAAGGTGTGATGGTGTTTGATGCATATACTCAAACAAACTTCTCCTTGCGAGCGATGATATTTTGCACGATAAATGACTTTCCAGCATATGGTAATTTGTCGGGTTATACTACTAAAGGAGCTAAGGCATGTCCCATTTGTGAAGATGAAACCAGTGATCTTTGGCTAAGCAATTGTAAGAAAAATGTGTTCATGAGTCATCGAATGTTTCTCCCTATTGACCATCCCTATCGAAAGAAGAAAAAACCTTTCAATGGGAAAACTGAGACTCGGGTAGCTCGTTTGCCGTTATCAGGACATGCAGTTTACTTAACGAGTTAAAGATATTGATGTTGTGTTGGGTAAACCATTAAAAGCGCTCGTAAGAGTCTTTGGAAGAAGAGGTCTATATTTTGGGATCTACCATATTGGGAACATTTATCGGTAAGACACTGTCTTGATGTGATGCATGTTGAGAAAAATGTTTGTGATAGCATTATTGGAACATTATTAAACATTCAAGGTAAGATAAAAGATGGCGTTAATGCTAGAAAAGACATGGTAGAAATGGGGATACGGGACAAGTTAGGTCCACAACAATCGGGAAAGCAAACATACCTACCTCCAGCTTGTTATACTATGTCCAAAAAAGAGAAAACAAGTTTTTGTGAGTGTTTAAATGCTATCAAGGTTCCATCTGGTTATTCATCGAATATTAAAAGACTTGTGTCAATGAAGGACCTCAAATTGGTTGGTATGAAGTCTCATGATTGTCATGTCTTAATGCAACACATATTACCAATTGCTATTCGATGTGTGTTACCAAAACATGTTAGACATGCCATTACAAAGCTTTGTTTTTTCTTCAATGCAATTTGCAGTAAAGTTGTTGATCCGGAGGTGTTGGATGATTTGCAGGCCAATGTGGTGATAACTTTATGTCAGTTTGAAATGTATTTTCCTCCATCATTTTTTGACATTATGGTGCACTTAATTGTTCATTTGGTGAGAGAAATTAAGATGTGTGGTCTAGTGTTCTTGCGGTATATGTATCCGTTTGAGATATACATGGGGATATTGAAAGGATACGTGAGGAACCGATTTCGACCTGAAGGGAGTATCATTGAAGGTTATGCTGCTGAGGAGGTTATTGAGTTTTGCACTGGTTATTTAGATAATGTTGAACCAATTGGTGTTCCTAAATCTCATCACAATGGAAGACTCGGGGGAAAAGGTACTATTGGGTTCAAGCTGGTTGTCCCAACTGCAGAATTGCGAGATAAGGCACATGAACTCGTATTGCAACACCTTCACGAGGTTCGTCCATATTTGGACCAACACAAGTTCATTTTGAGGCAGGAAAATCCATCAAAAGATGAAAGATGGGTGACTAATGAACAAAATCGCACATTTTTAAGATGGTTCAAAGATACAGTGATGCGAGAGTTATCTCAAACACCGAACAATATCAGTGAAACGATAAAGTGGTTAGCATATGGCCCTGATTTGCATGTGAGGTCTTATGAAGGATATGACATTAATGGGTATACATTTTATACGAAAGGTCGGGATGATAAGAGTACAATGCAAAATAGTGGAGTTACATTGGTTGCACTATCAAGAGATTATGCGTCTGCTAAAGATACCAAAACCAAGTAGATGCTACTATGTCATACTATGGTGTCATTGAAGAAATTTGGGAACTTGATTATAAAGTGTTTATGATTCCTCTCTTCAAATGTATCTGGGTTGATAATAGACGCGGTGTAAGGGTAGATGAACTGGGTTTCACTTTAGTAGATTTTGGTCGGTTAGGCTATCATTCTGAGCCATTCATACTTGCATCACAAGCAAAACAAGTATTTTATGTTAATGATCCTGTTGATACTAAGTGGTCAGTTGTCCTTCAAGGCAAAAGAAGTATTGTTGGTGTTGGTGATGTCGTAGATGAAGAAGAGTACAATCACTGTGACGAAACTCCTCCATTTTCTCTTGGTATTCAACCTTTAACTTTAGGGGAAGATAATCTTGAAACAAATTACATGCGTTCCGACCACGAAGAGGGATTGTGGATTGACCATCAAACATGATATGCATTTAAACTTGTAAGATTAATTCTTGCATACCTTCTTCATGACTAATTATTTTTCAATCATATCTCATTCGTCATTAATTGTTGCTTTTTTAATTGTATACACATCCGTCATTAATTATTACATGCATCATTCATGATTAATTTTTGCATACCTCATTCGTCATTGATTGCTTTTCTAATTACACTTATATTTTTAATATATGCAGGTTCATCGTAATGAAGAAAAAAACGAGAGGTTCAACAACCTGCAAGAAAAAGATAAGCAAATATGGCACAAGTGTCTCTATTGAGTTTGACCCTCATGGTCAGGCGATTGGTCAGCATGCTAGATACTTCAAAAGCTACATTGGCGGTTTGGTTCGGAATCATATAGATATTAACATTACCGATTGGCATCAAGTGGACCAAGGGCTTAAAGATATGATTTGGGAAGATACTAAGGTGTCTAATAACTTTATTGACATTATTTGTTGTTATATGTCCGACTAATCATTTATTAGTTTTAAAGCTTATTTGATTGTGTGTGATTGTAACTATTCAGAAACACTTCAACATTCCCAATGACGATCAGAAACGTGTTACTTTAAAGGCTGCGGGGGCGATGTGGAGAGGCTTCAAAACAAGATTGGTTGGAAATTTCATCAAGACAAAACACAAAACATATAGTTCTCCGCGCAAATTGTATACTTCGATCACGAGTGCACAATGGGAGAAATTTGTGGCAGATCGTCAGACAGATGAGTTCAAGGTATGTAATCAATTATTTTAAATAATAGTATTATTTTATTAATTAATAAACTAAAATGAAGTGATAATTGTTATTGTAGGAAAAAAGTAAGAAAGCGAGTGAAAGTCAATCGCAAAATGTGCACCCACATTATCTGGGGCCAGTTGGATACATCGGCAAGAGACCGGAGTGGATTAAATCAGACCCTTTATCATCTTCATCTTCGTGTGCACTTATGAGCTCCGTTATTCCATCACACGATCGTGTTGATTCATCGTTTATGGTGGTAATATTTCCTCTCATGCTTCTTTAATATTGGAATGTGTAATTTCTATCCTCAAACTTGCCATTATTACAGTTCTTTTTTACTTCACTTACAACTTCAAAATTTCTATCCTCAAACAATACCTATTGCCTGACATTTCATAATGTTGCCAATTGATTTATGTTGCTTGTCCTCGAGATCATTAAGTGAAATGAAGCAGCATGTTTATACTAAATTAAATGAACACCAAATATTGTACTTCAGCTTCACTTAGTAGAAGTTCTTCCCACAAATTAAGAAACAAGGCTTACCTTCTCTCTAATTACATGTTCTTGATGTGGTATGCATCTCCCCATAATGTTGCCAATTGATTTCACTTAGTAGCAGCATGTTTTGTTTGTCCCTGCATCAAACTAATCACCTGTCTGAAAGTTTAATTACAGGATAGCTTTAAAGTGTGAAAATAGACTATTTAAACTCACTTTCTATTTCAATAAAACAGGGACTGATTGTTGCTAAAATACCTCCATCTAAAGGTGATCAGAATGATGGAGCTGGGCTTCAAAAGCTCGGTTTTGGAAGCACTGCTATTTGCTATTGCAACTTGGAAGCTTGATTGAAACTCCCAAAACTTGGAAATTGCGTGACCGTTATTAACTGGGATATTTTTAGAAAAGTAAGGATTTGAAGATGGGAGGCAACAATGAGTCATTATGATGATTAGCTCAAATTGTTGACAAAGGAATGAATGTTAATGTGGTTGCTCTACGTTTTTAAGTTGGGCTTTTATATATCATTCAATTCGAGTTTGGATTGTGATTATATAATTAGTTTTGTTTTCCATTGTGTCCATTACTGAATAAACTTTATGGACTAAAAAATGTCATGAATTTTTGGGTTGTATTATTATTTGTGGTCTAGATTTTGATTGAGCAAATAATTTATGTGCAGGGAGGTCGGAAATTGAAAAAAAAATGTATTTAAAAAATAGTAACAATAGGCATCAGTTATTGTTATCAACTGATGCACAAACTGACTTTATGCATCGTTTGTTTTCTTAAAAACCGATGCCTATTCTTTACTTTAGGCATCGGTTGAAACCGATGCCTATACATGTGATTATATGCATCGCCTTCATATGTATCGCCGTTGGAACTGATGCTTAAAGTCGTTTACAACCGATGCAAATGGTCAATTTTGTACTAGTGGGTATGTGATTTATTATGCTTGTCACTATGTAATAATTTGAATCATTGTTTGACGACCTTTGCGTTTAAGGTTTAAAAATTATTACGTTTCGTTAACATGTATGTGTTTACGATTTTAGACGTGCCCATGAATTGTTTTTCAAAATCTGCACACGATCATTTAATTAGTTGTCTAAGGTGTGTAATCTAAATTATCCTCAAATATGTGAGGTGAATTAAGTTAATTTGGTCGAACAGTGATGAACAAATGATAATTTTATAATGTTGAGAAAGTGATGCCAAATCAGCATGTAAAATGATATGCCATAAATGATTAGACCAACTTTTCCATGGGTATGAGCATTACGTTGCAATCTGAGGAAATTGTGGTTAGGATTATATTTTATATTATATAACAATATTGTAGATTCCATTGTCCTACATAGGAGTGTAAGTAAATGACTTCCAGTACATTGAGTTAGTCACATAATTAATAGAATGTATGGTTTTCTTCTAACTAAATGAATGTAGGGTTTTTCCCTGACTAACTGAATATAGAGTATTGGGTTTTTCCCTGACTGATTGAATATAGGGTTTTCCTCTGATTAAATGAATATAGAGTTTTCTCCTAATTAATTGAATATAGGGTTTTTCTCTGACTAATTGAATTTATAATTTTTCTTGACTAACTGAATGTAGGGTTATCTCTATTTATTTTAATATAGGGTTTTCCTTAAATAGTTGAACATAGGGTTGTCCCTGATTAGTTGAATTATGGTTTTATTCTCAAATTGTTTCAGCTAATGTGATTTAATTATTATGATATGCGTTTTCGTTTATTCTCGTATTTAATGAAAAGTTGCATCACTTTGGTTCATGCATCATGTTAATGTATGTTCATAGCATTTCACGAGCATACAAAGATGAAGTAAAGTAAAGTCTTAAGTTTAGAGTTAATAATGTTTTTCAAAGAAAATGGGTGCACATTGTTCTATGATGCTGGAGTGAGTGGGAAATGGGCGTGGGGACGGGCGTTCCGACAATGTGCCGCTTGCGGCTAATGTTAATCTTAAAGGAAAAGGGCCTTTGGGCGAAATGAAAGGAAATGGCCTTCGGGCAAAATGTTAATCGGGTTCCAAATAACAAGGCCCACTGCGACCCTGATTAGAAGAATTTGTCACCAAGTGAGCTCGCGTCCTAAGAATATTTTACGAAAAGAAAGACAATGTTTTAAGTATGAAAGTGAAAGGTTTTTAAGTAAAGAAAATGTAAAGTCTTTCAAGGTATAAATGTAAGATATTGCATTAGGCATGCATTCATGCTTGAGATTACTTGTTGAGCTTCTTTAGCTCATTCCACGAATGTTGAATGTTTTCAAATGAGAACCCAGATTAGGAATGAGATGGCACAGCACAATGACTCGGAAACCTAAGTATTTCATGATTGCATGTCTTTCAGTTTCTCTTATTTATAAAGTTTGACTTTTTAGTTTATTAAATGTCTAATGGCTTATTATTTTCAGAATGAATATTTTTGGACAAGTAATTATTTCAGTTATAAGCATTTAATTCCGCTGCAAAATTTTCAAAAGAAGTAAGATTTTCATTATTCTGTATTTTTAAGTATTCTTCAGAGAATTTCTATTTTGATTTCTTATTTACGCATTAATATTCAAACAAGCTAGAAAGGGTGCTACAGTAAATGTCTTACAACATTATTTTGTCACGGCTATTGAGAAAATATTTAAGGTGTAACATCTTATCAATGATGTGGTGTTTTGTAGGTGATGGAAGTATAGACTTAGGGGTGGCAATTTGGGTCATCGGGTCGGGTTCGGTTTGGCTTCGGGTTAATTTCGGGTTATGCTTAAAATACATCGAAAGTTCATGAAAATTTAAAATTACTATGTTTTAGACAAATTGGTAACACCGGGTCATGTTCGTGTTAGTCGGGTTCGGGTTTCTCGTGTTCGGGTTTCTTTTAGTAACTCGGGTCGGGTTCGTGTCGTGTCGTGTCAGACATTGCCACCCCTAAGTATAGTGGGTATGAGTATCTAATTATTATAATAAGTGATTGGTATTTCAAAAATAATACACTATCCTTTTAAAAAGTATATG
The DNA here is from genome assembly GCA_016081115.2 of Rehmannia glutinosa. Classification (NCBI taxonomy): domain Eukaryota; kingdom Viridiplantae; phylum Streptophyta; class Magnoliopsida; order Lamiales; family Orobanchaceae; genus Rehmannia; species Rehmannia glutinosa. The sequence continues at coordinate 41,069,487 of CM071933.1, forward strand.
GCGAAGATATTTTCATTCTGGGAGTGGGAGATAAAATTGGATGGGTGAGAATTATGAAATGCAAACATCAAATTCTTTGTTGTTTTAGACATCTAATTCTCAACTTCAAAAACAAGGTTACCATATTAAATGGAACAATAAGGCAGGCCACCAAAATCCAAGCCTATATTGGTATAGTCAATACTCAATAGATTTGTTGTGTAAATAGAGAATTCTTATTCCGCAGGAAAAATAGATTTGATCAAGATGAGGCGGTCGAAATTGTGGGTTTAGATTTGACTTGGTACGTGCATTACTTCATTAGACTCTAGCTAACTTTTTGGGTAGTGCCACCGCCCAACTCCTCTACTAATTAATAATTAATCTATATCTATATCTATATCTATATCTATATCTATCTATATCTATATCTATATCTATATCTATATTATCTTAAAAGTGTGAATGTTTCTTGCAATTTTTGATTGGACAAAAATATCCTTTAGACATAGTAAAATTTTAGGACAACTAAGTAATTTCATATTTATTTAGCTTCTATTGGTTCAATTATATGACACTATGACCTTTTATATTCTACATTTTAACAGTATTTATTTTCAGCTATAACTCTTAAAATATTTTTAATTTTCAAATAATATTAGCTTCATATTAAACTAGATTTCGAGAGTTTTCTAATCATATGTCATAAGCATATATAAGGACTTCACATGAGAAAATTTTAACATTATAAAGTTCAACACTATGTAAAAATTAAGAATTTATTTTTTCTATATGTTTGTTATTTATTTAAACTTTTTTATTTAATTATATGAGAGTAGTTCATTATAGCAACAAAAAAAAATTCAGAATCTGAAAATATATTTTTTTAATCATAACACTACGAATACGTTAAATTTCTTATAAAATCAATTTCAAATTTAAACTAGGTTTCAAAATCTTCAATTATATGTTCTAAACATATACACAAGTCGTTATAAAAGAAAATTTTAACTATTTAACTTTTAGTATGATGCAAAATTGTATATTTCTTATATTCTTTTAAATTTTCTCAATAATTAAATATGTTTATTATAATTTATAAGAAAAAGATCAAATTACAATATACACGATAAGAAAAAATAAAATAAAAAATATTTTAGGTGGTTTTGATGCTATATAAAAAGTAGAGAAAATACATAATTTCTTTATGGTCGAAAAATTCTCCCTCAATTTGTAATATGCAATTTAAAAATTAATTTATTGATGGTTGCTAAAGAAATAATATTGAAAACAAAAGAGTTTCATATTTTATTTTTATTGCAATTTCATGTATATATTATTTTAATTAGCCATATCAGTAAAATAAAAATACAAAATAAAAGTAATAAGATTAACATGAAATAAAAAAGCGAACAAGAACCAAAACAAGTTTGTCGCGGCAAAAAAAAGTTACCTTTTAAATTTTAACTATATGTGTCAATATGATTTTACTTAATTTTCTAAATATAACATTATAAGTTTTAGTTTCTAATTTTATTATTTTTTAATATATTATAATTTCAATATTTTGATTATTTTATATCCTATAAATTTTAAGAACAAGTGCAAAAAGTGTTAAAAATTGTATATATAAATTTATAAAAAAAAATAAAGAAGACAAACATAATAAAAAAAATCCATATGTATTTTGACATTTGTGATAAAACTTGAATGTCGTTTGAAAATTACACCTTTAAAACTTATAAGTTTAAAATATCAATATGATATATATTTATAATAAAAACGTAAACAAAAATAATTAAATTTTAATAAAATGGTGTGAAAGAGTGAAACATGAGCTAAAATTGGATTAGTCTAAAAGATCATATCTGCTATGCAAAAGAAAAAATAAATAAACTCATTTAATATATAACAATTTAACTATTGAGAAAGTAATTATATATTACAAATTATATATTAGTTCAAATACTAACATAACATTTATAAAAACTAAGTAAATTAAATAATTACAATAAATAAGAGTGAAAACTAAGAATAAAAAATATTAAAGAATAAATAGTTATACTTGACATTAATAAGTTGAGATTGGTCTAAATAATTTTGGAGATGAATCTCACATATATATAGATAGTTTAGGATTAAACCAAATGAAACATACTATAAATATTCGAAAAGATAAAAGTAAATAGTTAAAAAAATATGTGGGTCATAACTGGGAATTCTAAAGAATATTAAGTGGCTTTCGTATAATTAATATGTATAATTTGATATTTTCGATAAAATCTCATTTCATTTTAAAAGCACAACTTTATGACTTACAAATATTCAAGCACAAAGTCAATTATTATAAAATTGGGTACAAATTAATCTATTTTTTCCAAATCAATATTATGAAAAACTTGAAAACAAGAATCAGAAATGGAAAGTTACTGTGTGTATATGAAATTGTAAACAAATAAATAAACCCGGGTCGAATTGAATCCGTCTAACGGAAAAGACCCGTTAGATGGTCTGACAAGAATTTTTGTGTTTTCTTTTAAGTTTTGAGTTGGATAGTTATCGAAAGATAATCGTAATAATGTTTATTTAAATGCTTTCAGACTACATTAAAAAAATTGAGGGATTTATTGTGATTTAATAATTATATGGTATTCATAACAAAATACGGCCAATACTACTAGTATTTATACTTTGATTGGACTAAGTTTCTCAAAGCAAAAGCACTGTTCTTTTCTGACTCTGATCATTGTAAACTAATAAAATATAATTCATCATGGAAATAAATAAAATATAATTATTAATTATTTATAGGTTTCTTTGGATTTTGCATTACTCGAATGTAAAATCGTCACACAAATTAACCAAATCTGCCATAAATTCGTGATTGTATAATGTTTCCACAAATTAACCAAATCTGATTATATAAAAATTGCCTAATTAAATCCCCAACGTTCAAAAACATGTAAAGAAAACAACGTTGGAGAATCAAACAAAAAAAGTTATTAAACCAATATATTGTGGGGATTAGCTACCAATTTTAATATATCTTAAAATTAGTATGACGTTCTACAGAAAAGGAAAACAAATTAACATAAAACCTATTGTAATCAATTCCGATTAGAAAAGTGGTAATTATTTTTATTTCTTGGTAATGGTAATAATTCTCAATTAATCCCGGTGAGATTTTATTCCTTTTACGCTATAATTAGAGTGTAATAATTGCTAACAATTTACAGGTAGGGCCCCTCCACCCTCCACCACCCTCCTCTTCCGTTTTCCCACTAACTCCAGTCACCCGACTCACCCCATTATTTTCTGGTTGACCAAATCTAAAACCCACTAATCCACGCTTCTATTTCTATATATACCCTAATAATTCTATTCTCCAAAATCTCTCAAAAACTAGCTACCATTTTCATTCACTTGCTCATCCATAGTATACAATGGAGTTGGCAAGACATTTATCCCTTTTTCTCTGCGCATTCCTTTTCATTCCTATCCAAACCGTTTTCTCCGACGCCGGAACCATCGGAATAAACTACGGCCGCATCGCCGACAATCTTCCGTCTCCTCCGCAGGTTGTACAACTCCTCAAAGCACAGGGTATCACCAAAGTCAAGCTCTACGACACCGATTCCACAGTCCTCTCCGCCCTCTCCGGCTCCGGCATATCCGTCACCGTCGCCCTCCCCAACGAGCAGCTCTCAGCCGCCGCCGCCAGCACATCATTCACGGACTCGTGGGTCCAATCTAACATCCTCCCATACCATCCCAAAGCCATGATTGAAGCCATTGCCGTTGGCAACGAAGTTTTCGTCGACCCGAAAAACACAACCCCATTCCTCGTACCCGCCATGGAAAACGTCTACGCATCACTTTCCAAATACGACGTCGCTTCATCCATCAAAGTTTCATCCCCTTTGGCGCTCAGCGCACTCCAAACATCCTACCCTTCTTCCTCCGGTTCTTTCAAACCGGATTTAATCGAGCCGGTCATCAAACCGATGCTGAATTTCCTAAAGCAAACCGGTTCGTACCTAATGGTGAACGTATACCCATTTTTCGCATACACTGGTAACACCGACACCATCTCGCTAAACTACGCCTTGTTCCGTGATAACTCCGGCAACAAAGACCCCAACAATGGCCTGCTTTACAAAAACTTATTCGAAGCCCAAATCGACGCCGTTTTCGCAGCAACGGCCGCTGTAGGTTTCAACGACGTCAAAATTGTTGTTTCAGAAACGGGATGGCCGTCAAAGGGTGACGAGAACGAGGCTGGTGCAAGTACGGAGAACGCGGCCGCCTATAACGGGAATCTGGTGAGCAGGGTGCTAACTGGCGGTGGGACCCCCCTGCGGCCCGATGAGCCTCTCAACGTCTATTTATTCGCCCTTTTCAATGAAGACCAAAAGCCCGGAGCCACTTCCGAGAGAAACTACGGGCTTTTTTACCCGAACAAGGAGAAAGTGTACGATATCCCACTCACGGTGGAGGGTCTCAAAAATGCGCCAAACATGACCGAGAGCAAGACGCAGGTGGTGGCGGGGCAGACGTGGTGCGTGGCCAATGACAAGGCTGGGAAAAGAGAAATTGCAGGAGGCGCTGAATTATGCCTGTGGAGAGGGAGGGGCTGACTGCCGTTCGATTCAGCCGGGTTCCACGTGTTACAATCCAAATACGCTTGAGGCCCACGCTTCGTACGCATTCAATAGCTATTATCAGAAAAACTCTCGGGTGAGTGGGACCTGTGATTTCGGGGGTGCTGCTTACGTGGTCACCCAGTCTCCTAGTAAGTTTATTCCCCACATATTTAACTTCTAACATTGTCATTTCAAAATTCTAATTAATTAACCATAAAATTGGTGCTGTCGTTTATTTGTTTTTGCAGAGTTTGGCAGCTGCGAATTTCCTACGGGTAACGGTAACTAGAGAGGACATTGTCGGGAGATATTTGGAACAAGTTTGTTCGATTTTATTTCTGGCAGCAGTTGGATATTATTGAATTTTTTTTATCTAGTATTATAATATAGTATATAGTAGCACTTAGATAGAAATTAGACAGATTGGTTGGTTCTAGCCAGTATGACTTTTATCTGTGTAATTATTTACCTACTTCTCATTCAATTACTATTATTCTTCGTGAAGAATATAGATATTGATTTATTTTGTGGTTACGGATAGAAAATTTGATTGTTGAACATATCTGCCTCTAATTATCCTTTGCCTTAATTATGCGTTATTTGTGTGTGTAACTTTGGAACATATACTAATTTTGAGCTAATACTAACTTTTTGTAATACTGATTACCGAATAGGTTTGAAAAAGAAGAAAAAAACTACTCAATATTGCCAGTTAAGTTAACCCATTCGGAGTTTAGTGGCTTTTAGAACCTTTCTATACTACTCATAGCGGATGGGATCTTCTATTGCCTACGAACAAAAGAAAGGCGACATTCATTTAGTTTAGTTCACATACTATACTTGTAGTATACTTACACGTGTAATATTCGGCGAATATACTATATTTTAATAAGTTTGTAATATTGAAATGTATTTTTAGAGAAAATTCAAATGTTATTTATAAGTAAAAAAAATTGGTAATGTATGAATTTATTATTTATTACTAAATAATTATCTTTAATTCAATATTATAAATTTACACTATTAAAAGTGCTTATAAAATAATTTTACGTAACACACTCACAGACCCCTTACTAGCTAGATTCTCCCTTACGTTTGCTTTTAGCACCCTGTTGTATTTTTATTTTATCTTTTGGAATTTCCAACTTTGATCATGTAATGTTAGAGAGATTCGTTGGATTTTTCCATTGTTATATCTGTTATTTGTTTTAGTTTTACAATTTTATCTTATTCTTGTCAATTTTTGTTTCCTGTCTCTTTGTCAGGCTGTTGAGTCTTTCATTTATTTATTTTTCGTGCACGCTCATTTGGAAGAAACTAGTTAATATATCAAATAACTATTGACTATTTTCTTATTATCAGTTTGCTATTGATGTTTCCTTTTTATTTTAAATAGTTATGTTAATTGTTGGAAATTTTGGTTTTGATAAAGTGGGTGTCGACCCGACTTTGACCAATTTTTTGGTGGTTAAAATTTAATTCTGGAGGAATTAAATTATATATTATTAATCTACGTTCCGAGTAGATGTTTGTAGTATTTTTTATTTCTCAAAACCGAAATTCGGTGAGTGAGAAATTAATACACGAAAGTAGCCACATAAATGGGCATTATGTAAAGATTATGTAAAGGGAGATGAAAAGCCTTATCCCACATGGAATACACATCATTGTTTATCCTAGTTTATTTACTAGAAGGTGTTACATGTTGTATAAACTATAACACAAGTAGATGATCACAAGTGGGCCACACGCGCGCGCGCCCGCCTGGCCCGGCCTAGCCTCGGCCTGGGCCTGGGACTGGGCTTGGACCTTGGGTCGGCCCTATTGGGTCCAGGTCCACTAAAGTTTTGCCACTCGAAAATGGGCTTGGCCCAGATTCAAGTGACTGTTGGACTGTTGGAGCTCAATGAATCTGGACATTGTAGGTGTCCAGATTCGTGTGACTGTTACTCCTACAGTAGTGGTCATCTAAAAAGAGTCCACTACTTGTCTGTTATGGAGTAGTGGGGTGTAACATCTGGGATGTTACAATTGGATTAATGCCCAATACTTTTTGTTATCTCCTGCAGGTGTTGGTTGTATATATATTCATTGTTGTGCATTGCAGAAAGACAGAAAATTCATAGCATTTCATATACCTCAAAAAGCAATTTTCTGCATTATACACATAGAGTACAGCAACCAGTCTTCAACATTTTCTAGTTTGAAGGAGCTTCTGTGTTAGTGGTGCTACTACACAGAAGACGTAAGCCGTTTCATCTTTGGAAGCAATACGTCAGACCGTGAGCACTAGCCGGGACGTAATTGCTTTGCGGAAAGAGATTCTTCTCGACTCGGCTTTCTGAAAGTTCTTTTTAAGAAGTTGTAATAGCTAGTATTTTTCCTTGTAATCCTTTATTTTTGTAATTTGCCATTTTGAAGGCATTCTCGATTCTGTAACATTGTAATCAACAATCGCAAAGCAATTATCGAACTTCACGATGGCAAGCTCAAGCAGAACCCCGATCATCCCTCCTGCTCAAGCTGAGAAACCCGAAAAATTCATGGGTTTCGACTTCAAGAGGTGGCAGCAAAAAATGATGTTTTACCTGACTACCCTGAGTCTGGCGAATTATCTGACCGAGGACGCTCCTATTGTTGCTGAAAACGAAACGAATGCTGAAAAACGCGATGCGTTTGATGCATGGGGCCAGGGTGATTTTCTGTGACGTAACTATGTCCTAAACGGACTTAGTGATGCACTTTACAAAGTGTGTATTGTCTTTGTGAAATCCTCCAAAGAATTGTGGGATTCTTTGGAGAAGAAGTACAAAACCGAGGATGCCGGCACAAAGAAATTTGTTGTCGGTAAGTTCTTGGATTTTGTGATGGTTGATTCTAAAACCGTGATGGAACAAGTTCAGAAGTTCCAGTTGATCCTACATGAAATCTCTGCCGAGGGAATGGTTTTTCCGGAAGCATTCCAAGTGGCCGCCTTGATTGAGAAATTGACCCAAGTTGGAGGGATTTCAAGAATTATCTCAAACATAAGCGAAAGGAGATGGGACTAGAGGATCTGATTGTCAAACTCAGAATTGAGGAAGACAATAGGAGGATTGACTCTATGTCCAAGCTTGTCCCTATGGAGTCAAAGGTCAACTTGATGGAGCACGGCTCGTCAAGTAATTCGAAGAAAAGGCCTAACGATAAAGGCAAGAAACCGGCAGTTGGAAAATTCCAGGGAGTTTGCTACAACTGTGGCAAACCGAACCATATGGCAAAGGACTGCCATCAACCAAAGAAAAAGAAAACAAAACCGCAATCCATTGCTAATGTGGTTGAAGAAAGGGAGCTGACAGATGTTGACATGTCGGCGGTGGTGTTTGAAGCCAACTTGATGGATAACCCGAATGGTTTGTGGATACCGGTGCCACTTGCCATGTCTGTTCTAATCAAGATGCATTCTCTTCTTACATCCCATCGACCGAAAGAAAGCTCCATATGGGGAATCACGCCTCTTCTGATGTTGCTGGCGTTGGAACGGTGGTGCTAAAGCTTACTTTGGGAAAGGAGTTGAAGCTGAAGAATGTGCTGCATGTCCCAGACATCCGCAAAAATCTGGTTTCGGGTTCGTTGCTGGTCAACCATGGGTTTAGACTAGTTTTTGAGTCTGAAAATTTTGTACTTAGCAAATTTGGACAGTTCTTTGGTAGGGGTTATCTAGACAAAGGACTGTTCAAAATGAATGTAATGATTGTACGCCGTTTTGGCGAGAATGTGAATAAGAATGAATCTTCTTCTGTTTATATTGCTGAGTGCTCTAATTTATGGCATATTAGATTAGGACATGTGAATCTGAATGCTATAAAAAGATTGGTAAATTTAGAATTAATTAATTTACCTGAAGTAAACTCACAAAGAAAATGTGAAGTTTGTGTTGAAGCTAAAATGGCTAAATTACCGTTTCATTCGGTTGAAGGGAACACTTCGCCTTTAGAGTTGATACATATTGATGTATGTGATCTAAAATTTGTGCAAACTAAAGGTGGTAAAAAATATTTCATCACATTTATTGATGATTGCACAAGATTTTGCTACTTATACTTGTTAAGAAGCAAAGATGAAGCATTGTAAGCTTTTAAGAATTATAAAAATGAAGTTGAAAATCAACTTGGCAATCGGATTAAAATAATTCGGAGTGATAGAGGTGGTGAATATGTTGCACAATTTGAAGAACTATGTACCCAGTCGGGAATAATTCATCAAACAACAGCACCATATTCACCACAGTCTAACGGTATTGCTGAACGCAAAAACCGAACTCTAAAAGAGATGATGAATGTCATGTTGATAAGTTCCAGATTACCCCAGAATATGTTGGGGGAAGCTGTTTTAATAGCCAACCACATATTGAATAAAATACACTTAAAGGGAAAGATAAGACACCTTACGAATTGTGGAAAAATCGTAAGCCTTCTTATAAATACCTTAAAGTGTGGGGGTGTTTGGCTAAGGTAGCAATACCTGAACCAAAACAAGTTAAAATTGGACCAAAGACAGTTGATTGTGTCTTTGTGGGATATGCATGCCAAAATAGTGCATATAGATTTATGATACATAAGTCAGAAAATTCGGAAATGACTGAAGGTACCATAATCGAATCAAGGAATGATGTATTCTTTGAGGATGTCTACCCTTGTAGAGAAAAATTAGAAGTGAGTACTAATAAAAGAACTCATGAAACTGCAAGTGGTTCAACACCAATTAGTGAAGAACCGAGACGCAGTAAAAGGTCTAAGACAGTTAAGTCTTTTGGGCCAGATTACATAACATTTATGTTAGATGGTGAGCCAAACTCGATTAAAGAGGCTCTAAATAGTCCAGATGCTCCGCTCTGGCAAGAAGCAATCAATAGTGAAATCGAGTCCATTCTGCAAAACCATACGTGGGAGTTGGTTGATCTCCCTGCTGGTCATAAGCCTTTAGGATGTAAGTGGATCCTAAAGAAGAAGTATAAAGCAGATGGAACTATTGATAAGTATAAAGCATGGCTTGTAGCTAAAGGCTTTAAACAGAAAGAAGGGTATGACTTCTTTGACACTTATTCTCCAGTAACGAGGATTGCGTCTATTTGGGTGCTTCTCGCGATTGCTGCTTTGCACAATCTAGAGATTCATCAAATTGATGTCAAGACGGCGTTTCTGAATGGAGAGATAGATGCTGAAATCTATATGGAACAACCTGAAGGGTTTGTTGCACCCGGTCAAGAAAAGAAGGTGTGCAAGTTGATAAGATCCTTGTATGGACTGAAACAAACTCCAAAACAATGGCATCTTAAGTTTGACAACACGATGTTGTGAAATGGGTTTAAAATCAACGAGTGTGATAAATGCGTATATGTCAAAGGGACATCAGAAGCATTTGTCATGGTTTGTCTATACGTAGACGATTTGTTAATCATGGGCAGTAGTCATGATACTATCATGGAGACTAAAAGAATGTTAAAGAGGAATTTTGACATGAAGGATATGGGGACCTGGCTTGATGTAATCCTTGGGATAAAAATCGTGAGAACTCGATGGAATTATCTTGTCACAATCCCACTATGTGGAGAAAGTGCTCAAGAAATTCAATGCTTTTGACAGTTCACCGTCAAAGACGCCCATTGATTTAAGTATAAATCTGGTTGCTAATAAAGCAGAACCAGTGGCTCAAATGGAATACTCACGTATAATAGGCAGTCTGATGTACATCACAAATTGTACATGTCCAGACTTGGCCTACTTGTAAATATGTTGAGTAGGTTCACGAGCAATCCAAGCCATGATCATTGGAAAGCGTTAACCAGGGTGTTAAAATACTTGAAGTATACCTTGGATTATGGGCTATAGTACTCAAGATATCCATTGTACTTGAAGGATATAGTGATGCTAGTTGGATTTGATTCGAAAGATTCTTATTCAACTAGTGGATACATATTCACCATTGGAGGTGGTGCAAAGATCGTGGAAGTCCATGAAGCAAACGTGTATAGCTCGCCCACCATAGAATCGAGTTTATAGCTTTAGATAAAGTGGTGAAGAAGCGAGTGGCTTGAAACTTTTCGGAAGATATTCCATGTTGGAGGAAGCTGTGCATCGTAATGATTCACTGTGATAGCCAAGCGGCTATAGGAAGGGCACAGAGCAATATGTATAATGGTAAGTCTAGACATATTCGTCGGAGACACAATACCGTTAGACAATTGATCTCAAATGGTGTGATGTCAATTGACTACGTAAAGTCAAAAGATAATTTGGCAGATCCTTTAACAAAAGGACTGAATCGAGATCAATTGGGTAAATTGCTAGAGGGAATGGGCTTGAAGTCCACAAAATAAAAATAGCTATCATAGTGGTAACCCAACCATGATGACTGGAGATCCCAAGAATTTGGTTCAATGGGAAAACTAAACTATGAAGGTTATGTTGTAACACTTGGAGACATTGTTATAACCCATCCCTAGAAAGCAATACCAAATGTTGAAACACCTGCAAAGTTGTGGTGAGGCTAAGTCATTTGACTTTTAATGATTCCTACACTTCGTTGAGGTTGAGTATGGCAGGATACTCGTATAGGAGATCACCTATATAAGTAAGAAGTGTGGGCCACTTCAAAGTAACACTTATGAATTCAAAGTGGTGTCCATGGCCGAAACAGACACAAAACGTGAGAACAGAAGGTGTTGAGACATTATTGTGTTAATACTGTTGACTCGGTATACACCGTGGAGGAATAGTTCAAGGCATTGCGCCCACTAAGCGCCCGGTGTACCCGATGGTATTGACTACAGAAGGTTCAAAGCCATAAGCTACCTTTCCGAATGCAATATTGTCTCTTGAGGACTGGTTTGCGTGTCTGCATTCATGCATACATTAATTTCCACTCATGTGGGGGATTGTTGGAAATTTTGGTTTTCATAAAGTGGGTGTCAACTCGACTTTGACCAATTTTTCGGTGGCTAAATATTTAATTCTGGAGGAATTAAATTATATATTATTAATCTACGTTCAGAGTAGATGTTCGTAGTATTTTTTATTTCTCAAAACCGAATTTCGGTGAGTGAGAAATTAATACACGAAGGTAGCCACATAAATGGGCATTATGTAAAGATTATGTAAAGGGAGATGAAAGACTTTTTCTTTATCCCACATGGAATACAAATCATTGTTTATCCTAGTTTATTTACTAGAAGGTGTTACATGTTGTATAAACTATAACATAAGTGGATGATCACAAGTGGGCCACATGCGCGCGTGCGCGCCCGCCCGGCCTTGGCCTCGGCCTCGGCTTGGACCTGGGCCTGGGCTTGGGCTTGGGCCGGCCCGGCCCTATTGGGCCCGGGTCCAAGTCCACTAAAGTTTTTCCACTCGAAAATGGGCTTGGCCCAGATTCAAGTGACTGTTGGACTGTTGGAGCCCAATGAATCAGGACATTGTAGGTGTCTAGATTCGTGTGACTGTTGGAGTTAGTAACTCCTACAATAGTGGTCATATAAAAAGAGCCCACTACTTGTCTGTTATGGAGTAGTGGGGTGTAACATCTGGGATATTACAATTGGATTAATGCCCACTACTTTTTGTTATCTCCTGCAGGTGTTGGCTGTATATATATTCATTGTTCTGCATTGCAGAAAGACAGAAAATTCATAGCATTTCATATACCTCAAAAAGCAATTTTCTGCATTATACACATAGAGTCCAGCAACCAGTCTTCAACATTTTCTAGTTCGAAGGAGCTTCTGTGTTAGTGGTGCTACTACACAAAAGACGTAAGCCGTTTCATCTTTGGAAGCAATACGTCAGACCGTGAGCACTAGCCGGGACGTAATTGCTTTGTGGAAAGAGATTCTTCTTGACTCGGCTTTCTGAAAGTTCTTTTTAAGAAGTTGTAATAGCTAGTATTTTTCCTTGTAATCCTTTGTTTCTGTAATTTGCCATTTTGAAGGCATTCTCAATTTTGTAACATTGTAATCAACATTAATTTCCTTATTTTCTCTTTAAATTTAATCTATTTTTTTCCCTGAAAAATCTAATTTATTTTTGAAATTACTGATTTGACATATGAGCTTGTTTACCTGATTTTAGATTTGGGGATTTTTTTTAGAATCAAATAATATCATTTATTTATCAAAAAAAAGTTACAACTGATTACAACAATGAATGAAAAAAGCTGTAAGCCCTATATGATCATAAATATACACAGATCTAAAACAAAAATTTTAAACCTAAATAGATCTAACTGATCCGTAGAATCAGAACTTTGCAACGGATGCGCTAGACAAAACACGTACCAAAGATGACCTCATTTTTGTAACGTATCGTCGGATAATGGCTCATCTAATCTACTGAACAAAATTCACTATGGGACAAATTTATTACCTAGAAAAAACCACCTATTGGGGACCAATAAAAGCCACATATTTGAGACAAATTTATTTAACTTAAATTACTGAATATTACTTCACCCATCATCTTCCTCCATAGGAGGATGAGGGAAGAAAATGAGGAAGAAGATGGAGGAGCCAAAGTGGCTAATAAAGTTTTGAGAGAAAGAAAAGAATTCTTAATTAAAAAATTATAATTGGGGATTTTTATTTATTAAGTTATCTAAACAGTTAAATGGGCCTCCCAACTTGATTTTCAATTCCATTTCCGGGCCGAGGGTTGACAATACTTTTGGTACTTACAAGTTACAGGAGTCAAATTATGCATAAATGTTTATGTCCGTGTATATTAGTACTCACAACTCACTAGTAACCATATTCTAACTGAAGGGCTCAGGCCCAACATATATTGTATCACTTCTTGGTGGATCCATTTCTAGTGATGTGGTGAACCACTTAAATTAAAAAGGGATAATAACACAATTACCCTACTTTTTCCTAAAACTCTTGGAAGATACGCTCTCATCTCCGTTTCTTCAAAACAGATACGCCCTCTCTTTCTTCACAGCAAATACGTACGCTTCCTCCTTCTTCACAACAGATATGCTCCCGGCCTCCTGTTTTCTTCACAACAGATATCCTCCATCTTATGAACTTCAACATATATCTCAAAAAACATCAACAACAAAACATAAGAAGAAGAAGAAGAAGAAGAAGAAGAAGAACGAACTAGTTGTAGAAATTAACAATAGAAACCAGAAAAATAAAAATATTCTAAGTAAGTAACAACATTTAATCTGAGAGGCATTGAAATTGATGGTTACACCTAAAATTTGGCATTTTTGTTAGTTGTTTCAACTAATTGTTTTAGAGTTGTTTCGAACATGTTTCGCTAATACAATTGTGTTACTTCTTTTATTAATTTCTAAAGTTGTCTGAAACATGTTTTAAGATTGTTTCATAATTGTTTCTTACCCATCAAGATTGTTTCATAGTTGTTTCTTACTCATTTCAACACTGTTATACATGGTTTTTTGAATCTTAGTATTGAAATAGTGAATCCCATAAATCTTTTATGTTCTCATACTTCTTTTGTTTTCCTAAACCCTATATAATTAAGGGATAATTACAAAAATACCCCTGAGGTTTGGGCTAATTACAAAAAAACCTACAGATGTTTTGAAATTACAAATAAACCCCTCTGGTTTGATTATGTTCAAAATGTAAGAAGGTAATTGTAATATTTTTATAAATATCAAGGGGTTTTTTAAATATGTTTTTCTTATGAAGAGAGAATATGCACGGCGGATCAAACATCAAGGGATTTTTGCAATTTTCAAAAAAATTTGGGTTTTTTTGTAATTAGCTCAAACATTAGGGAGTTTTTTTTGTAATTATCCCTATAATTAATTATTGAACCACATACATCATATTTCTAAATTCGCAATATTATAATCATACTTGAACTTCTTACTCAAATAATAAAATGAAACAAATGAAGAAATAAACAGTAACAACAGAAATAATAATGAAAATACAACCAAATACATCAAATTCTAAATTCACAACACTATCTACATCCATACTTGAACTTCTTCCTAAAAAAAAAAGACAAAACCTCAGTACACTGCAAAATAAAAAAAAAAAGAAAAAAACCAATAAACCACATAAACAAGAATGGAAAAACAACAAATTTACAAGAACAAAAAGAGACTTATAGAAACAGCCAAAAACTCATCAAGATAGTATAGAATGTGAAAACAGAATTGAACTAAAAAAACATATTAGAAAAAAGCAAAATAACAAATGAATCACAAATTAAAAAAAAAAGTATAGATATCATTTAACAATTGTTTCTAGATTGTTTCATAATTGTTTGCAGTTGTTCCGTAATAGAAAGACAGAGAGAAAAAATAGAAATGCGTAAAAAAGTCAAAAACATTACCTCTAAGCGTACGGAAGTCAAAAGAAACGTATAGAAGTTCATTGAACGTACAAGAATCATTTTCCCCAAAAAATAAGTATTTTTTGGAATTTTCCCAAGTAACAATCTGCATTCTCGTACTAAATAGAAACGACAAGGGATGGATGGGTTCGGAAGAGTTTGGCCAAAAAGTCACCCCGCAATATCCACACGTAAGCTACACACATACAATAATCTAAATATACATAGTAAATGTTGGAACCTTTAATTTTTATACCCAACAGCCAAATATAATTTGAATTTGAAAGACTTTAATGTACAATATCTATTTTTGCAATACAAATGCACAATATTTCGAAAAAAAGGGTAATAAATCTCTAAGTGCTGCAACTAACTGAAATTATAATTCATATATATTAAGTAATTATATTTATAAATAAATGGCATAAATAGCGACAAGTCTAACAAGACACGTTATCTGCTCCAAACCCATCTATTTTAAAAATTAAAACCCAAGTCCTAGCTCAAGATCTATTTGACCGAGTTTGGACTCACCCAAATCGAGCGAGTATTAATTCACCCATGTACTAGTAGGCTCTATGCACCAAATATAATTGTAATTATCCATTTCTTATTCTTTTTTCTTTTTCATTTTATCAATTACTTATTAATTTTAGGGTTGGACCGTAGTTATTCAATTACCACTAAACACCTATGAAAGTTTAACGATCCTTGCAAGAGAATAAGATCAATCATAGGGCAGCGAGTTAACCACAAGTCGTCTATCAAGGAAGGTTTAGCTGGAAAATAATTAATGTGTGTCACAATAAATAGAAAATAAGTCCTAAACACTCTAACCAAGTTTGTTTGATTTCAATAACTAAAGAAAAATAAGTAAAAAGACCAATTAAAATTTAAGACAATTAATCCTTGTTGAAACGGTATGGATAAAACATTTAGAATTTTAGAATCATCTCATCAAACTCACAAGCAGAATATCAATCAATTGATCATGCGATTAAACAATTAAAAAAATAGATATAAACTAGCCCTAGATTTGCTCACTCTTGTATTCACATATTAAATCTATATAGATCTAATTTACCCAATAAATTAACCAAGTTATATAATATATTGCTGATTCATATCTAACCTCCTAATTGAATTTAGTCGGGGAGATAATATCATCTCTCGATCTCAATTATTAACTGAATATTATCAAAAGTTGACCAGTCAATCAATTATAGAATAAATCAATTCAATAGGAAGATAAATCAATCAATCAACATTCATGCTCGTTTGTTTAAATCAATTCATCCTAATCCTCGAACAAGAAATTTAGTTAATGCTTCTAGATGGATTCATCAATTCAATTGAAGGGAAAAAATCAATCATAAACATCATCATACAATAATAGCAGTCACCAAGCAATTGAAAATCAGATAAAAAAAATGAAGAAATATTACGCTTTGATCTAGCCGCAAAATATCTCCAGTGGAAGAACAAGCAATCCCCAATGTTGGATGGAAGAGAAAATAACAAAAACTAAGGTTTAAAAGTTCTAAGAAGTAGAAGTGTTCGAAAATATGGGTCCCCAAATCTTACTTATAGACCTAGAATACTATACAAGGTGGGAGAACTCAAAAAGAGAAGAAAAATCGCGTAACTTGGGCAAAAAGTCACCGACACGCGACCATAGACTTCTGCACGCGTGACCGTGCTACCCTGCTGCCAGCCGTGCACGACCGTGCACCTTCAAAATATCGGAATCTGCTCTTCATGTCTTCATATGAATTGTATCCCTATCTCTTATATTTTCATAGCCACTTGAATGACATCAATATCAATTTCCTTGGGAGTTACGACCAAAATATTAAGACGTGCCATTTTCAAAATTTCATGACACTGTTTCCATTTGCACATGATTTTAACCCCTCCACACGTCTTTATTTGCAACTAGTAGCAGAAATAGACACTGTAGAACGTTGTCTTAGCTTTGCAATAGTGCAATAATCATGTTAATTGGACATTGGATGGAACAATTATGTCCAATATATAATGACTGTCGCAGCTGCGCAAAATGACTTTTGACGTTTCTTGTCCCAAAACTTGTTTATTCCACCACCTAGAAAATCATCAAAACAACACAAACACGACACTAAAATATGCAACATTCAAATAAAATACACCAAAAACATCCACAAATCATCGCACAAAAACATGCAAAATAGTAAGGGCTGGGGGAACTGATGCAAATAGATAAATTGTGGCAACTTGTAACTTCATATTTGTTGTTTATGTGGTATTGGATTCAATAAAATGGTTTGGAAAAATGGGACATAAATGAATTAGAGGCTAGAACTTAGTTCTATATCCGTAAGACGAAAATTGCCCGTAAAAAGTGCTAACAATTCTGGAAATCGTCTCTAAGATACAACGACTTTCTTGTTCGACTTAGCAGCACTTGCAAACGTCGAACTTACAGCGAACAGACAAAGTGTTTAGAACTTTCAAGCTTTGAAGGAAATTGCTCAATATGCTGAAAATGCATAAATTAATTCAAATTTTAATCTCTAGTTAAGGATTCGATTTTCAAACATCAGGGGATGATATATATTGACATCTACGAGCCTTATGGAATCGACATGTCTTTTGATTCGAAAAAACATGTCCAGCAGCGAAAAACGTCTTCGTTAGCTTAAACATGTGGATCAGTTCAGAAGTGCATGACCATGCTCTCTAGTGTGTGACTGCGCACGCATGCGCCTCCTAGGGTGCACAACCGTGCACTAATGCCCATGCGTCGAATAAAAATTTATGTCCAACGAGCACGACCGTGCACGAGATGTGCGACCGCGCACCAGTCCGGATTAAGTAATAAATTTTAAAGGAATTTAAATAAATTTTATCCAAAATATATTAGGGTATTAAAGCCCAAGCCTAGACCCACGATCCGGACCCGAGCCGGTCGGCGGGCATACAGGCAATGGCGACGCATGTGTATTTTTTAAGCGCGCCCACAAGCATGTATGTCCTCCCTCCTTTAAAAACTTTGGTGCCCCAAGGGCCCAAACCCATTACTTCTACTTGGACTTAATAAAATGAGTTTTTTTGGCTTTATATCCTATGTGGGATGGGGTTTCACTCCACCCTCACATTTTCCAACTTCCATATCATTTTTCTTATTTTAGTTGGCCATATTGTTGCATTATCATTCATCCGAAATTGGTTTTGAGAAATTCCAAATACTAATCTCATCTACTCATTTATTAGAATTAGATTATATCTTTTATTTCCATTTCCCATAAATGGATACCACTTAAATATTTGGTAGAATATAGGTCAAATCCCATATATATCAAACTCAATTCCAACAATCTCCTACATGAATAAAATTAATGCATTCATGCATGCAAGTTTACTTGAAAGTCTCGACGAACTATTATCAGGATACCTAGCTTGTGGTTTTGAACCTTTCGTAGTAAAATACTATCGGATTTATTAGGAAATTTATTGAGTAGATTTAATGATACCATGTAAAACTTAAACTAGGAAGTTGGCACCCCATTTTCCTAAATTTGTATTGTAATAGATAGGGCTGGAAAAGTGAGTCAAGTCAGCTATGCCAAGGAATACAAGAAGTCAATCATGATTTGGATTGAAGACTACGATGTGTGTGTCGGTGAGTATGGCCAAGAAGGAAGTCAATGACTCGACTGAAGGAGTGTCAGCTGAGGAACAACTGTGAGAAGTGTCGGTCAAGTCAACTCAAGTAGCCATGTCTCAAAGTTGAAGTGACGGGTGAGTTATCCATTTACTGGAGCTGACTCAAGTCACCCGGGGTAAAGACAACAGTCTAGTCAAGACAATTGACTTTGATCCGTTGATTAAAGTCAAGAATATTACTCAATATAGTAATATGTCAAAGCTGTCAGGTCTAAAGTGTTAGTCCCAGAATTGTGCAAAAGGAATAAACCAATGGGAAACACTGCACCTTATGTCAAGCACCTGCTATGCTGCGAAGACATTTAATACGAGGAAATGTCAACATCAAGGACTTCAACAAGACAAGCCAACGAACGAAAGTGACATTTGAAATTAGCCTATCTCTTCAACGGGCAAAATTTCAAATGTACACTATAAAAGGCTGAGGAAGTTATTGAGAAGAGGTTACCTGAACCAAGAACAAGCAAGCAATATTCAAGCATTTAACCTGTAATTTTCTCAAAAACGAGCAAGCAAATCCTCAAGCCTGAAACTAAAAAGGAAATCAATCCAACACAAGTAGTGAAGGAAAGACAACTTCAAATCTGTTGAAGAGGAAACATTTGAAGAAATCAAAGGGGCCTACTATCCAAGTTAGGATTGTAGAAAGGTTCCAGGTCGAACCATTATCAAGTTTGTTGGAGGGCTTCGTGATCAAATCCAAGAACTTGAGAAGTGAGCTGAAGTAGCAAGGCAGCTGCCCTGTGAAGAAGCTGAGTTGCAAGAGAAGCCAACTGTGTGATCAAGGCTGTCTCCAGACTGTTCACCGCTTTGTAAACGGATCTGTTACATAGTGGATTCCTCTAGGAGTTGGAGAAGAGAGGATTAGAAGAATTACCCCATCTTCGAACCTCTATAAAATATTTGTATCATTTACTTTCAGCAAATTTACTTTCCTGTATATTTACATTATATATGCGGTTAGAATCATATTTGCTATCCAGCTGATTAATAAGTAAGTGCTAAGAATCAAGTGTTAAAAACAAACTTAAAATAAATCTAAGGGTGTTAAGTCTTCCGCTGTTAAAAACCAATCAGCCAAGTTAAGTATTTGGCTTGAGCAGCCGAGTTATACTATCAACAGCTCTATCGAGTCTGTTGAGTGGATAACTTAGCTGAAAAGCCAACTTAGCAGTCCATCAAGGACATAACTGTTTGAGTTAACTCTGTTGAATTAATTTAAAAGGACTAAATCGAAAATTTGGTAAGGTTTATTCAACCCCCCATCTAAACCTTACTTCACACCCGTTGGGACCTACAGGATTTATTAGTTATTTAGTGATGCGATGTCTTGAGCTAATAACCCGTTTATTTGAACCAAGACAACATTATTTACAAATAACAATTCTAACACTTATTGTTCTCACGTTATGTTCATTTAGGCCCTTGACCATATCTCAGATTCATAAGTGTTCTTTGAAGCGGCCATTACTTCTCACTTATATAGGTGATCTCCTATTGAAGAGTATTCTGTCATACTCCATCATTCTGGTATAGGGAATCATTAAAAGTCTAAACTTAACCTCACCACATTTAGCAGGTTTTGCACTTGGAAGTGTAAGTCCAAGCGGCTACGATAATCTAGAGGGGGGGTGAATAGATTATCTCCATCTTTTCGATTTTACCCTCTTTTTCAAACCGAATGCTCAAAGACAATAATAAAGGTGCGGAATGTAAACAACACACGTCGATTTATAGAGGTTCAACCCACCTAGGGCCTAATCCTCTACCACCCCAGTATATCCGGGATGGATTTCAAAAAGAAAAAAGATTTTATTAATTACCAAAATTAATACAACACCAACTTACAACGACACCTTGAAGAGCACCACACTCTTCTTCAACACCACCTTTGAGATTACCACAATCTCCAACGGCACCTTGTGAAGATTACCACAATCTTCAACCTTGAAGAATACAAAATTCTTCAACACCTTAACAAGAAGATTACCACAATCTTCTTACACCTAACACCTAGATCACCCAAGTGTGTTCTTACCACAAGAACACTCACAAGGATATCTTGTGTTGAATGATAACCCAAAAATTCAAGATTACAACTCGATAATGAATAATACAATTGAGTGCAAGTGTAATCAAGGATAGCCTAGACCTCAAGGATGTGAAAGTGATAAGCTAGGCAAATTACAACAAGAATATTGTCAATAGAAGACCAAGTATTTGCTTGAGTATATCTTGTTGTGTTGTGTTGTTCTCTATTTTTGTGTTGCTTCAATTCTTCCTCTATTTATAGAGGATGTCTTGTACATGATAGGCTCCTCTTGGGGACATGAATTCTGTAAAAAAATACCAAGACAATTGAAGAAAAGAGCTATTAGAAATCAACCTCTTAAATCAAGGAAAAGTTGTCTGCAAACTCAACGGATAGTTTGCTGTCAAAAGAGGGGTTCGATCGGTCGCGCAGAGATAAGTTGAAATTGAAAACTCTGCAATTTTTACATAGGGGGACCGGTTGGAGGGGGGTGCGACCGGTCGCCCTCATGTTGGACCGGTCGATCATGACCAAAATAGGAAACATATGAATCTGTTCTTCGGGGGCTTGAGCACGGTCGCCCTAGGGTCGCCTAGGTCGGCCGACTCTCGGGTCGCCCCGCCCTCTTGGTTTTCCCTCCGTCCCTTTTTCTGTTCCAAAACTCAACAGTGCGGGTTGCCCTATAGGGCGCGCCACCGGTCGAACTGAAACATAAGTATTGTCCAATTTTATATCGAAAATAGACTCCAAGAAATACTCCGAAAAATAGTAAAAACATTTTAGACCGATCGGGAGTATTAGGACAACATTCAGGGACATAGTTTTGATGAAAAAAACATTTTGACATAAAATCATTAAAAGCGTTGTCCATTTTAGTCGAAAACAAACTTGAAGAAATACTCCGGAAAATATTAAAACCATTTTAAATCATTTAGGAGTATTTGGACAACCTTTAAAAACATTGTTTTGGTATAAAAACAAAATCATCAAAATCATGATAAAACCATTTATCAAACAATCTCCCCCTTTTTGATGATTACAAACTAAAACAATTCAACAAGACCGATTTTGAAAACAAAACAATTTTGAGAGGCAATTTTGAAAACAAAAACAAGTTTTCCGGTAAAAAATGAATATCCGTTGAGAGCGACAACATTCCGTGCAATATAAACTCAAGGATGGGAGTAGAGATATTCAAACACATATAGCAAATGCCCCCCTATCAACATGCACAACAAAAGTAATATAGAAGCAACTTCAACATAAGCTAAAATCTTAACTTTTCGATATTGAGCTTAAGTATCAAAAACTTAAAAGCTCCCCCTGTCAAAGAGACATCATTAGAACCGTATATAAGTCCATACTACAACCAATGGACCATGATTCATACATAACCATAATGCACCAAGTGGACTAAATATGATCCACAACTTATGGCTTTATGAAGCCAAAGCTTATAGCTTCTTTTCGTTAAGCTTATCTTAGCTTATTTGAGCTAAAGAGCTTATAACCTGTTTCTCCCCCTTTGGAATCATCAAAAAAAAATGTTAGCACGATAAATAAATCATATATTCACATCAAAGTGCGCAACTAAACCGATGTATCGAGCTATTTTGAACATTGAAGCTTTTAAACCAAATAGGAGGGAAGAGTCGAATTATACGACTTGTAGAAGCTTATGAAATATCATTTGATAAGCAAAACATGATCTCTATAAATATTTAAGACTTTTGAAATCGAGAGAATCATGTAGATGTGAATTTTTCATTGAAACATTTTATCGAACACTTAGCGGGCGTCAAAAATTGAAAAAGATATATATAGCCCTTGTAAATGAAATCAAGCCAAGTTTTTCATTAACAAATGCAATTTAATAAATATCATTCATCAACAATTAATAAGCTCATCACAAACATATATAATTTGCAGCAAGAAGAGTACATATAAGCCACAAACTCAAGGGTTCAACCCAATTGAGCTAAAGAGAGTGAAATTCTTACCATTCGATTGGTAAAGACGAGCAATAATGATGATAACCGATCTAGATAATCCCCAAAATATATAATTCATGCATCAAAAATATTTGAAGTGAATTGTGTGTAAAAATGACAAATGGGACGAAATAGAGAAGAAAAACGCCAAAATGGCTAAGTCTGGAAAACAGAACTGATTTTAACCAAAAAATCTCCAAGGGCGACCGGTCCAGGGCATGGGCGCCGGTCGCCCCCGCCCGGCAGCCATTTTTTGGTTAGTTGTTTGAAAAATCCGAAGTTTGATCCAAAAATCCAATTTTTCGCCCCTAAGTTTTAAAAAATGTGCAAAATGCAAACGTAGACCTCATTCAATATACATTATGTCATAATCAAGCTCAAAATGAGGTAAAATACTCGGCGATAAATGAACAAATGTTCGCGAGTTAACTTTAAGACGGGATTTAAACACATCTCAAGTTTTTGTTAAAAACGCAATCCCTTAGAAAGTTTTTCGAATCTCAATATGTTTAGTTCGATTATGACGAACTATATTTTGAATAATTTTCACCGGACTTGTTATCCCGAAAAATAAGAACGTTTCAAAGCTTTGGATGAACAAGTCATAAGAAGAAGTGCCTTAGAAATATTTGAAAATTTCTTTTAATGGCACTTTAATGAGATTTGTTGGGATAGTTTTTGAAGTCGAGCATATAGATGTAAGGCATATAGAATGCCGAGTCTAAGGAGTAATAAATGAATAAACATACCTCGAATTCGTTTGTCAATCATGCCTACCTCAACCTTTGTCAATTTTCACATTTGTGGCAATATAGGTTGAAATGGTTCTTTCTTCTTCAATGCCTCACTTCTTCTTTTGAGTGTGGAATATAATCACCTTCTTGGCATTGTTGAACTTGAATTCCAATGATCAAATTTGAGCTTCCCTCATCATGATCATCTTAGGTTCACCTTGCATTGACTTAGAAAAATATCTTGCACAAATATTCATTAGTAGCACCAAAAATATTATCAACATAAATTTGCACAAGTAAACAACATCGCCCTTTTTCAAAACAAGAAGTGTAGTATCAACTTTACCTTTTGTAAAATTATATTGCAAAAATAGCTAAGTCTATCAAACCATATAAGGCCTTTTATAAAAATCATTTGGCCTAAAATTTTAAACTCCGATAGACTTATATTTGAATAAAACCATTTAGAAAATTGGATTTAACATCCATTTGGTAAAGCTTGAAATTTTCTTAAGGCAAGTAAAATACAAATAGCTACTAAATGTGCTATGAGTGCAAATGTTACATCAAAATTAATTACCTTCTTCTTGAAAATACTTTCGAGCTACTGACCTCTCATTAGTTCGACCAATGTTGCCTTGGTCATCGAGTTTGTTCCGGAATACCCTTTTTGTCTTCTTCATCACTATCATCATAGGGCATCCAATTGATCTAAGGTGTTCATAATATTTGGAGTAATTCATTACTCATCTACACAACTTAACAAACTCATTAACGGCAACGCTTATATAAGTAAGAAAAAAATAGCCCAAGTGTAAAAACATGCCTCAATCATTAATCACAAAATATCTTGCATAAGAGCATAGTAGAAATAGACACTATATATATAGACCATGAAGCAAGAACCACATACTATGCATTTAGAAGATCATCAAGAGTCCACTAAATCATGCTAGTTCAAATAAGCTTAAGAAAGCTACAAAGGTCTCTTTTGAAATTTGAAAGTCCGATAGCATATAGTTGAGACCTCATTTAAAAGAAGTATTTGAACAAGAGTTGACAAAGCAAATATGTGCAATCAAATATCGAATAGTGCCTTTCAAAAAATCTAAAAATCCTCTTAATGGCACTTGTATGAAATACTATGAAAAACAAGCACATAGGCACATGGCAATACATATATCGAGTCTATAAGAGTAAGAATAACACAAGTAAACGTACCTCGATAATTTATGCCTTTCTTGACAAGTAATGACATAAATGGTCATTTGTGAAAATATGTAAATCCTACACAATTCTTAAAACAAATCTAGCACAAGTCATAATGATAAAAGTGTAGGCTAAGAGATATCACAAGTAAGCTCATGCCATAAAAATCCATAAGAGATGATAATACACTTTAGTCTACAAAAATGCACAAGAGTTTTAAAAACAACATGTAAGGTCTCCTTTTTAAAAAGGTTTTAAAAACACAAATAAGTTTTGAAGACCTTAATTTAAAATTAAATACATGAAAACTCATTTTGCAATTAAGACACAAATAAAAACATGCATAGAAATAAAATAAAATGCATATTTAAATGGGGAGATACGGTTTACCAATTACGCCGTTTCCATGGGTTGTGTCTTTCCCATTGTTGATGATATCTTCCCCTTGAGAAGTCACTTTGTTGATGATGGCTTCTTTGATTACTCCATTTCCAAGGTTTGTTACCTTCCCATTGTTGATGGTCTCTTCTTCTTTGAAAATCATCTTGTTGATGATGTCTTTGCCATTTCCAAGGATTGTGTTTTTCCCATTTTTGATTATATCCTCTTCTTGGAAATTGGCTTTGTTGAAAATGTTTTCTCCTTCTTTGATCAAATGACGCGGTCATTTGATGTCTTCTTGGCGGTATAACTTTTCTCCGATCATTATTTCGCCGGGTACCTAATACAACATTATTTTGTGGTACCCTCAAGTGTTTGGGTCCTTTAGGATTAGCTTTGAGACTTTTAGGTCTCCAAGAATAATTGGAGCTATTTCTAGCCCGACAAGAATTAGCCGTATGACCCTTTTTACCGCAATAAAAACAAGTAACAATTTTAGGAGCATAATGACCAAAATATATAGGGACTTGAATCTTTTTCATATGGTTAACAACATTAGGCTTATGGTCAAGTCCTTTATCACAATTATGAACATCAACAATATTGGTCTTTTTATTGGTACTCAAGTTGCATTTTAATAAATCATTTTTCATGTAATTCAAATTCTCAACAAGAGTACTATTTTCTTTCTCAAGGTTTCTAACCTTATCAAGTGTGGTGGTGTGAACACATGATAGTTATTCATAGGAAGTAAATAAACTATCCTTATCATTTTTCAAAGCAATGAATTCCTTTTTCAAATTTTTGTATTTAACAAGTAAGCCTTGGAATTCATTTTGTAGTTCATCAAAATCATTTTGCAAATAACTATAATCATTTTGTATAACAATATCATAGGAAGTAGAGGGTTTAAGACATACCTCGTTTTCTTCTTCGATGCCCATGAGGCATTGTTCAACTTCTTCATCATGGGAGGTTGTAGAAGGCGCATCCCATGTTGTTGGATTTGATGTTGTATCCATTTGTGAAGTAGATGCTTTTGAGTTCCTCCTTTCATTTGCATATACTTCATAGATGGCTTCTAATTGTTGCCATACTTCATGTGCCGATCGAATACCTACAACATGATCAAATTCCAAAGTAGTAAGTGAACAATACAAAATATTAAGAGCTTTACCATTTAAGGAGATGATTCTCTTCTCTTCATCATTGAGCTCTTTGAAGCCTTTAGAGGTGTGTGGTGTATTCTTCGTTGGAATGGATTCTCCATTGATGACGGTATTCCAAATATCGAACCCGCAACTTTGTAAATAGCATTCCATTATTTCTTTCCAAAATGTAAATTTTTTGGAATCAAATAGTGGTGGCTTGGTGGTGGAGGTGCCGGTAAGATGAGCTTCGTTCGTAGCCGATGATCGTTTCTCTTCACTCGCGATGTGAAACGAGCTTGCCAAAGAGTTTGGCTTTGATACCACTTGTAAGTCCAAGCGGCTACGATAATCTAGAGGGGGGGTGAATAGATTATCTCCATCTTTTCGATTTTACCCTCTTTTTCAAACTGAATGCTCAAAGACAATAATAAAGGTGCGGAATGTAAACAACACACGTCGATTTATAGAGGTTCAACCCACCTAGGGCCTAATCCTCTACCACCCCAGTATATCCGGGATGGATTTCAAAAAAAAAAAGATTTTATTAATTACCAAAATTAATACAACACCAACTTACAACGACACCTTGAAGAGCACCACACTCTTCTTCAACACCACCTTTGAGATTACCACAATCTCTCTTGAAGATTACCACAATCTCCAACGGCACCTTGTGAAGATTACCACAATCTTCAACCTTGAAGAATACCAAATTCTTCAACACCTCAACAAGAAGATTACCACAATCTTCTTACACCTAACACCTAGATCACCCAAGTGTGTTCTTACCACAAGAACACTCACAAGGATATCTTGTGTTGAATGATAACCCAAAAATTCAAGATTACAACTCGATAATAAATAATACAATTGAGTGCAAGTGTAATCAAGGATAGCCTAGACCTCAAGGATGTGAAAGTGATAAGCTAGGCAAATTACAACAAGAATATTAACAATAGAAGACCAAGTGTTTGCTTGAGTATATCTTGTTGTGTTGTGTTGTTCTCTATTTTTTTGTTGCTTCAATTCTTCCTCTATTTATAGAAGATGTCTTGTACATGATAGGCTCCTCTTGGGGACATGAATTCTGTAAAAAAATACCAAGACAATTGAAGAAAAGAGCTGTTAGAAATCAACCGCTTAAATCAAGGAAAAGTTGTCTGCAAACTCAACAGATAGTTTGCTGTCAAAAGAGGGGTTCGACCGGTCGCGCAGAGATAAATTGAAATTGAAAACTCTGCAATTTTTACACAGGGGGACCGGTCGGAGGGGGGTGCGACCGGTCGCCCTCATGTTGGACCGGTCGATCATGACCAAAATAGGAAACAGATGAATCTGTTCTTCGGGGGGCTTCGGGCACGGCCGCCCCTAGGGTCGACCGGTCGCCCCCCTTGGTTTTCCCTCCGTCCCTTTTTCTGTTCCAAAACTCAACACAGGTAGGTCGAGCCTAAAACATAAGTATTGTCCAATTTTATATCGAAAATAGACTCCAAGAAATACTCCGAAAAATAGTAAAAATATTTAAGACCGATCGGGAGTATTAGGACAACATTCAGGGACATAGTTTTGATGAAAAAATATTTTGACATAAAATCATTAAAAGCGTTGTTCATTTTAGTCGAAAACAAACTTGAAGAAATACTCCGGAAAATATTAAAACCATTTTAAATCATTTAGGAGTATTTGGACAACCTTTAAAAACATTGTTTTGGTATAAAAACAAAATCATCAAAATCATGATAAAACCATTTATCAAACATGAAGTTCTAGGAATGAGCTGAATATATTTCCCAAGTGTTCAGTTGAACATTCATAACTTAGTTGTCCCATTGAACCAAGGTCTTGGGATCTCCAAATCACAAGGTTGGGTTACCGCTATGAACATTCTTATTCTGTGGATTTTAAACCCATTTCCCTTAACAACTTATACAATTGATCTCGATTTATTTCTTTTGTTAGCGGATCCGTTAGGTTTTCTTTTGACTTCACGTACTCAATTGTCTAAGGGTATTATGTCTCCATCGAATATGTCTAGACTTACAATTATACATACTACTTTGTATTCGACCAATTATTGATTGACTATCACAATTAGGGATGTGCACGGTACGGGACGGTTCAGAGATTTGGAAATCTCCAGAACCATCCCGAAGTTCGGAGATTCTGAAAACAAATCTCCAGAACCGAACCATAGAAAAAAATCTCCGTCCCGAACCGTACCGAAAGTTCGGGACGGTTCGGGACGGAGATTTGGTTCTAATGGAACGGGACGATATGGTCCGATTCGGAACAGAGATTCGGATATTACCCATAAATAAAGCATACAAATTTGGAAAAAAAAAGAAAATCAATATAAATATCACCAAACGAATATACTTCTAGAGTTTTAGTATCTTTTTAGCGTAGTCTCAAAATAAAAACTAAAACTATAATTGGTAACACAATCCAAAATTCTAAACTTAATAACCTCTATAATACAATAATAGTATATTATTTGGGCAATTGTCCTTCTATTGACATAGAACATATATAATTAACTAATAGTTTTTATAAATTAAAATGAAACAAAAACTTGTATAAATTTATAATCTCAATGTCTCATACTTAAAAACTTAACATAATCAATAAAATTATATTTATAATTTATGTGTTGTGGTAAAAAAATTAAAATATGATTTTTTTATATTGTTGTAATATGATACCATTACTTGTTTCTCTTTTAAGTGCAATTTACTAATCATTTAGCTAATTTCAATTTCAAATTATTTAGTCTATTATTAATATCAAAGTTTTTTAAAATTCATAATATCAGAAATATGCTTTATATTCAATTTAATTTCAAATAGTTTGTAGTTAATTCAATATCAAAATAAAAACAACATAGAAATAATGTATATGTATTTATATAAAATCTTTAAAATCGGTTCTAGCTTCGGGTCCTCGGTTCGGAGTGGTTCGGTATGGTTCTTGGTACGGGTATTTGAAAAATCTCCAGAACCGTACCATAAATATTTTCGGTACGGTATGGTTCGGAGAAAGTCAAAAAGTCAACGGATATTTTCGGTTCAGATATCTTTCGGTCCGAATATCGGTTCGGTTTCGATAATCTCCAAGTCCCGTGCACAACCCTAATCACAATGTTGATATACAACAATGTTGATATACAACAGGCACATGTTTATTCCAACAAGGAATATCTTCTAAGAAATTTATAAGCCATTCAAGTTATTCTCCAACTTTATCTAAAGCAATAAACTCAGATTCCATTGTAGATCAAGCTATATATGTTTGCTTAGAATATTTCAATGACACCACTCCTCTATCTATTGTGAACACATATCCACTCGTGGACTTGGAGTCTTTCGTGTCTAATATCCAAGTGGCATCACAATATATCCTTCTAATAATGTTGGATATCTCGTACAAAGTATCCCATGATTCATGGTATACTTTAAATATCTCAACACCCTCGTCAAGGCTTTCCAATGATCCTTACTCGGGTTGCTTGTGAACCTACTTATCTTACTCACTGAATATGCAATGCCCGGACGTGTACAATTTCTTAAGTAGATTAGGCTACCAATTATCCATGCATATTCCAGTTGAGAAACCGGTTATCCTCTAAGCTATAGACTTAGATCTACTGGTATCTTAGCTGGAGGACTTTCGAAAGCATCAATTTTCTAAGTATACTTTCGACATAATGAGATTATGACAAGATAATTCCATCCTGAAATTCTAGAGATTTTCGGTTAATAGAACTGGGATTCTAGGCAAGCCAAACCTTAATTCCTATAATAACATCAGATAATCTCATATGTTTCATGTTAAAGTTCTTCTTTAACATATTCTTACTATTCATGATTAAATCATGACTACGGCCCGCAATCAACATATCATCTACATATATATAGGCATGCAATGACATAGTCATTTTCATTACCTTTAATGTAGACACACTTGTCACATTTGTTGATTTTGAAACCAATTGACTTCATAGACGAGTTAAACTTTTCATGCCCTTGCTTAGGTGCTTGTTTTAGTCCATAAAGTGACTTAACAAGTGTGGTGATGCTATTGTGGTGTTCGTCTTCCTCACCGAGTGATCTTCAATATTCGAGCCTTAGTGCTTTCTCATTGTGCAAGATGATCCGAGATGTGGAATCTAAAATCAAGATGTAGAATGATAAAACATGATCAATTATGAGGTCAAGGGTCATATTTATATGCCCTAGGGTTGCTTTCGTCTGATTCCCATCCATTTTGCCAAAAATACCCTTCCAAAACTGGCAAAAGGAGCGAAAAAAATGAATATGCATCTTACAGGATACACAGCCCCCTGATACGTGTAAAACATGCATTTAGGGGCTTATTTTGATAAATATTACATGCATTTGTAGTATATTTAGTGTGTTTTAGTTGGTTTCCTTTGTAGGGCGTGATACTGCATATTCTTGTGATTTTGACAGGAAATAGAGCTTAATTTGCAAAGATATCAATAGGACAACTCGGACAAGAATGTCGAATACGAAGAGACGATCAAATACGCAAATAAAACGATGAAAAACAAGAAACACGGTCAGCCCGTGTATTATTACACGACCGTGTAATATGTGTCCGTGTGATTTTACACGCCCGTACGACTTATTCCAGGAAAGAATATTAGAGACGGAATACAAGACCCAACCGTGTATTAATACACGATGGTGTATCTAGTTCAGGCCAAAAATAGAGACAAAAATACATTATACGACATGACCGTGTAGATATACACGGTCGTGTGTTTTGCTTGGCGGTGGATTTTATTTTCTAATTTCGTCGGGACTCTACCAGTGATCTCTCGAAGCATCTATAAAAGGAAGATCATGCCCCAGGTCAATACACACGATTTTACACTTGGGATTACATAATTTTTCATACTTCTGAGAGAGAAACACAAATCAACAAAGAATGCCACAAGATCTTTCGCATCTACGAAAGCACAAGTGTTCAAGACTTCGAAGAAGGATTCATCTTGACAAGAAGGGTTCTATCCTTTTAGTTTAGATCTCTTGTTTGTACTTAATTCGATATCAAACTATTTGATTTCAAGTTTGTCTATGAATTTGTTGTCAAATATGTTAGGCTAAACTTTCTGATCCTATGTCATAATCAAAACTGTGGATTCATGTTAATTCTAATTTGATTGATTTTCTTAATTGGTGTCTTGTGTTCTATTTATGAATTCGAGTGCTTGTTTCTTGTAGATTATCTGGCCAATAATTTGCATGCCTTATTTGTTAGTTCGAAATGGGAGATGAGATCTAACTCACGAAAAACGAGTTCATAACATAAATGGGGAGTGAGTCGGGAGACCTATAACAGAATGTGGGGAATGCTTCAATTCTAAGATATTTTGGGAGTTATTATTAATTGATTGAGTAGGGATACCTTCAATTCTTATTAATAAACTGTTTATGCACCACTCGAGATAGGGAATAAAATACTTTAGGAATTAAACCCATAGATACACAGAAACTGGTTTTGATGAAAGATTAATTGAAATTAATATTGAAGAAGTATGTTGAGATTATGTTCCTAGTGTTGCTTTCGTATTTGTTGAAAACTTGTGGAGTTCAGGTCTTTAACAATTTTAGATATTTTATTTGATAGCTTATAGTTTAGATAAACAAACTTCTTGAATTTCAACCGCTTCAATAAGATTGAAATACAATATTTATTGTACTCTAAGTGTTTCGTATTTAATCCCTGAGGAATAATACCTTGTTCAATGCTATCTGCTAGCTACACTGTACACTTGTAGTTTTGTGAAAAGATTTTCACGATCACCCCCCGTGTTGCGAAACATGAGCTGGCCATGTTCGCTAAAAAATTTCCGAGTCGATCGTGCTTTGGCTGACACTTCTCTCTTTCAACGTTGGCTCTACCTCTTCGACACTTGATGTTCCTGAGCACACCCTGGACGTGTTCTGTACGCAATCACTACCACAGAAATGCCAATAGACAGCGGTTTTAAACCGGTGTCTATTAGTAAAACAACCGCTGTTAGAGCCACTGGTGTTAAAAGTATGAACTTTTGACAGCGGTTTAAAACCGGTGTTGTTTCCTTTAAAGACACCGGTTTTAAACCGCTGTCGTAGAGATAAAATATCCGATTTCTAAGACCCTGATGTTAAAAGTTTAAATTTTTGACACTGGTTTATAACCGCTGCCTATTACAGAATAGGCACCGCATTTCTACACCGATTTTAAACCGGTGTCTTTAACTATCATAGTGCATATATATTTTTAAAAGCAGTTTTTTATATGATGTTCATTTTTGCAAAGACATCGGTTCAAGATTGATGTGCACTCTATCAAACACAACAATTATAAACAGATGTCTTTTGTGCGAATTTTCAAATTTTTAACTACTAGCAATTAATTAGATTAATATAATACAAAGCTGCAAAATATCCATTTAAATAAGCAATTGTGATCCAAAATATTACAAAAAGCATCATTCCACCAACATCATGAAATCCACTATAAATTCAACATGAAATCTAATTCCACCAACCTATAATATATTCAACTAAAGTCACTGAGATCTAAAATCCAACAAAACGTACTAGTAGCTAACTGAAATCCAATTCATTCCACCAACCAACAAAAAGTGTGTATTCAACTGAAGGCAACAAAATCCAACACGAATCAACCTTGCTCCTGCCAATCAAGCTTTCGAAATGGTTCTAACTGTCGAGAAGAGTATCCCTTGATTTAAGTACCTGAACCAAATAATAGCACGCTCAATCAAACTGTTATATAACAATTATATATGTTCCAAAACGTTTCAGCAATATGCAACTTATGGTATCAAATTCATAAAACAAAGTAGCAAGTCCAAAAGTCATTAATGCATAAATGAGCATTGTACTAGATTAAGTGAATAAAGGGCTAAAAATTAAAAGGTCTGGCCACTGATCATTCACGAGTCGCGATATCCTAAAACTAATTGGACTTTAGCCAAGATGCCTCATAAATTCATAAGTAGTGAGTATCTCAAATAAATTCCTAGTAATTAAAAATATTCAGAAACAACTTTTGGGATACATATGTTTGCAATTGGCTTTTCACATACCGTCAACAACAAGGAGATAAACTCATTATTCAAGTATGAAATTTCGAGCACAAAACACTACATATGATGAAAATGAAAATGTTAGTGGAAAAAAAAGAAAAATGGCACCTGATTTGATCTTATTAAGAGCATGAAGAATTGATATTTTCCTCTTTCTCCCAAAGTGTTGTACCAAAAACACCAAGACTTTTCTTCAGCGTGTGAGTTTTACCATTGCACCAAAGTTAAATATGAATTACATCTTACCATAAGATTGAGTACGGTTCACACAGAAGACAAAAAAAAATGCAAGATTAACTAATAAGATGGAACTAACTTGTAAGTCTGCTTGAACTTCTAATGTGGAGCAATTGAGATATTGTATGTGAGACAAAAAAAGGAAGTCACAGAAGACAAAAAAAAAATGTTTTGAGCAAATTCTCAATCAAATTATGTTACTCTTTGCAGAAGTTACTACCGATGTACTTACTAGGGATGCAATGTGAAGAAGTAAGTGCAACGACTTTCCAGAGACAAAGGCATCGTGGTGACAACTTATCAAGGAGTAAACACACATCTTTTGGAAAAACCCAGTGATAATTTTGAGCAAATTCTCAATCAGATGCAGATTTATCCTCTTTCAAATTAACCCTTTCAAAATATTGATGTTAGATAGATCACCATATCTTGTGCAACCATGATATTATACAACATATATATGGTAGAGTAGTGTGTGATACTGTGATGAGAAAATGCGAAGATCTTAAATTTATTGGCACCACCTCATCCTAGACAAATTACCTGTGCAGAAACAAAATAAGTTTATGTATTTCTTAATGTTTTTCACCATGCAACCAGAATAAGACCAGCTCCCATGAGAGTTCTTGTAAAACAAGAAAAATGTTGTTTTTAAGCCTTTCTTGATTCTTTCATATATGCCCTGAATCAATCTAGAATATCTGTGCTGTATAGAAATTCAGATGCACTTTTTTAGCAATTGATCAAACGAAAATTGTATTTATTGGAACTTGGCTTGTTGCATATCTAACCGATGGAAGGAGACACTTTAGACACTTTAAATTTATTCAGCTACTGCAGGTCCAGCTGATCACTTTCATAATGGTATAGATATGCAGTGTTCAATTTTGTCGAAACCCAAGAACAAGAACACATAAACAATTCCAATTTGAAAACTAGAAATAAATTTTAAGGGGATATTTGTAATTTTGAAAGATACTGGGTATTTTGGGTAATTAGACTGAAATTCAAGAGTGTCTTTTCTACCTTGTCCTTGTGTCTCTGCCCCATCACACACATTACTCCATCTTCTCTAATATTTGTTCTAGTTTTCTATGAATACACTACTGGATAGAAATTAGAAAGTATATAGCTTCTCTAACTTAATTCTCAGCATTCAAGTGTGGAAAACTATAGCAGAACTTATTTCTTCAGAACCAGAACTAAAACCCCAAGACAAAATCAACAAACTAAAATTCATTACTCAACCAAAATCAGATGCATTTCAACAATTACCAACAACTCTAAATTAACAACCGCATAGAACAAAGCCAAAAAGATTAACAAAAACCCATATTCAATACCCCCTCCAAAAAAAAAAAAAAGATAAAGGAAAGAAAAATAAATCTCAATAACAACCTCCATATTGTGAATGTATTCATAAATCTCAAAAAACGATGGATCTGTCATGAAATCTTCCTGTGCAAAAGGTGACAGAAACAAACTAAAACAGATTTGGATCAATGTTCCAAGAAATATGCCACAAGCTAATCACTAATTAAAGAAGGATAATTGGCAATTAATGAATTTATTTCGCTCACAGATATTGCAGTACTTCATTCCACTTTATCAATCTTGGTATCTCTCCTATAAGCTGGTTTTGAGCAAGATCACTTGAGCCATGCAAGATAAACCAAAATGCACATTCAGTATAAGACCAACCAATAAGACATTACTCATGAGTGGTTCTGCACAATTCAAAATCGATGTGACTACGTCAAACTAAAAATTTCTTTAATCATTCGACTGAATAAAGAGGTAGATCATAAGATAGAAGGGAAATGCAGAAGCTAATTTACAACATCTCCAGGTTAGGAATTTGTGTTAGCGTTGAGGAATTGGACCAGTTAGCTGGTTGTTCTTCAAGTTCCTAATACAGATTATCATTTGTACATCAGCTAATTGGCTACAATTTTGAGGGATATAAATAGAGCACAATACAAATATGACTTACAATAGCTCAAGATGCTTAAGCTTGGAGATCAGGAAGGGTATGTCTCATTCGAGAAGATTATCAGACAAATTACTGAAATAGGACAAACATAAATTACATTCACAACTTATCATGATTACAAGCTTCAAACAACTCAACCTCAATCTATGTCTGCATTCAAATTTGAATTCCGTATTTAGTGAACACGAACCAATCGTGTATTATACTGCCACCATAAAAACAAATAAAATTACATGTTGGAATACTATAAGTTGAAACATGATGTCTGATTTAGCTTTAATCCGCAACTCTAGTCAACAATTAGGAATTATGATTCGTGAACCAGAGGGGATATATAGACGTATGAAAATTGGCGTACCTATATCGAGGGATACTAAGTCATTTTCAATGGATACAACATCAACATTCCCACCATCAACGATGAGGTAAGGTTGCACGTTATCGAGAACCTTGTCTACATTTTCTGAGGTAACTGGTCTGGCAAAGGCAATTTTCTGCCATACATGGAAAATTTCACGATGTAATGAGTTAGCGCAGCAACAATGCCCTATTAAAAACCAAATTGATTTTTCGAATTAGATTCATTATTTACCAGATTTAACAAAGTATTCCTCAATTCAAAGCTAATGATACTAATTTCAAAACCCTAAGTCATATAACCCCAAAATCCAAATTCAACAACCCAAAACTACAAATAGAAAAAAAAAGGTTCAAATCTTTCATTCTATCTGCAAATAACATATAAGAAAAAGCAAAGATCCAAAAATTTTAATCTAAAACACAAAAGTTGCGAAAAACAAGAAATTGAAGAATACTAGTTGCTCCAAAAGTCGGGCTGACAAGGGTGAACGAGAGAGAGAGAGAGAGAGAGAGAGAGAGAGAGAGAGAGAGAGAGAGAGAGATACGGTGAGAGCGAGCGAGATACAAGGCTCGAGAGCTAACAGAGAAGACGATGACGAGGAGGTTTCTCTTTTTAGAAAGAAGACGTCTGGTCAAAGGTGTTCTGAAAATGGCTGAAGATAGAGAGATGGTGGAGGAAATAGAATAAAATGGGGTTTTGAGAGGGTGGGGGAGACGGTGGGGAGTCGCGGCGAAGAGTTTGAAGAGGGTGGTTGGTGGTGGCGGAAGAGAATTTGAGAGCAAGTGGTGTGAAGATGTACAGACTAATTGGGAAAATTATATGCAATTTTAATTATTGTTAAATAACTATGATACGACACCGGTTTTTGAACCGTTTACTATAGTTTCGAAAATAATTAAACATCTATTTTGGAACTGCTGTCTAAAAAATTGGTGTCAAATTGCAAGACCCGACATAAATAGACACCGACTTTGAAAATCCGATGCCAAAACCGGTGTCTATTTGATGATGTCCTTTATATTAGACAGCGGTTCTGGAAACTCGTTGTCTATATCAAAAGAAAGCACTAATAAGACAGCGGTTTTGTAAGAAACCGATGTTAAAAAGGAAAAGACACCAGAAAAGTCACAAAACCGTTGATGTCTATTTGCAGTTTTCTTATAGTGAATGCTCCAGTTTAACGAGTTTGGCATGGTTTCTCGAGCATCTTTGCATCCCTCCAACACTCATGTATGATACGCATTTATCATCTGAAATTCACCAGAAAACCTATACCATTAACATCATCTTGATGTAATATGAACTAGACACATGCAAATCCTATGAAATTAAAGACAAAAGACAACCTAAAACAAACTAAAAATAATAATCAAAACATTCATTAAAAGACACTTATTATTCAGAAATAAGAAGACACGATATTAATTTAGAATACTTCATAAAACCTCGTTCTTGATACTGCTATTACAGTTGCAGGAGCACATTAGGCATATAAAAAGTAGAGAACGTCTTTTATAATATTTCTTCATCAGTAACACTTTCTCCATATAACTTTAACCGAGATGTGATTTTAAATAGTGTCGAATTATACTCGCTTATATTTTTAAAATCTTGCAATCGCAAGTTTATCCAATCATAATGAGCTTTAGAAAGCATTACAATCTTTTGGTGGTCACATTTCTTTCAGATTTTGCCAAAGGACATGTGGATCTTTTATTGTCAAATACTCAGTTTTTAATCGTTCATGGAGATAATGGCGAAGGAATATCATTGCATCTGCGGGATCCTATAATGTTACATCATTTCCTTCTTTTATTATATCTCCAAGGTTCATAGCATTGAGATGGATCTCAACATTAAAAATCCATGCAAAATAGTTATTACCAGAAACATCAAGGGCAATAAACTCGAGATTTGTAAGATTAACATTCTAAAAATAAAATTAGTGAACATATTAATATATAATCTTAATTATTGATGCAGATTAAATAAAATATAAAAGTTCTATTATTCATCTAGAATGCTATAAATAAATAATATGTTCATGCAACTTCAATATGAAAATAAATGTCAATAATATAAAAAAATTTAAGGACTAAATTGATATGAATTTCATAAAACAATTCAAAGAGGTTTTGTAGATATAAGAATAATATTTTATATAACATGCATATATAAAAATATTCTTAAGGTTTTACCTTCACAAAACCTTTATAGAATGATTAGAGTCGTGTTGATAACATATTATGGAATAAATATGTATCTATGAACAATATGAAACTTTATTTCTCGTATGTAATTTTGTACATCACAAAGCCTCCATTTATACAGGCTCAACAACATCTAATTAAGTACAAGAAGTAATAAATACTTACATGTAGGGATGGCAACGGGGCGGGTTTGGCCAAACCCGGGACCCGCCCCGCCAAGGAGAAGTAAGACCCGGGACCCGCCCCGCCCCGCCTCAAGACCCGCCCCGCCCGCCCCGCCGGGGCGGGTCTAGACCCGCTAGACCCGCCAAATATATTTTTTAATTTATAATAATTTATATTTTTCTATTTATGGCCAATTTTTCAAAAGTAATCAAATGCCAATAGGTTAAAAAATAAATAAATATAATTATGCAACTTATTATAACTATTTTTTTAGAATTGGCTACTATTAAGATTTATTTTAAAAAACAAATACTATTATACTACATAGTACTCAACTAATACTTAAAATAAATATTCAAAGTAGAATATTACAAGATATTATATTAGTAAATTAAACTTTAAAAGTAAATAATAATATATTAGTACTCAACTAATATTTTTAAACATATAATACTCAAATTTTAAAGTAAATAATGCAAAAATATTTTAATATATATTTAAAAATTTAATAAAAATTAACATGCGGGGCGGGTCCGGGGCGGGTCCTATAGGACCCGGGACCCGCCCCGGACTCGGGCGGGTTTTGTAACCTCCGCCCCGAGACCCATTTGTCCGGGTCTAGACCCGCCCCATCGGGGCGGGTTTAATGCGGGGGCGGGTTTTGACCCGCCCCATTGCCATCCCTACTTACATGTTTCATACTTCATTTAATGAAGACATTAGATGTTTCGGACTATAAAGAAAGTGAGTTAACTTAATGGACATCCATTAATAAGTATTAATATTTTTAACAACTATTACATTAGTAGATTTAAACACTAAAAGACCTGAATTCGAAATTCTTATTTACAAAGTCTTTACAACCATATCACTTAATGTGCCTAATTATTATTAAAAATAGCACAATCACATTTTAAGTATAAAGATAATGTATTCAACATTACTGGTGTATTCTAGAAAGCTATAGTTAGCAAATGAAATTATCTTTATTATTTAATTATATTCAAATGAACATCAACTTTAAAAAAACAATTAAATTAAATATATATTTATTGTCAATAGTTCAAACACTCTATTCTTTATGTATTTCATTTGGCGTTCGATACAACAACAACAACAAACAAAGCCTTATCTAATTATGTGGGGTTAGTTATATGGATCATATCACGCCATCGTTTATGATCCAAAGCTATATTTTCATTTATTTTTAGATATACCATGTCTTTTTTAGTAGTTTTTTCCAAGTCTTTTTTGGTCTTCCCTTGCTTTTTTTAATTTGGGTGAGTGATTCTCTGCATTACACACTGGTGCATCTAAAGGTCTCTTATAAATATATCCAAACCATCTTAACCACATTTCTCTAATTTTCTCATCTATTGGTGCTACTCCCACTTTTTTCCTAATATGTTAATTTCTTATTCTATCTAATCTAGTGTGTTAATCCATCTTAACACATTCTCATTTCTGCTACCCTCATTTTTTGTTCGTGTTCATATTTAGTCGCTCAATATTATGCTCCATAAAGCATTGCGGGTTTTATGGCCATTTTGTAAATAAATTCTTTCAATTTTAATGGCAATTTACGGTCGCAAATAATAGAAAATACGCTCCTCCATTTATTCCAAGTCGTTGAGATCCTATGTGTAACGTTCTTATTGATTTCTCCATTCTCTTCAATTATAGACCCTAAATATTTATATCTCTTTGCTATACTCACTCCATGACCACCAGTTTTTACCTTTTTCTCATTGTTACTTTTATTTTTACTAAAGTCGTATTCCATGTATTCTGTTTTGACCTAACTTATGGTAAAATCTTTTGATTTTAATGCTCCTTTCCAATTTTTTAATTTTGTATTTACTCTTTCCCTCGTCTCATCAATTAAAATTATATCGTCCGCAAAAAGCATGTATTCAAGAATGGTTATTATAATTGTTTAGCGATCTCATCAATTATTAGAATAATAAAGTAAGGGCTTAAAGTTGATCCATGATGTAAACTTATAATATTTGAGAATTCACTAGATATTCACGTTGGTGTCCCAATACATATTTTTATACCATTATACATGTCTTTTGTGACGTCTATGTACGCTATTTTTATTGGGTATATCTCGCAATGATGAGGCGCGAGTTGAGTACATGTAATGACGGAGCCGAAGTTTTTCAAAAGAAAAAAAATGTAAGCTATTTTTGTTCTTCTTTTTTCCAATACACGCCACATTATATCCCGATTGACTCTATTGTATGATTTTTCAAGGTAAATAAATACTATATTGTCGGATCGAAAGTGCTTACTGGATTTGACGACTGTCCCCACAAATCAACACGAGTCTTTTCTAGCGCGCTTTGTCCTTACTCACGCGCTCCCTGAAAATTGCTTCCCAGGGGGTCATCCATCCCATGTCTACTCCAAGCCAAGCACGCTTAACCTCAGAGATTTTATGTAATGGGCACCAGAAAAGAAGATGCACCTTGTTGGTATGAGTAATACATATCTAATCCTTTAAGCTCTACTTCAACTGTGCAACCCAAGGTTGATTCCTGTAGGGCACCCCCTATAGTTCACAGCTGCAGTGCAGAGCCCCACACTAAGTGGTGGATGGACATGAGGGGCTTCACAAGAATCCATATGGATCCTTAGCAAGTTGGGCTGCCACAGCCTCGATGTAGCAGTAAGCGTACAACAAATCCTAAGGGTAATCGTTGGGACCCCTTAATCCCAACATAGTATAAATTTTATTTTATCTCATTGTATTGTTCACATAATTGTCTAATTAAGTGTATAGCTTCATTGTGGACCTTTCTAGCATGAAACCAAATTGATTATCTAATATACTAGTTTCATTTCTCAATCTTGCCTCTATTATTCTTTCTCATAGTTTCATTGTATGAGTCATTAGTTTAATGCTCTTATAATTTGCACAATTTTGTATATCTCTTTTATTTTTATATATAGGTATCAATATACTTTTTCTCCATTCATTAGGCACTTTCTTAA
Source organism: Rehmannia glutinosa (assembly GCA_016081115.2). NCBI lineage: Eukaryota > Viridiplantae > Streptophyta > Magnoliopsida > Lamiales > Orobanchaceae > Rehmannia > Rehmannia glutinosa. The sequence goes on from CM071933.1 coordinate 41,110,747, forward strand.
TTTTTAAGATAACATTAAATAATTTAGTAAGCCATGTAATTTCATTCTACCAAGATATTTGCATACTTTAATTGGTATATCATCTAGGGCAACTGCTTTGCCAGTTTTCATTTTGTTCAATGTTTTTTCTGTTTCATAAAGTTGGATCCTGCGATAAAAGGTATGATTTCTATTCTGCTCGAATTGGTCTAATTCGCCTAATGTGATATCATTACCCTTAGATTCATTAAAAATATTATTGAAATACCTCTTCCATTGATCTTTTATTTCCTTATCTTGCACTAAAATATTATCATTCTCATCTTTTATATATTTAATTTGTGTTAAATCTCTTGTTTGCTTTTCTCTTAATTTTGTTATTATATATATATATATATATATATATATTTCACCCCTTCCTTAGTATCTGTTTTTTATAAAAATCTTCATAGGCCTTGGTTTTTACTTCACATATTTTTTGTCGTTTTTATACTTTTTAAGATTTTTCTCATTTTTACAAGAATATGTCCATTTTTCCTTTGCCTTATCTTGAATTTCTTGATTCTATCGCCATGAATCTTTATTCTATTTATTGCCCTTTGACTCCCCAATACTTCTTTAGAAATCTTTTTCGTTTGAGAAATTATATTTTTCCATGTACCATCGGCTTTATCTTCCACTTTCTAATCAATGGCTTCTGATAAAGTTTTAACGAAAATATCTTTTTTGTTCTTTATTCTTTAAGTTCCACCACTTAATCCTCGGTATGTCGACTTTATTCCTCTTGAAGTGTTTGTTATTAAGTTTTATATTCAGAACTAGTAATCTATGTTCGGTCGTGAGGCTTTCTGCATGTATTACTTTATAATATTTGCATATTTTTTCTATCGCTCTTTCTGATTAGGAAGTAGTTAATGTTGGGAAATGTATGTAATAGATTTTGATTATACCATGTAAAACTTAGATTAGAAAGGTGACACTCCCTGCTGTAAAGTCAACTGTATAATAGATAGGGTTCTATTAGCTGAGTCGAAGCAACCGAGTTGAAGATTGACTGAAGATTGAAGAGAAGACTCAACTGTGTGTCAGTTGAGTATTGCATTGAAGGATCAATCAAGTACCAGAAAAGTTATCTCAGTCAGCAAACTAACAGCTGAGTCACACCCAGATAAGTGGAGATGACTGTCAAAGGGGTTAAGCAGCAACAAGGACTCAAGAAAGCTGAAGAGATCCATTGTTAAGCAAAGTCAAATGTTTGTTGAAAGTAGAAACATGTCAGACTGCAGATCATAAAGTTGTTTTGCTGAAAGAGTGTAAAAATCAATGAACCAATGGGATGCTCCTGCAATTCAGGCAATGCTGCAGAGCATTAATACCAGGATCAATCTACATCTAATGCTGCAAGACAAGATAAGCCAACGACCTCAAAGTATAGTTTGAAAAATGCATCTATCTCTTCAACGGATATATTTTTCAAACAGGCATTATAAAAGGCTGAATAATTCATTTGAGAGAGGTTAATTTGCATACTGACGAATTACGAGCAATAGACACATACCTGTAAAGCAAGAGCAAAATACTCTCAAGCTATAAATTCTATCCTCAAGCCTAAAACTCGAAGGAAATTGATCCAACACACTTAGTGAGGGAAAGACAACTTCAAACTATTGAAGAGGAAATCTTTGTTCAAAGACAAGAGGTCTACACATCCAAGGTTGAAGGAAGTGTAGTGAGGTTCCAGTTCAAACCAGAAGCTTTGAACTTGTTGGAGCGCTACATGATCAAATCCAAAAGTCTGAAGAAGATGGAGTAGCAGGACAACCATCTTGTGAAGAAGCTGAGTCCCAAGAGAAGCCAGCTGTGTGATCAAGGCTGTCTCGGACTGTCATCCTTTTGTAACAAAGTCACCGTTACTTAGTGGATTACCTCCATAGGTTAGAGAAGAGTGGATTAGAGGAATTACCCCATCCTTGAACCACTATAAAAATTGCTTTGTGTCTTTTACATTCAGCACTTTAATTCTTGCATGTCCTATATGCTGATTGTTATATTTGGTAAGTCTACTGATGATAACTAAACCTGTAAACAAGTGTTGAAAACATATTTTAATCAAAGGGTGAAAGACTCCCACTGAAAAACCAAGTCTATTGTATTTCTAAAAAGGTTACATGAATCAGCTGAGTTATCTTATCAACAGTTCAGTCGAGTCTATTGAGTGACTAACTCTACTGTGACGGTCGAACTAAGTTGTCCATCAAGGACTAAGCTGACTTGTGACTAAACTCTGATTTAAAAAGGACTAAAATCAAAAATTTGGTAAAGTCTATTCAACCTCCCCCCTTCTAGACTTTACATTATCACCCCTAGGGACCTACAGTTAATTTGTGATTTGATAAAACCACTTTTAAATGTGATTAAATGTTAGTCTCTTTTTTTGAAAAAAGGTATTACCTATAATTAAAATCATAAGCAACTGCGAAATATAAGATGGTTTTACCCTTATTATTTCGCAAACTAAAGCATAACCTCCATGGACCTTTTCATAATCTTCATTACCCTTCTCCACTTGCCCATTTAGGTCCCCACCTATGATGACTTTTTTATTTTGAGGGATTGATTGTATTAATGTTTCCAAATCTTCCTGAAATCTAGTTTTAGTAGATTCATCATTTATCTAACCCTACCCGAGGTGCATATACAATAACAATATTTATAGGTTCATTACCTACAATAATTTTAAGAGCTATAATTCTATCCCATTTTCTAATTACTCCCACCACTTGTTCTATGAATAAATGATCTATGATGATACTCACTCCATTCCTAGTTCTGTCCTTTCCACTATACCAGAGTTTATAACATGTAGTATCTAGTACCTTAGCTTTCTCGTCTACTCATTTAGTTTCTTGAATACACATAATATTATGTTTCTCTTGTTCATAATATCTACTAACTCTATAGTTTTAAATGATGTTCCAACTGTCAATTCTATAATTCCTAATTTTCTTGCTATCTTTTATGTGCTTTTGATTTGTGTGTGAGGGCTCTTGCATATTTTGCACTACACCCAGTCCCATTGAGATGTAGAGGTCCTTGCCAAGAAACTATAGTCAGACACTACGACACACTCCATACGGGGATCATCCTAGCATTATCATGATGTCTCATATGATCCATACCATAAAAAGATGACAAGAGTTTTATGTTGGCTATCAACCTAATGCGACCCACTTTCTCTATTCGGGCTTGGGACTGACAACATATAGGCAGGTTGTCCTGCCTATATACGACAGAGTTCATTTGGATTTCAATATACTAGATAAAATATTATGATTACAATAATTATATCATCTTATGCGTAGAATTCACATAGGCTCCGTTTGGATTAATGGATTTGGAGCTAAGGATTTAAAATCTTTAATAACAAATCCATTGAGGTTGTTTGGATGAGCTCATTCTAAAATGAATTTCATATCAGTGGAAGCTATTTTTATAGTCATTTTGGAGGATATAAAATCCATCTTACTAGAATAATACCCATGTGTTGCACAGGATTTGTCCAAAGATAAAAAAAATTGTGTCACAAATTTGTTTATAATTATTATAAGTGATTCAAAATACTAATTAGAAATATTATAAAAAAAAAGTTCAAAATTTAGAAGAGTATCATACAAATAGTTCACTTCAAATTCTGAAAAAACTTCTTTGTAAACTATATTATTTGCTATATAACTTAAAAGAAAACAAATTTAGAAGCTATATTAAACTAAAAGTTAAAAAATTTAAAATATAGTGTAGATGGAATCCTTAACTTTTGGGTTATTTGTTATCTTTTAAATTCTTTATCTTTTTATCTTTTAAGTTCAATAGAAAAAAATTCCAAGCATGAAAAACGTAGAAATATTCCTGAAAAATAGTAACGTATCTTTTAGAATATAATAAAAATATATATTTTATTCTAAAAATGCTTGTTTTGTGCATTTTATTTGAAACATATAATATAATATAACAATTTGAAAGATAACAATTAAAAGATAGCGTAGGTAGAATCCTTGATTTTAATAAATTTAAAGGAAATAATAAATTAAAAGATAATAAATTTAAAATATAGTGTAGATAGAATCCTTGATTTTGGGGTTATTTGCTATCTTTTAAAAAAAATTATCTTTTAAGTTCAATACAAAAAATTCCAAGCATGAAAAACGTATAAAAATTCTTAAAAAATAGCAAAGTGTCTTTTAGAATCCAATATAAATATATATTTTTCTTTTAAACTTGTTATATTTTAAATTTATTATCTTTTAAATTCAATAGAAAAAATTTCAAAGCATGAAGAACGTAGAAAAAATCCTAAAAATAGTAACGTATCTTTTAGAATCCTATAAAAATATTTTTTTCTTCTGAAAATGCTTGTTTTCTGCATTTTTGAAACATATAGTATAATATAATAATTTAAAAGATAACAATTAAGAGATAGCGTCGATAGATTCCTTGATTTTAACAAATTTAAAGGATATAATAAATTAAAAGATAAGAAATTTGAATTATAGTGTAGATAGAATCCTTGATTTTTAGGTTATTTGTTACCTTTTAAATTTGTTGTTTGGATTGTTTGGTATCTTTTAATTTTATACATAGGGTTGCCACATTGATAAATGTGAAACCGCCATGTGAAATTGGAAAAATGAGAAGTTGACAAATGTCCAAGATTAATGTGGTGAAGACATATGTCAACTTTTGTTTTAGTATATAGGGTAGACTAGAAAAATAGTCCTGTGTTACACGGGATTTGTGCTAATTTTATTAAATTTGAGCTATTTTTTTTTAATTTTTTTTCACATTTTGGCTTATCAAAATAACGTAAATTTTCAATTCTTAATTGCATTACTACATATGTCTCACATTAATTTTTCACAAATTAATTATATATTGAAATTGTTGATATCTAATTTTTTGGCGTTTAAATAATCACTTAGTTAAACATACTAATTTTATTAATCAAAAGTATCCAATAAATATATCTTCTATTTTTAGAGTAGTTTATCTTTTTAGACTTTAGAGTAGATTATTAATTTAGATTATATATATATATATATATATATAGATTGTTTATATTGTATAGATAGAATCTTTGATTTTTGGATTATTATTTATCTTTTAGATTATAATAAATTGTATAGATGTAATCTTTGATATAGAGAAAAAAAAAGATTGTATAGAATTATTGATTTTAGGATTGTTTGTTATCTTTTAGATTATATATAGAATATATATATAGGGAGGGGATCATGTGAGACCACCCTCCTAGGTTAGTCCATAGGACTAAATCTACACCATCCAAATAGTAAATCAATGGCCAAGATATATTACAATATATACATCATTTCATAAGTAAGTATACAACAGAAGGGATAAAATAGGAATCCAGTAAATTAAATATAGTAACCGCTTCCTAAAAATTAGGGACGTGATTTTGTATTGATCGCGTCCCCATAAACAAGCGATTCACCTTTCCTTTCTCTCCCTTCCCATTCGAACCTCTAAATTATTCAAATATGGCAACAAAATCGTGCAACAATTAATGAAAAATATACAATTACACTAAACTAACTATACATTAAAACATTACTAAGTATACGTAAGCAATTAACTAAGTATACAATTACACTAAACTACCTGTACATTAAAACTTTACTAAGTATACAGAAACATTTAACTAAGTATACAATTACATTGAACTAACTATACATTAAAATAACACTAAATATACAGAAATATTTAACTAAGTATACAATTACAGCTGAATTACTTATATAATTAAGTATACAATTACATTGAACTAAGTATACAAATCCACATAACTAAGTATACAAATTTACTAAACTACTTATATAACTAAGAATACGATTCCACTAAACCAAGTATACAAATCCACTGAACTAAATATATAATAAAATATGACTAAGTATACAAGTCCACTGAACTAAGTATACAATAAACCAACCGTTCACAAATATGGCGGAAAGAAGTATCAATTTTGAAAAATACGCTTGAAGTTGATGATTTTTCCTCCCTAAAAATCGGGTAACTGAAAAGGTAGGATTATGTTTCCTTAAAAATAGCTAATAATTAAATATAAAAGTACAATTATACCCTTATATTTCTAAATTAACTAAAATGATCTACACCATCCAAAATTTTAAATCAAGAGTCCATAAGTGTTCTTATGGACTAACCTAAAGGGATTGGTCTCATTTGAACCAATCCCTATGGATAAACATGAATCTGCCATGTGGAAATGGAAGAATGAGAAGTTGATAAATTTCTAAGATTAATATGGTGAAGACATGTGTCAACTTTGTTTTTGAGTATATAGGGTAGACTAGAAAAATAGCCTTGTGTTACACGAGATTTGTGCTAATTTTATTGAATTTGAGCTTTTTAATTATTTTTTTTTTGTATTTTGGCTTTTCAAAATAACGTAAATTTTCAATTTATAATTACAATACTAAATCTGTTTCACATTAATGTTTTACAAATTAATTATATATTACAATGGTTGATATTTAATTTTTTGGCATTTAAAAAACCACTTAGTTAATTTTACTAGTTTTATTAATCAAAAGTATACAATAAATATATTTTTTATTTTTTAGAGTTGTTTATCTTTTTAGACTTTAGAGTAGTTTATATTTTTAGATTATATATACATATATTGTTTATATTGTATAGATAAAAGCTTTGATTTTTGGATTATTATTTATCTTTTAGATTATAGTAAATTGTATAGATGTAATCTTGGATATACGAGAAAAAATAGATTGTACAGATAGAACCATTGATTTAAGATTGTTTGTTATCTTTTAGATTATGAATAAAAACATACATAATATAGGTTTGCCACATAGATAAACATGAAGCCGTCATGTTGAATTGAGATATGGGGAGTTGACACATGTCTAAGAATAATGAGGTGATGACATATGTCATATTTGTTTTTTCCATTTAGAATATAGAGCTAATTTGGAGTTATTTGAAATAATTTCCCCAAATTCTCTCCCCAAATCTAAATTCTCTCATCCGAATGCAATTTTTAACAAATTAAAATACCAAATTAAACATTATGTGGTCAAGGAATTAAATAATCCCGTATATATTGCCAATTCAAATGAACTTTTTAGTCCAGCAGAACGGCAAGCCCTCCTACCTAATCAAGACTAAAGAGTCACCATCCAATCAACTTCGCAGAAGCAATGAACCATTACCACATATTCGTTGACCAACACACCATTATTTTTCTCCCTTGTAATTAGAAAACATTAAGATTTTCTCCTTAATCAATGTATTGTTGTCTACTCTCATTAATAGACAACTGTTCAGATGTAACCCATGAAATGGACTTTTTTTTTTTTTCAATATTTAATAGGATATATTTATTTAATTGAATATAAAATCATAAAATGTGGACATGGCATGTGGGGATCCGGAATTTGGCAGGTTGGCCATTTGATAGGATATATTTATTTAATTGAATATAAAATCATAAAATGTGGACATGGCGGATGTGGGGATGTTCGACGGTCTGGCGACGTACAACCAGATCCTCCGGAACAATTATGTTCGACCCCAATCTACTAATAACGTTGAATCGAACCCACACGGATGCTTTATTGATGAGTTGATTATGCCAGGGAGGATTTGATGGAGAAGGGATATTCACCTCCACCCCACAAAACAATTTGATGGAATTTTGGAGCACGTTGCACAAGCAATGGTCCCACCGCCGACACTCATAATTGGTCTGTCGATTCCGATTTTGTTGCCTTCTATTACTATTTCTTGATGTAAGATCTTCTATTTCAGATTTAATTCATCGACAGATATATTATTTATTTTTATACATAATTAAAATTATTTATAGTTTCACAAAAAATTTATAAATATAGATTATTGATTTTACAGGATTTACTACTTTATTGTAACGTAACAAAGTGCAGTATGCCAAATTTCACGTGTGTCGTTTGTCCTCAAAGTGTGCTATGTCTCATGCTCCATGAGATGATGTGATTTTTCCTGGGTCTCACATTTGTTCACAATGCACAGAAGTTTTCTGATTTTTTACTCCCTATAATTCAATTTAATCACACTTTAAAACATATCGTATATGAACATGTTTGGTTGATGTGGTATCAAGTTGCCCATCCTTATGTGCCTGATTATTATCCAAGTCAGATAGAGTAGTGGATGATCCAGTTGATGGTTGATCAATACCAGATGTCGTTGATGTGCTTGACGGATTAATTAGCCACCAATAATCTTCTCAATAGCCTGAAATTTCTCGTTTGAACCCACAAACAGTACTTACAAAGTGCTGGGAGAGATCCCAACATAGACACTCTGACCCTCAAGTCAGACAAGATCCCAGAATATAAAAGATAGTGAGATGATATAATGCGAAAAAATAATAATGATTGAATACCCTAAAATTGAACCGGAATACCTCTATTTATACCTGATAAATATGCGCCATTGCAAGATTCATACTCGTATTAAGATAGAGCATATTTCAATATTTTAGGGAAATAAGTATGTTCCGTTACAACTTATGTGATTATCGACTTGAAAAATGTACAGAATAACAGGACAAATTTTGTAAAGCCAAGGATAGTATTGCATACTATCTCTGCAAGATGAAATTGCCCTGTACTGAAGTGTTAATGGTTCTAGCATTGCCTTAAAAGTACAATAGTTTTCAGGTTTAATATAGCAGCAATTGCAAATAATAAGCCCACAACGAACTACAGGTGTGTCTGCTCAACCAAATTAGCATCATGAACTACTCCATGCTTAACAGTTGCGTCTGTAGTCATAAAACGTAGCTGCAAACCATATATTTTCATATTTGAGTTATGTGGACATATTTGAACCAAGTTAAATAAATATATAATAATCTCAACTGTATTTTGCCCAAAACCAATATCCCAACTTGAGCAAAATAAAGTGAGCTACTTTTAGCTCACAAACTCATGTGGGATGATGTCTATTCCATCTACCATATTTTCTAATTTTCAAGCTCATTTTGCATTTTAAGTGACTTGATTTGTGCATTTATTCTTCATTCACCCGAAATTGATTTTTAGAAAATCAAATGCTAATCTTATCTACTCATTACGTAGATTAAGATTATCTAATTTATTTCTATTTTATATTAATGGAACCCACTATATTTGGTCAAATATGGGTCAAAATCCATATCCACAAAATCAAATTCCAACATGTTCTAAGATCCACTTTCCTTATCCAAAAAGATCCAGCAAATATAGGGTTTCCTTTCAGGTCCTTTCAGGATCCCTAGTCTTCCATACTACAAATAACCTCCAGATCCTCACTCATCAAATCTGACTCCACAACCAAATTATAGCGCTTCGGGAACTCAGCAGGTTGGCTCTTCTGAACCTAACCACGGCAGACCTATCGGATGGACCATACTTTACCATCCTAGCATAGCTAATGTATCATCATGAATTCGTCATATCTGAGTTTGGGTTAAAGGTTCGATCCACATACAAAATTTTCTATGCACTTAGGCTAAATTTTAAATGGAGCTAGATAATCCTGACTTAAATGATTGCTTGATCGGCACCAATTAATTGGATGATGGTAAGGGATTGGGGTGTCTTAGTCTTTATATTTGATTATTTTTCATGCACCCGATTTCTAACTTGAGGATTAGAAGACTATACTAGGGAAATCTATAGATCCCTCCTAACTCTTTATTAATTTACGATTCTAAATAAATATAATGCATTCATAGAATTAGATTAGCAAATCCATTTAACAGTAAATGATTTGGAAAGTTTAAATATATTTGGTGTTCAATTTTTTTTTTCTTGAGCAGAATTTGGTATTCAATTTTGAGCGTATGTATTTCACTTATAAATTTTTATTGTTCTTATTTAATTTTATTAATTACAAATTAAATTTCCATCAGATTCAATGAATTCTCTCTCAGTGTACTCCCTTAGCAAAATGTTGGTGCCTGTTCAATTTTTAGTCGGATAAAGAACAAGTTCATTTCAAATTTTGCTAACAAAATTATCACATTGCATTTGGACATGACATGAAAAACTTGAAAGGAAAAATAAAAAAAAAAAAAACCCGCACTTTCTTACGTAATCAACATTGCATACGATCAATTTTTTATTATTATTAAAATTTCCTCTCTTGCTTAACCTTAGCCATCTTTCTTCTCTACTTCTCTCATCTTCCATCCGTGGGAGGCTGCCGAAAACCATCTTTTATTTATTTTTATTATTTAGCTTTTATGTGTTTCATTTTATTGGAGTTTAAGTATCCTCCACGGGAGTTTAGGTCTCCTTAATAAATAAAGTTTTATCCTCTTAATAAATGGTGTTATGTAGGAATGGATCTAGAAATTTTGTACAGGGGGGCACAAAATACATCAAAAATAAATTCTATTACTTTAACAATCAAACATTTACAATTGAAATCTGCGAGTTTTCATAGACTGAAAAATTTGCATAATAGACTCATTATCAACACTATAAAATATATCTTTCTCAATGTACACAATCAAATCAGCATTCATCCATTGATCTCCCATTCGATTGTGTAGACAATTCTTGATGATATTCATCGCAGAAAATGCTTTTTCAACTGTAGCAGTTGCAACTGGAATAACTAATGTAAGTGTTATAAGCAAATAGACTAATGGATACACCACATACTTTTTTGTCTCTACCATCTTATGTGCAAGAATTCTGATGCCTTTTAGTCCTTCAAACTCCTTGGTAGAACGCATATCAAGAATATAAGTTTCAAGTTGATCATCAAGTGCCTCAATCTTCACAACAGAGAAGTCGTGAGGGTAAAATCTTGCAAGACGAATCATTTTTTCCTTATCAAACGCCAAGAATGAATTATCTGGACATAAGCAAGCTACACAAAGTAACAATTATGTATTTGTCTCAGTGAAACGATCATTTAACTCCTAAAGTTGTATATCTATAATAGAATAGCATAAGTCAACTCGGAAATGATGTGAATTTGTCACTTCTGGAGCTTTACGTCTTGACCTATATTGAGCTACAAATACATCTTCCATCTTCGGGATATCAATATTTTCTTTCTCACAAAAGTAAGAAACTTGACCATAAAAAGAATCCCATCCTTCATCTCTTATCGTTGGAAGTCTTTCCTTGGATACCTTCACTAAAGTCATGGCATTGACAATATCTTGATCTTTCCTCTGTAATGCCTTTGAAAATTCATTTGTAATTCCCAATATGACTTTCATCAAATGTAAGGTGAAAATAAAATCAAATGATTGCATCAATCCCAGCAAATTATTTGCCTTGCTATTTTGCTCGAACTTACGCCATCCTCTATAATCATCTCAAGAAGCTCGATTGTAGAAGAAAATATTGTGATCAAGATAATTAAAGTATCATAATGTGAGCTCCATCGTGTATCACCAAGGCGTTTGAGAGTAGTTTCTTGTTCAAACATCTTCCACTTAAAATTTCACCGTTGTCGAGAGCATTAAAAATTTCTCTGCTTGTTTTTGATGAAGAATATCATACCATTTAGAAGAAACCCAAACAACATTTATCACACTACCAACTGAAAAAAAGTGTTGTAACTTGGATGTGCTTTTTTGCAACAACCACAAGAGCAAGCTGAAGTTGATGAGAAAAGCAATGAATGTAAAAAGCACATGGATTCACCTTCAAAATAAGTGCTTTTAAGCCATTAAACTCTCCCTGCATATTACTAGCCCCATCATAACCTTGTCCACGTAACCTCGAAATGCTCAAGTTATGTCTAAAAAATAAACAGTCAATTGCTTCTTTTAGTGCAAGAGTTGTGGTGATAGTAACATGTTCAACACCAACAAAACGTTCAACAACACAACCATTCTTATTAACAAAACGTAGAACAATTGCCATTTGCTCCTTCATTGAAATAACAGAAACAAAAATAGAAAATAATGCAACCCCTATTTCCTCCATGATAATATTAATAGTTTTTATTGCAGCAACATTCACAATATCCTTCTGAATACTATATGATATCAATTTGAGATTTTTAGGAGCACCACATGTAACATATTTAATATCATTATTATGATCAGCTAAAAATTTCAAAATCTCTCGAAAATTACCATGATTCAGTGAATTATTTGATTCATCATCACCGCGGAATGCAAGCCCTTGATGCAAAAGAAATCAAACACAATCAGTCGATGCATTTAGTAGCATTGATAATTATTAATAGTTGCTTCTAATTTTTATTGAGCCCAAGCCTGATTGTAAGAACTATTAAGACCCCCAACATGTTCTTTAAGTCTTTCACTTTTTTTTCCAATTTCTAAATCCTTCACCAACAAAGTCACCTCTTGTTTGCTCCCCATATTTTGATTTAAAGAGGTAACAATAAAGACAAAATAACATCCTTGGACTCGTATTCCAACCAATTAGCAACTAGTAAACCAATCGAGTTGAAACGTCTTGATTTTTTTTCCAAATTTTGTAAAAGAAAAATTGTGATTCAGGGGTTGACATTAGATCATTGAAGTGAACTTTAGAAGATTAAATGCCCAAGATTGGAAGTTCTTTGCATCAAACTCGTTCCTACTTGATTTAGTGTTATCATCTTTTTTTGGGAAAAGATGAAAGATATCCTTCAAATTCTAATAGTGGGAAGGATTGAATCTTTGTTATGTTTTTGAGGGTTTTTATTTGACAATCTTTCTTAATTAGCGGGTCGACACACGCATCGACGCACACATAAAATATATTAATGGGAAGAGCATTTGGGCTTGTTTTAACTTAACCTATTTAATCTATGAAAGAAAGTTTGAAACCTATTTAATCTTATTTTATATAAAAAGTTAAATTAAGTTTGTATGATAAAGAAAGTTTGTTGCCCAATGTGGTTCTTGTTTCCAAGCCTAATGGAAATTGGAGGTTATATTTGAGATTTATAGATTTGAGCGTTATAAATCCAATCTATTTTGATGAACTTTCATGAAACTTAGTGATCACTCCCACTTTCCAAAATCTCTGATTTGTCCAAATATTTTAACATTTTGTTTCTACTTGATTTCATCTTTGGATTTGAACTTTTGTATATTTAGATAGCTTTTCCAAATATATAACCAAATTTTGGTTGGTTGTTCAACTAGTAGAATAGGATTTCAAGCAATTTTAATGAAAAATAATATTTTATTTGTGATTGTAAAGTTGACTTTTTACTATTTTCTTATTTATTGCTATTTATTAAATTGAAAAAATATTATTAATTGTTGTTAAATCAAAAGATTATTAAGCAACCCATGAGGCCTAATTCATTATATCAAGCCTTGAGATTCATCACATGTATGTTCTTCATTATTCATTTGTAAGTTAAGAACTTAATTTTCATAAAATTGAGGCCAACGTTATGAATTATTTCTTTGGAGATCAACTTAACATCCTAATCATGTCAATCTTAGGGCTCTTATAATTTGCAGGCTAGTCCCACTCCAAGACTACCCTTGCTTTGGAGATGCATTAACTAAAGGAACTTGATTGTTAGATTATCCGACCGATAGGATTTTTAAAACATGGAGTGGTCGACATTTTCATTTTAACAACATCAATTTGGTGTATGGAAAAGATCAAGCAACATGGACAACTTTAGTGTTATGAATACCATCTCGGAGAAATCATTGTATGGAGGCTCAGCTCGAGCCATGAGATCCCTTCTAAGGGTGTTCCGAGAAATTAATGCATTTTCAATACGCCATAAGTCAGCACGGAATACACCATTTAGAAGAACATCGTGAGGATATATCATTTAAAAATGATGACTTTCTCCCCCACAAAGATCCAGAAAAAAAGGGTGCACAATCAAGCCCGTAATTATCTCGGTGGTTACAACCAACTTCTAGGTAAATAGACTGTTGATTGACATTGGGAGCTTGATAGACATCCATTCATATAGTGCCTTTTGCCAACTAGCTTTTGAAAATGCATACCTTATTCGATTCAAACCCCTCTTTGAGGTCTCCAACAAGACAAACATTTACCATTTTTTAAGTTACTATTATGATGAGAAGAATAAATTTGAATGGACTAAGTAATCAATGTCAATAAGCATTTGAAGATTCAAATACATATCTAACTTCACCATATTTACTAAGAGAGGATAAGAAGAATGAGAGACTTTATTATTTTACTTTGAAAGAATAACTCCAAGTTTAGGATTTGGAGTCCTTAAAGACACTAACTACACCTATTGAAGTGGAGTACTAGATCGTGAAGAACAATGAGAGCATCAAAGATAAAAGATCTATGTTAGTCGGAACAAATGATGTGGAGAATTGGACAACACACATCGAGAAACTAGTGTTAGCTTTAATCATTGAAGTGCTTAGAAGAAATGAAGAATTCTTGGGAGATGAAAGACCTACAAGGGATTACTTGGGATAATTGTATCCTCATCTGTTATGGTATTGACCAACCAATGAAAGAAAGTTTGAGATGAGAAGTATTGTCCAACCTCCTTGCTTTAGGAATGATGGTTAAATGGAAAGATCCACTGAACTTAGTAGTATGAAATTGAGTTCCAACCATGGCCTACTTTCCAAATACTAAAGCTCAACTAGTAGAATAGGATCAAGGTAGATTTAATAGTATAGATGCATGGAGACATACCCAATAACCCACTCCCAAGGTGGAACCTAGGCAAATATGTGGATGACTCTTCCACATTCATCTCAAAAGCGGAGCATTTAATTTTTTGTGCTAGAAAGACCAATTTGAGATGTGCTTGAATATGTCGTGAAGTTTGAGTTTCACTAACTTCACCTAAGAATGAGACATCATATGAAGCATTGTTGATAGGAGAAAAGTTAGTACTAGATCGTGAAGAACAATGAGAGCGGAGACTTACCATTTTAGTGACTTTGATGTGGAGAATTGGCTCGAGAAAAGCCGCCATGAAACCTTACTTCAAATTGAAGGTACCAATGAGAGCAAGAGAAGAGAATATGATCAATTATCTGAGTTCCAATGACTAAAGCGATAAGTAGATTTAAAGAATTTTTGGTGGAACCTATATGTGGAAATCACCCACAAGGAGAACACAAAAGCAAACAAACTCGTTAGGTTAGTGATTTAGCGGAAGCTATCAACAACACAAAGATAACTTTCCTAATGTCAATTCACTTGGGTCTTGAGATCAAACTAGCCTCCATGAAGAAAGATAAGTAGATTTAATGGCAGTAAATCACCCACAAGGAGAACACAAAAGCAAACCCGTTAGGTTAGTGATTTGGAAGGATGCAGATAATCCAATACTTTAAGGAAGGTATGATCTTTAAGGAAGGTATGATCCCTAGCTCTCCCGAGATGCCCGAAGATTGTGGAATCGAATGTCAACCTTTATCTTGATAGACGGACAATTGTACAAGAAAGAATTTTCCCTACCTTACATGAAGTGACTAACCCCTAAGAAAGCAAACTACATACTTACAAAGATTCATAAAAGGAGTTCTTGTAACCACTTAGGACAAAAGGGACTAGCAGCAAAGACCCCAAGGCAATACTACGTGTGGCCAACTCTATTGGAGGATGTAGAGACCTTTGTGAGACATTGTCGCCTATCCCATGAACACGCTAGAATAGTACATTTGGGGACAGGGGCATTACAATAATTAAATTTCCTTACCTTTTTGCTCAATGGGGAATGGACATACTGGAACCATTACTCTTGGCACCAGCTCAGAAAAAATCTTATAACAGCAGTGGACTATTTTACTAAGTGGATAGAAATGGAGCCACTTGCTACGATATCATAAAAAGATGTCATAAATTCCCTATGGAAAAACATTATTTGTAGATTTTCGATTCCTCAGCTTTGGTATCCGATAGTGGAACGCTGTTCCACAAGGCAAAACTAAGACAATGATGCCAAAAGAAGAGAATAAACCAATTCTTCACATCAGTGGGGAACTCACGGGCCAATAAGTAGGTAGAGGTGACTAACCACACCATACTCCAACACATAAACACTAGACTAGGATCAACTAAAGGAAATTGGACAGAAGAACTCTCCTCCGTCCTATGGCATACCGAACGACTCCGCAAACAACCACTGGAGAGTCCCTATTCAGCTGACTTATGAGACAAAAACAGTTATCCCAACAGAAATTAGGGAATCAAGCTTCAAAGTAACTAACTACTCCTCAAAGAAGAATGATAACAGTTTAAGAGTCAATCTGGACTTAATAGAGGAACTCAGAGAGAAAGCCTTCACCAAAGCTAAAGTTTACTAGAGAAAAGTCGTCAAAGCCTACAACTCCAAAGTATGCCCCCAAAGTTTTCAAGTAGGATACATTATCATGAGGAAAACATAACTCTATATACTAGTTAGAAAGTTAGAGCCTAAGTGGGAAGGACCTTATAAAGTCACCGAGATAGTAAATCCACAGGCTTATAAGTTGCAACACATGGATAGAAGAGATGTACCCGCACATGGAATATAGATAATCTTCTGAAGTATTGCTCTCGAAGCCCTGCCTAGTGGTCATGGCATACTACTCATAAGTTGTAAACTCCTTTAATTATATGGAAAATAGTGTTTTTTAATAAATGTGCTACTTTGCAAGTCATGAAGACAGTCTCAAAACTACTTTTACTACTATTTATTAAGACTTATTTCTTTAACATCAGTTCATAAGTAATTCTTGAAGTAATTGCATGCTAAATTTGTACAACTAACCCTTGTAGGTTATCACCTCCACTAACAGAGGCAACTACCCACACAACTAAAAGAAAACTAAAAAGGTTCGTAAGAGGTAGCTTCATGTTATCCAGACTGTTCACCAAGCATACTCTCCATAAGAAGTAGTTGCGCGCTATGTAGGACATGCTTTCTCATAAGTCCTATAAGAGGTAGTTATGCGATATCCTTAGCATTCACCAAGTAAAAGTCGTATAAGAGGTAACTACGCGCTATCCATGTAATTATCTCAGTAAAAGTCCTATAAGAGCCTAAGAGGTAGCTACACGCTATTCATGGAACTCTAGACAAATAAGTCCCATAAGAGGTAGCTAGTGTTAGATATATATATTTATCGTAAATTTGATGATTTTATGTAATTGTGTTTTATACCAAAACAATATCCCCAAATATTGTCCAAATACTTCAAAACAATTTAAATGATTTTTACTAATTTTTTGGTGTATTTCTTGAACTTTATTTTTGACAAAATTCAGACAACTTCTTTGTACTTAGGTCGACCGGTCGACCGGTTGCCCTATACTTGAAAGTTGCACAAAACAGAGAACAAGCCATGGGGCTATGGACAGGAGGTCTACCGGTGCCTGGTTGTTTATTTTTCTTCTATTTCTCTCTGACTCGAGGGAGACCGGTCAAGCCCAAGGGAGACCAATCCAACCCCTGGTCGATTGGTCCAACCCCTTGGTCGACCGGTCCACCCCCCAGGGCAACCCTTGTTTAAATATTTCAAATGTCTTTTTCTTGTTGTGGCCGACCGGTCACCTTAAGATTTTATCAGCAGAAACTATCTGTTGCAGCAGACAACTTTTCATGAAATTGTGGGATTATTTCTAACAGCTATTTTCTTGGATTATTTGGCAATTCTTTTACAGATTTCACTCTTCTAGGAGGAGCCTATATTGGTATTCAAATCAAGGAGCTCTCAATAAATACTTGAAGGCTTGAAGGATCAAGACAATAACACAAGCATACAAACAACAAGCAAAAATCAGAAAACTTCTTGTTCTTCACTTTCAACATACTTGTTGTATTTAGCCTAAGCTTTATACTTGCACATCTTGAGTATTAGACTTCATTCTTGATTACACTTGCACTTTAAAGTTGTATACTTCATTTGAGTTTTAATCTTGAATTGGTTTAAATCATCCAAAACAAGAAATCCTTCTTAGTGTTCTTGTGGTAAGAACACACTTGGTTGATTCTAGGTGTTGAAGAGTTTGGTGCTCTTCATTGTTGTAAAAAGATTGTGGTAATCTTCATAGGTGGTGTTGTAAGAAGAGTGTGGTACTCTTCAAGGTAAAGGTTGTAATAGTTTGGTATCTATTAATATACTTTTCCTTTTCGAAATCCATTCGGACATACCGTGTGTTAGAGCATTAGGTCCTAGGTGAGTTGAAGCTCTATAAATAATTGTGTGTTGTTCATATTTCTGTACTTTTTTTTGTTCATCATCTTCACATTCAAAAAAGAGGTTGTATATTGGAAAATTGGGAAAATCTATTCGCCTCCTCTCCCTCTAGATTTTCATAGCCACTTGGACTAACAAGTGGTATCAGAGCCAAACTCTTGGGCAAGCTCGTTTAATATTTTTGAGTAAAGAGGAGATCCATGGCTATGAGCGAAAGCTACCTCACCACCGACGCCTCCACTAATAAGCCACCACTATTCGATGCCAACAACTACGCCTTCTGGAAAGACCGAATGGAATGCTTTCTACAAGGTTGCGACTTTGATATTTGGGATGCGGTTATTGAAGGAATAGTGGAACCAACAAAGAAGTTGGAGGATGGAACTACGACCCTCAAGAGCTTCAAAGAATTCGATGAAAATGACAAGAAGTCATTCTCTCTAAACGGTAAGGCTTTGAATATTTTGCATTGCTCTCTCACCGCCACCGATTATAATCGTATAAGAGGAATAAGGCCGACACGTGAAGTGTGGAAAAAATTAGAAACTATTTATGAAGGCACTAAGAAAGTTAAACAAGCTAGAAAAACAATGCTTGTTAAAGATTTTGAAAACTTCATAATGCTTGAGGGTGAAGGAATTTCAAAAATGGTGGAAAGGCTAGACAACAAAGTCAATCCCCTATTGGCGCTCGGAAAGGTCATCTCGGAGGAAGATAAGGTAACCAAATTATTAAATGCTCTTCCCAGCTCATGGTCCAAAAAGGTGACGGCTATAATGGAAGCACAAAACCTTGAGACTCTCGAGTTTGATGAACTCATTGGAAATCTTCTCATCTATGAAGTCTATCTTAAGGAAAGAAAGAACTCCAAACCATCCACCTCACAATCGGGTATGCAATCTACTCCTAAGGGTCTTACTTCAAATAATTCTTATTATGCTAGTGATGAGGATGATGAGGAAACGGCTGCCCTTGATCGAAAATTTGCAAAGTTTGTTAATAAAAATAAGGCAAGAAAGTCTAGAGATAACTCGTGTTTTAAATGCGAGAAACCCGGACACTTTATAGACGATTGCCCAAAATTGGTGGAAGAGGAACAAAAGAAGAAAAAGCCTTTCTCGAAAAAGAAGGCTCTAAATACGGATGTTAAAACTTGGGATGAACTTCTTGCCACATCCGACGAGGAAGAGGAAACTAAACATGGTCTCATGGCCATAGATGATGAAAACAATCAGGTACCCTCTAACTCTTCATCTTCTTCTTTAATTGATGAACTCCAATGTGATTATGATGATTTACAAAATGAGTTTAGAGACATGATTATAAATACAAGACTTTGAAAAAGGAGTATAAAGAGCTAAAATTAGAAAAAGACAAATTATTTACTTCTTATGAATCATTTGATCATGCTCATTCAATCACTCTTGCTAAAGTTCAAAGTCTCGATTCCGAAAAACAATTTCTCACTAAGAAGATTGAAAATTTGAAAAAGGATGTGCAACGTTTCAACATGAGTACCGATAAGGTCACAAAAATTTTTGGTGCACAAAGAAGTGACCAATCTAAACTAGGACTTTGTTATAAACCTTTTCAAACCATTTTTAAGAAAAATGACCAAGCTCCAACTTTCATACGTGCTAGTAGTTCTAATATTATTACTTGTTATTATTGTGGTAAAAATGGACATTTTGCTAGTACATGTAAACTTAGAAATATCAATAGTCATTTTTGGAGACCCAAAGGTCTCAAGGCTAACCCCCATGGACCCTAAAATTTTAGGGTATCTAAAAATAATTTAGTTGTAGGTACTAGGGGTTATAACAATCACGGAAGATTCCAAATGGCTCGTGGACAGCAGATGTTCGTGACACATGACCAGAAAGAGATAATCTTTTACCAACATCAAGCTCCAAGAAGCCTAATGGTCATGTTCGGGAATGGCAAAGGCAAAATTCTTGGCAATGGAGACATTGGTAATTCTTCTTTCTGTCTTAGTAATGTTTTATTAGTAGAAAGGCTTAAGTTCAATTTGATAAATGTAAGCCAACTTTGTGACTCAAATTATGATGTTGTTTTTAATAAAGAAAAATGCCTTGTTCTTAAAAATGGAAAAATTATTTGTGAAGCTAGTAGAAAAGGAAATCATTATAAAATTTGTGCAAGCGATTTGGTTAGTCAAAATGTTTCTTGTCTTGTTGCCAATAATGATTTAACGAGTTTATGGCATATGCGACTTGGAGATGTTGGATACAAAAATTTACAAAAACAACATGTCAGGGGACTACCCAAATTAAAATTTGAAAATCTTGGCTTATGTGACACTTCTCAAAAGAACAAATTTGTTAAAAGTAGTTTTAAGCCCAAAATTGAAATTTCCAGAACTAAGTCTCTACAACTACTTCAACTTGATTTGTATGGGGATATTGGTACCGAAAGTCTAAGTGGAAAATATTACACCTTTGTTATAGTTGATGACTTCTCTAGATATACATGGGCAATTTTTCTTGCAAATAAAAGTGATGCTGCTAATGAGTTTGCTAAGTTGTGTAGAATTATAGAGAATGAAAAAGAAGATACTATTAAATCTATAAGGGGTGACCCAGGAGGTGAATTTGATGGTGATTTTAGAATATTGTGTGAAACCAAGGGGTATGCACATAATTTTTCGCCTCCAAGAACTCCATAATAAAATAGTGTTGCCGAGAGGAAAAATCGAACTCTTCAAGAAATGTGTCAGTCTATGCTCAACGAATTTTCACTTCCAAAATATTTTTGGGCCGGAGCCATCAACACCACTTGTTATGTCATAAACTGGGTATATCTTCATCCCAAGTTGAATAAAACACCTTATGAGTTTTGGAAATGTAGAACACCAAATATTAGTTATTTCAAAATATTTGGTTGCAAGTGTTTTATTTTGAACTCCAAGGATCAATTGGAAAAACTTGATCCTAAGGCCGATGAAGGGATATTTATGGGGTGCTTGACTAAGAGTAAGACATATCGGGTTTATAACAAAACTAGCATGGTGGTCGAGGAGTCTATTCACGTTAAATTCAATGAAGTCTCCGGAGTTGAAAGAATCCCAAATGATGATAGTGATGAAGAAGATGAAGTTGAACCAATTGTTCTAAATGATGCTCAAAATGATCAACCTTCCACATCAAATGATCACCTTCTACTTCTAATGTTCTACAAGAGGATAAAGGCAATAATTCGAATCTTCCCGTGGCATTAAAATTCAAAGGAGATCATCTAAAAGATCTTATAATTGAGGATCCTCTAGACAAAGTAATGACTTGAAGGAAATTTACCGAAAAAGCTCTTCTATCCCAAAAAGAGCCTAAAAATGCTAAGGAAGCCATTGAAGATGAAGATTGGTTTCTTGAGATGCAAGAGGAGTTGAATCAATTTGAAAGAAATAATGTTTGGGAATTGGTATCTTGTCCTCCATCACAAACAATTATTGGCACAAAATGGGTATTTCGAAACAAACTCGATGATCAAGGCAACATTATTCGAAGTAAAGCAAGGTTAGTAGCTCAAGGATATTGTCAAGAAGAAGGTATTGATTATGATGAAACTTTTGCACCCGTAGCACGTTTAGAAGCTGTTCGTATCTTACTTGCCTACTCTTGCTTTAAAAATTTCAGACTTTACCAAATGGATGTTAAATCCACTTTTCTAAATGGTTTATTCAAGAAGAAGTCTATGTCAAATAACCTCCGGGGTTTGAAAATTTTTCGAGGCCAAATGATGTATATAAACTTAAAAAGGCCTTATATGGTTTAAAACAAGCACCCCGAGCTTGGTATGATATACTTAGTTATTTTCTTTCGCAAAATGGTTTTTCAAGAGATAAAGTTGATACTACTCTTTTTGTTTTTGAAAAATGGCAAGATTTCTTATTAGTGCAAATTTATGTTGATGATATAATTTTTGGGGCTACTAATGAATCTCTATGCAAGAAACTTTCTAAGCTTATGCAATGTGAATTTGAGATGAGTATGATGGGATAACTCAATTTCTTCCTTCGGCTACAAATAAAGCAATGCCAAGAAGGTATTTATATATCTCAATCTAAATACAACAAAGAGCTTCTAAAGAAGTTCGGAATTGAAGAATGAAGGACTGTTGCTACTCCTACGGCAACAAATATCAAGCTTGACAAAGATGAAAAAGGCAAGTCGGTTGATGAATCAAAATATCGAGGTATGATTGGTAGTTTACTTTATTTAACCGCAAGTAGACCGATATTCTTCATGCCGTATGCCTATGTGCTCGATTTCAAAGCAATCCCAAAGAATCTCATATGAGTGCCGTTAAAAGAATTTTTCGATATTTGAAAGGCACTATTTCTTATGGCTTGTTTTATCCAAAGAATGAAAATTATTCTTCAAAAGGATATAGTGATTCGAACTATGCGGGAAATATTGATGATTGTAAAAGTATTTTCGGATCATGTCAAATTTTAGGCGATTGCCTAGTATCTTGGTTTTCAAAGAAACAAAATTGTGTATCCTTATCAGCGGTCGAAGCCGAATACATTTCTGTGGCCTTTTGTTGTACTCAACTTCTTTGGATGAAACAAACTCTAGCGGGTTACAAATGCTCTTTTGAATATATTCCTTTTTTTTGTGACAATACGTTCGCTATAAACATTGCTCAAAATTCGGTTCATCATAACCGAACTAAACATATTGAGGTTCAACACTATTTTCTAAGGGATTGTGTTTCTAAACGAAAAATTGAGATGTGCTTTGTTTCGTCTCAAGATCAACTCGCGGATATCTTTACAAAACCTTTGGCTGCCGAGTATTTTACTTCAATTCGAGCTCGTTTAGGCATAATGCATATCGAATAAGGTATACGATTGCATTTTGTGCATTTTAAAACTTAGAGGTGAAAAATCGCATTTTTAACTTCAAAATCGGACATAAACTGGACTGGAGAACAGGTACCAGTCAATCGATCGACCAGCCCAGGGACCGGTCGCACCCTTGGTCGACCGGTCGACCTAAGTTTTTTGAGGTCTTAAATTGGTTATGTCCGATACTTAGTCTATTTTTCATATGTTTACACCCCTTTGCCCATTTCACATACCAATCAGTCAAAATGATTTTTTTCGTCCAATTTCTACTATATTGGTCTTCTTTAATGTGAATATCTTCCAAATTATTTATCTTCTCCAATCATTGGTAAGTTTAATTCCCTTTTTAATCTCAATTGGGTTGAACCCTTAAGAACTTTGTTGGTACTTGAGGAATTTTTGTAATTCTTGTATTTATATGTTTGGGAATTATGCATGTTGATGATATATGATTGTAGAATTAGGATTGGTGTTTATTTTTTGGGCATGATTATATTTACAAATGTCATATACAACTTTTATTTTATCCTATGCATGCCAAGTGTTTCATAAAATGCCTCCATGAAAATTTTATCTTTTGCATGAATCTCTTGATTATCACTGTCTTATATCTTTATGGAGATAATGTTTTATCCATCAAATGAGTTTCTATATACTTTCTTCTAATGATTGCCTTTACATTTTGGAATTATAAGTTTTTCCCTTAATAGCATTATATTGATTCATTTCAATGTGCACTTTGATGTTTATTTATGATGTTTTTATCGTGCTAATAGTCTTTTTGATGATTCCAAAGGAAGAGAAAAATGGAATGAGCTTCTAAGCTTATGTTAAGATCAATTGAGCTAGAAAAAGTTTGCAGAAAAAGCTATAAACTGTGGATGAAAAAACTATAAGCTGTGGATGGATTTTGGACTAATGACTGCACAATGGAATATTGCTTATGACTAATGACTTATTTTTGATAGGGGGAGCTTTAAGCTCTTGAACTTCAAGTCATATTTGCAAAAGCTGAGCTTTTAGCTTTTAGTTGATTACTTCTACGCTTATTTTTATTTAACATGTTGAAAGGGGGAGCTTATATAAAATAATTTTAATTATCTTTGTTCATATACTTATGTTTTTCATCATGAAAAGTGTTGCTTAAATGGATAGTTGATATTGACTGGAAAAATGTATTTCGTTTCTAAAATCGATCTCCTAAAATTGTTTTGGTTTAGTAATCATCAAAAAGGGGGAGTTTGTAGATAAATATATTTATCGTAATTTTGATGATTTCATATAATTGTGTTTTATACCAAAACAATATCCCCAAATGCTGTCCAAATACTTCAAAATAATTTAAATAATTTGTACTAATTTTTTGGTGTATTTCTTGAACTTTATATTTGACAAAATTCGGAAAACTTCTTTGTATTTAAGTCGACCGGTTGCTCTATAGAGAAATACGTACCTGGAAGTTGCACAAAACAGAGAACAAGCCATGGGGCTACGGACAGGAGGTCGACCGGTGCCTGGTTGTCTATTTTTCTTCTGTTTCTCTCTGACTCGAGGGATACCGGTCCACCTCCCAGGGCAACTCGTGTTTAAATATTTCAAACGTATTTTTCTTGTTAGTGGTCAACCGGTCGCCCTAAGGTTTTATCAGCAGAAACTATCCGTTGCAGCAGACAACTTTCATGAAATTGTGGGATTGTTTCTAACAACTATTTTCTTAGATTATTTGGCAATTATTTTACAGATTTCACTCTTCTAGGAGGAGCCTATGTTGGTATTCAAATCAAGGAGCTCTCCTATAAATACTTGAAGGATTGAAGGATTAAGACAATAGCACAAGCATACAAACAACAAGCAAACATCAGAAAACTTCTTGTTTTTCACTTTCAACATACTTGTTGTATTTAGCCTAAGATTTACACTTGCACGTCTTGAGTATTAGGCTTCATTCTTGATCACACTTTCACTTCAAAGTTGTATACTTCATTTGAGTTGTAATCTTGAATTGGTTTAAATCATCCAAAACAAGAAATCCTTCTTAGTGTTCTTGTGGTAAGAACACACTTGGTTGATTCTAGGTGTTGAAGAGCACCTAGAAGAGTTTGGTGCTCTTCATTGTTGTAAGAATATTATGGTAATCTTCATAGGTGGTGTTGTAAGAAGTAAAGGTTGTAATAGTTTGGCATCTATTAATATACTTTTTCCTTTTCGAAATCCACTCGGACATACCGAGTGGTAGAGCATTAGGCCCTAGGTGGGTTGAATATCTATAAATCATTGTATGTTGTTTATATTTCTATACTTCTATTTGTTCATCATCTTCACATTCGAAAAAGAGGGCGTATATCGGAAAATCGGGAAAATCTATTCATCCTCCCCTTTAGATTTTCTAGCCACTTTGACTAACAGCTATGCTCAATCTAGGTCACTCATCAAGCACAAGTCGCATAAGAGGTGGCTTTGCGCCATCCAGGACAACTCCTCTGTAGGGTCCCCATAAGAGGCGACGTTGCCCCATCTAAGACATACAACAAGAAGTCCCTCACACTTAGTGAGACCAAGACACCGACCAGGATCGTACAGAGACTAAACAAGTGGTGAGGAAAAAAAAATATCAAGTCATGTAATATGACAACTTATATGAAAATCAAGAGAAATATCTTACGAAGAAAGGACCACAAAATGCGGGGTGTTGAAATATAAATATACCCAAGCAAAAGAATCTGAGGAACATGAACAATAAAAGACCATATGTCAGATGACAACCGAACACGTTGGCGTATGTGTGGCTACGCCCGGGCGCGCACGGCTGTCGGCTTCATTTAGCTACTGGCGATCTTCTACTACAGTCCGTTGTTATCTCTGGACTCCTAATTTAATTCTTTTCCTGGTCAATCCCTCCTGTAATCAACTCCATTGGTTGCGTGATATCCGATCGAGTAGTAAAACGAACAAGACATGCCAACCTCAAAATACCCTGTTAGCAAGTCATGAGAACTCAAAAGAAGTCTCCAACAGACTAAGTATCAAAGGGTCTAGAAGAGGTTTCTAAAAGATGAAATACTCACAAAGAGTCTCTAGGAAACTAAGTATTATGAAGAGCTTCCTTCCCAAAGCCAAGGAAGACTCCCACCTACTAGGCCAAGAAGGGCCCCCTTCCCCCTCTACCAAGCTCTAAAAAAGGCTAACTTCATGTAAAAAGCTTAACTTTTTGCACTGCTCTCTTCTCTTCCGCAGCCTGAAGTTGAGGGGCTAATGATGGGGGTAAAAATGAATTTTCACTATTTTTTATTTATTGTTATTTATTAATTTCAAAAATAATTATTAAATTGACCAAATATTATTAATTTTTGTTGGGTCAAAAGACTATTAAGCAGTCCATGAGGCTCATGTCATTATTTACAGCCCATGAGGCTCATCATCTCAGGTATAAAAGGTTCATTATTATTCATTTGTAAGTTAATCTGAACTTAATTTACTTAATTAGTTCATGCGCTCCCTGGCATCTGCTGACTTAAACATCGGAGGGACATCCCTGAGACAACACCAATGCCTTTCTAAACTTCTTTGTGTGCTACATGCTAGTACCATCTTTAATACTACCCTTACTTTTGATTGTGATAATCGTTTCACTAAACTGCAAGTGTACAGTGTAGCTAGCAGATAGCAGCGAGCAAGGTCGTATTCCTCAGGGATTGAATACGAAACACTTAGACTATAGTAAATATCGTATTTCAATTTTATTGAAGCGGTTGAAAATCAGAAAATTGTTTATTTATCTAAACTAAACCTAAATTAACAAATAAATAAATTTTATAAACCCGAACTCCACAAGTTTTCAACAAAATACGAAAGCAATCCTAGGCACATAATCTCAACATGCTTCTTCAATATTAAATCCAATTAATTTTCATCAAAACCAATTTATGTGTTTCTATGGGTTCAATTCATAAATTAGTTTACTCCTCCTTCCGGGTGGCGCATAAACAGTTGATTAATAACAATTGTCAGTATCCCTACTCAAGAATTACTATTAACTCCAAAAAGTTCTTTGAATTGAAGTATTTCCCACAAATAGTTATAGGTCTCCCGACACATTACACCCGTTTATGTCAGAACTCATCTCCTAAATTATGAACTAAGAAATATGACATGCAAATTATTGGCCAAATAATCTACAAGAAACAAGCAATCGAATTCATATAATAGAACACATAAACCAATTAAGAGAAACAATCAATATAGATTTAACATGAATCCACAGTTTTGATTATGCCCTAGCATCAGAAATATTTAGCCCAACATATTTGACAACAAATTCATCGACAAAGTTGAAATCAAATAGGTTGACATCGTTTAAGTACAAACAAGAGATCTAAACTAAAAAGATAAAATCCTTCCTGTCAGGATGGATCCTTCTTCGAAGTCTCGAGCCCTTGTGCTTCCGTAGATGTGAAGGGCCTTGTGGTGTTCTTCGTTTATTAGTGCCTTCATCTCAGAAGTATGTAGATTTGTATAAACCTAGTATATTTTGATGTATTTTTAGAGTCCCGATGCTTTGAGAGAACACTGGTAGAGTCCCGATGAAATTAGGAAATAAAATCCACCGCCAAACAAAATACATGGTCGTGTGAAATCATACGGTCCGACCGTGTAATTGGTTTTTGTTCTTAAAATCGCAGAATGCACTTCACACAATTGTGTGGCTGTTCACACGGTCATGTGACTTTAAAACGTGTGAATTTTCTCCTAGGGTCTGCATTAAAGTTGTAACCATTTCTCTTAGCTTTACTTAGTATCTTGAATCAGCTCAATATCAATTTTGAATAGAATGTTATGGCCAAAATACTAAATTTTGCTAGTGCGAAAAATTGTTGATGCATGTGGATGTTTTCGAAAGCAATTCCCTTTTGTTCGTCCGTCCATGCTTCTTTCCTTTGCGTGTTCATTCGTCCGTTGGCTCTCGACATGTCCTTTGGAACGTGCTATCGCTTTTTGTCCAATTTAGCTCTATTTTCTACAAAACTATATAAAATACGCAGTATCACGCCCAACAAAGGAAACTAACTAAAACACACTAATATATATATATATATATATATATATATATATGCAAATGTATCAAATATGTCTCCAAATAAGCCTCTAAATGCATGTATATTTTACATGTATCAAATACCCCCAAACTTAAACCATTGCTCGTCCTCGAGCAAAACTAAGGAAAATAATGCAATGGGGTAGATATAACAACACAAGAACACTATAACACATAATCTCAATCAAATCCATACTTTAGCAAACATGTGACTCATCATCAAAAAGTTATCAATTACAATTCGGCATAATAAATACTCATCCGGGTATTTGACATCGCGACTCAAAAGAAGTAGTGTATCACTCAACTCTCAAAGTAGTTGGGATGTGTATTCGCTCAAATCAATTCAATGAAGTAGAACTACCATAAACTTGTAAATCGTCTAACATCTCTACCACTCAAGTGTGCACAATTTAATAATCAAAAAGGATTTTTGCTTTGGTTGTAATGTAGGCTCTTTGGTAAATGTAGGAAAAATATGGATTAAGTGACTTGACTTGAGCAAATAGAATTTAAGTACACATACTTCAACTCACTAATCCAATTTATCTTAAGAATCATTCTTCCAAATTATTTTCTTTTTCAACTCATACTCTTTTCCACTCTTTTTTATTTTTGTTTTCATTTTTAGGCCTTTTGCCTTGTTTCTTTTTGCCTTAAGCTCTCAATTTTTCTCAGAATTTCCAGAAATTTTTCTTTTCTTTTCCTTTTTTCTTTGTTCTTTTTTTTCATTCATAAATTTGCTTTCATTTCGAGCTTCATCATTCTTTCACCTATTCACTGCTCGTCCCTTATTTTTGCCAACATTCTTCCTTTTTCAACATTTAACCATATACTATAAGCTCAAGTTTTAGGGATAGAAATTATTTTTAAGTTTAAAGCTCAAAATGTGGCTAACAATAAAAAGTTTAGGCTCAAAGTGGCTAACTAGGGATTAGGGAATCATGAGTTCATAGGCAGACTTTTTAGGCTAAAACAAAATTGGCCTTAAATCATCTTCAAATATTGTACACACATGTGGTTTCAATAAAGATGCTATTGCAAGTTCTAGAGTTCTAACAATCATGCATAACACACTCAAGAAAAAATAAGATTGCACAATATAAAAAATAAGACTGCACAAAAGCTCATAGGTTTATTTTTCGCAACATATTCAAATACCCAATTTTCTCAATCAATGCCAAACATGCAAAAGACATCTTCTCCAGGGACGAAACCAGGATTCAACATTGAGGGGGGCCAACAATTGGTAGATCAAAATTTTACTTTATATAAAAACACCTTTGATGTTTGGGCTAGTTACAAAAAAAAAAAAAAATTAGAGATGTTTCAAAATTACAAATAAAAAAAAAACCATCAGATTTAATTATGTGTTAAATTTAAGGAGGTACTTGTAATATTTTTATAAATATCAGGGAAATATATTTTTTGCTTATGAAGTGAAAATGTAAGACCGAAACAAACCTCAAGGTTTTAGTTTCTTGCAATTTTCAAAAACTTTTGGGTTTATTTTTCTGTGATTAGCCCGAAGCTCAGGGGTGTTTTTGTAATTATTCCTTTGTATGTTAATAAAACATATTTTGTATTTGCATCAAATACAATGTCAACACTCATCATTAATTGAACACCCCAAAATACAAAATTACAACCTAAAAAAATAGTTTAATCAAATTTCAAAGTAATAGTGATGGGATTGTGTGGTCCACGATAAGTTTTACTGATCAACAATGAATTAGATTAGGGAGAGAGCTAAGTACTACATATACATACATATATGTGTGTGTGTGTGTGAAATTTGAGAGAATCAAATTTGTATGTGTGTGTGTGTGTGAAATGACAAAATATCAGCTATTTATAGTCTACTGGACATTAGAACTAAATGACAATTAAGCACTAAGAAAGCAGTTGATGAGCTAAGCCAACAATATAGGTTAAAAAAAATAAAGTTTGGGGCGCGGGGCCCCCTGACCTTGGGTAGTTCCGTCCCTGATCTTCTCTCTCAACAATTCATCATATAATTCACCAAATACCTTTTTTCATGAAACCAAGTGTTCATACTAAAATCATACGAAAGTTGTTTGTACTAATTCAAATTTCTAATCCTAACTCACACAAAAGCAATAAACGTGCTAAAGCGATAAACATGCTAAAACAAACTAAAAAAATCGAATATATATATGTTTTTAAAAAAAATAATTTATGCAAATTTTATATACTTCTACATGCAACCTAAATGTAATGCAAACATGCAACAGTACTTAATCATGCATTCTTGACAACCCTCCCAAACTTAACTCATGCTTCGTCCCAAAATCATAAGGAAGTTATCAAAAGAAAGAGGAATGAACGATAAGTTCTTACTTGTTTATTGAGGCAGAGGATAGTGGCAGTGACTACTTTGTCATTGCTCCATTCATTTCATTAGGTCTAGTACTTTTGCTTGAAAATCGCCAAAGTGTTCATACGAGTTCGTACCTTCTGTAGGAAATAATAGTTCCTCCTCCCTTGGATAGGTCTCGTTTGTGCCCTGGAATGCATATCGAAACTCGTCTACCATTTCTTTCAAGTGCTTTTTTATAACCCGGAGTATATCGTGACGCCTCCTACACAACAACTCACAAAAACAAACAAAACTAAAAATTAAGTACGTAAAAATCAAAAATCAAGTAAATAAAGGGGATTAAAAATTTGTGCTTCAATTAAGATTGAACTACTCATTAATATATCTAAGTAGAATATTTCAATCCCCAGCAACGGCGCCAAAAACTTGATCATGATAATCTTTTCACTAAACTGCAAGTGTACAGTGTAGCAAGCAGATAGCAACGAGCAAGGCCGTATTCCTCAGGGATTGAATAAGGAACACTTAGGTTATAGTAAATATCGTATTTCAATTTTATTAAAGCGGTTGAAAATCAAAAAATTGTTTATTTATCTAAACTAAACCTAAATTAACAAATAAAATATTTATAAATTTATAAACCCGAACTCTACAAGTTTTCAACAAATACGAAAGCAACCCTAGGCACATAATCTCAACATGCTTCTTGAATATTAAATCCAATTAATATTTCATCAAAACCAGTTTATGTATTTCTATGGGTTCAATTCATAAATTAGTTTACTCCCCCTTCCGGGTGGCGCATAAACAGTTGATTAATAACAATTGTTAGTATCCCTACTCAAAAATTAATATTAACTCCCAAAAGATCTTTGAATTGAAGTACTCCCCACAAACAGTTGTAGGTCTCCCGACACATTACACCCGCTTATGTCTGAACTCAATTTTCATTCGTTAGGGCTCATCTCCCAAATGATGGACTAAGAAATATGACATGCAAATTATGGGCCAAATAATCTACAAGAAACAAGCACTCGAATTCATATAATAGAACACATAAACCAATTAAGAAAAACAATCAATATAGATTTAGCATGAATTCACAGTTTTGATTATGCCCTAGGATCAGAAATATGTAGCCCAACATATTTGTCAACAAATTCATAGATAAAGTAGAAATAAAATAGTTTGACATCATTTAAGTACAAACAAGAGATCTAAACTAAAATGATAAAACCCTTCTTGTCAGGATGGATTCTTCTTCGAAGTCTCGAACCCTTGTGCTTCCGTAGATGTGAAAGGCCTTGTGGTGTTCTTTGTTGATTAGTGCATTTCTCTCAGAAGTATGTAGATTTGTGTAACCCTAGTGTATTTTGATGTATTTTCAGATGTATCAAGTTGTATTTTCATTTAGGGTTTGGTCTTCCTTTTGTAGATTCTTTGAGAGATCATGGTAGAGTCCCGATGAAATTAGGAAACAAAATCCACTACCAAATGAAATACATGGTCATGTGAAACCACACGGTCCGACCGTGTAATTGGTTTTTGTCTCTGAAAATCGCAGAATGCGCTTCAAATGGTCGTGTGACTTGCAAACGTGTAAATTTGCTCCTGGGGTCTTCATGACAATTGTATCCTTTTCTCTTAGCATTCCATAGCATCTTAAATCAGCTTAATGTCAATTTTGTAGAGAATGTTATGGCCAAAATACTAAACCTTGCCAGTGCTGAAAATTATTGATGCGTTTGGACATTTTTGAAAGCAATTCCCTTTTGTTCGACCGTCCATGTTTCTTTCCTTCATGTATTCATTCGTCCTTTGGCTCTTGACATGTCTTTTGGAACGTGCTATCTCTTTTTCTCCAATTTAGCTCCATTTTCTACAAAAATATACAAAATACGCACTATCACGCCTAACAAAGGAAACCAACTAAAACACACTAAATATACATGCAAATGTATCAAAATCAACTTTGGAGCTACCTTGACTAAAGGATCAAGTTTGTTAGACTATCAAACTGATATCTTGATTTGGAGTGATTTGAACTTTCTAGCAACATCATCTCAAAAAAAAAACGTATACAATCACAACTCCTCCAAATCGGTATTTTGATAATTCCACCTTTTCGTGTTAGAATCAGTAATTGAAAATTAGAAACATTACCCAATGTTCAATCCACCTTTTCCTGTTGATAGCAGTAATTCAAAATTAGAAACATTTCTCAATGTTCGAACACATTTCCATTCAATGATAACATTATAGCTATTAACATGCGAGTGATAATGCGTAATAAAATTATTTGTCACAAAATTACTAGATGTGATCCCGTGCAATGCATGGGCTCTATATTTGGGAGCCTCCATTTTGTACTGTAACATGTGCATTTTTCTAATAGTTCCAGGAATTATATCTTCATGCATTATAATAATTGTAAAATAGCATCAAATAATAGGTGAAAAATATAATTTAATATTTTTTCAATAAAGTCAGAAAAGAAATAGCATCATACCTCACAATCACAAAAAATACATTCAAAACTATGCATTTTTCTTCAAAAAGATATGATGTAAGCTGTTTATTGTACATATATTTATGATGCTTAGAAAATTTTGTACTAGAAAGTCCGCACCTCATTTTTAATGTAATTTCTACTTTGTAATAGATATGATGTAAGCTGAATTAAAAGCAACTAAGTAGAATTGCAGAAGACTTGCTGAAAAAATCATCAGAAGATTCGCAGTTGAGTTGTGAGAAGAACCAATTGTGTCACAGCTGAGTTTACATCAGAAGACTCTCAGCCAAATGTGTCAGCCAAGTCTTTCAGAAGGCCAACAACAGAATCCATTACAAGAATATGTCAGAAGACCCAAGTTGAATTCAAAAGGGGATAAAATAGCGGAAGGACTAAGTTAACTGAAGAAGTCTGTTGCACCAAGTCCAAGGAAGTTACCTATTTTAGTAACAATGACATGTCTGAAATCTTAAAGTGCTCAAGCTGAAAGGATGCAAAAGGAATGAGCAAATGGGAAGCTTGCAGGCGCTGACAACTTTTCAGAAATCCTGCAGAAAGCTGAGAACAATGTTGCAAAACAAGACAAGCCAACAAACACAAAGTAGAGTTTGAATTTTTGTCTATCTCTTCAACGGACAAAATTCAAACTCCTACTAGAAAAGCTGGGGAATTTCTCAGAGAGAACAAGAAGCAATATGAATACACAGAAACAACAAGAACTCAAGAGCATATTAGAGCAAGAAATTCAAATACTCTCTCTAAAGCTTAACTAAAAATCCTCAAGCTATTCGGAGACACTTCATTCAACACATTCAGTGAAAGATTGAAGATGTTTAACAGTTGAAGAGGAAACTTTTGTGAGAAACAAAATGGGTCCGCTCTACCAAGAATTGAAGGAAGTGCAGTAAGGTTCAAGGTCGAACTAGTTTAGAATCCAAGGAGGGTTGTGTGATCAAGTCTGGAAGATTCAAAGAGCTCAAATACCTAGGAAACTTCCTGGAGAAGAGTTGAGTCCAAGAAATGGCTAGATGTTTGATCAAGGTTGTTTAGACTATACTGTTATAACTAAAGTCACATGTTACATTAGTGAATTCCTTCTGGAGTAGGAGAAGAGTAGAGTAGAGGATTTACCCTATCCTCGAACCACTATAAATTCTATGTTCTTTACTTTATTGTCTTTATATTTCTGTATTTTATTATTGCTTTATATTTGCTATCCAACAATCTCATAACTCTCTAAAAGTACAAGTTTTGATAAAACAAACTCAAAAGGGGTGTAAGACTTCCGTTGTTTAATAAGAAAACTGTAATGCCCCACTTTTTTTAAAGCATTTTTTAGCGTTGCTAAAGTAAATAATGCGTATATTGTTTTCTTAAAATAAAATAGATAATTCGAATGGAAGCAATAATGATGTTTGAAATAAATTAGTAACAATAATTATTAAATAAGCAAGCTTAGACCAAGATTGAAAATCCATCTTAATATTATTGCAATAAATTAAAAGAGAGTATGCCACATTTGTTTGAATCTGAAAACAAGTCATTAGTTCTTGAAATTGAAATAATTAAAAGTGAAGCATCCACCATTTAATTTAAAAATAGTTTGAACAATAGGGGTGAGTAACACATACTCAGTAGGGAGTCAAATTGTCCAAATTAAATACAAATAACATAATTTAATGAATTCGAGCAGATAAACTTTGCCATCACATATACTTTGCCATTGACCGAAGTCATCATATATATTTTGCCATTGGCTGAAGCCATAATTTACTATTTGGCCGAAACCTACTTTGTAATTGACTGAAGCCATACTTTTCTATTGGCCGAAGCCATACTTTGCCAATTGGACGAAGCCGTCACAAATATATTGCCATTTGGCTGAAGCCTACATTGCCATTAGTTGAAGTCACACATATACTTTGTCATTGGCTGAAGCCACACATATTTTGCTAGTTGGCCGGAGCCAACATATACTTTGCCATAAGTCGAAGTCACACATATACTTTGCCATTGGCCGAAGCCACACTTATACTTTACCATTTGCCGAAGCCACACATATACTTTACCATTGGCCGAAGTCACACATATACGTTGACATTGAACATAGATAATCATGTAGCAATACACTAATAAAATGCACTCCGAATTCAACTATAAAATCACATTCACAAGCAAATAACTCATAAAATTATGCACATAAATATTTAATAAAGACAATTAAAATTGCACTTAAAAGTGTAATGAAAATCCCTACCTCAAATGCAAGTGGTGGTGTGCGAAGCTTAAAATTAATAAGCTTAAATGTTTAATTCCTCATCACCTCTAATGGATAATGACATGATTAGGCAATTGGAAAATAAATTTTAACTCTAACTTAAAGTAAAAGTACTTATGTAATAGTCAAGGGCTTCTAATAGTTGAAACTTGACCAGAAATATAAGTTTCAGGGCTATTTTGAAAGAAAACATAAATAAATTTAGAGTTCTAGACTTAATTGAAAAGTGGGGTTAAATTATAAAGTCCAGAGACTTTAATTGGGTCCTAGGGCTAAATAGAAATATCTGAAAATTATATTAGAGTTTTGGATTAAGTTGAAATAGCATGGGACTAAATTGAAAATATCGAACTTTGATTTGGGAAAAATGATCTCATTGAAAAGACCTAGGGCTGAATTGAAAAGAACATAATCCAATAAGTCTAATATTTCCTCAAATTCTCTAACAACAGCTCATACCCTTAAATATAAAATCATCTCCTCCACCCCTGCCCATCGTTCATCCCTACTTCTTCCCCGAGTTCGGCCGACGACCGACAGTGGCTCGTCCTCTCACTCCGGCGAGTCAACTCAACTAAACTAACACACACATACCAAAATAAACACATAAACACATACACACAGGTGCAAAAAACACACATCAACACACACCCACTATCACTCTGTCAAACACACACACGCACACATACATCTCATAACACACATATACCCCTCAAACACGCACTAGCACCTAGATTAACATACATGCACACACACATATATCTCACCTCACACATATACACCTCAAAAACACACTTTCATTGAGTTTCACACACACACACTCACATACAAAGATTCACATAAGAAGAAAAATAAAAATCTTTTCAGAGAAGAAAAAGAAAAATCACACAGCCTTTTCTCCTCCAATCCCGACCACGACGATCGATGTCAACCCTCTTACCAATACTTCCACCTTCAGCGACTCCTTCGAGCCCATTCTACGTCTCCCCTCTCCCTTTTCTCATATCCGACGAGAAATGTGTAAATATAAATACGCAAAAATTCTAAATTTTTGAAGTGTATTTCCCATTGAAATGAAAAAATAAATCTTAGTAGGGAATGGAGGTTTGTAATCGTGGGTTTTGTCTTCTGCTTTTACTTCCCACTTCAGATTGGGGGAGTTGAGTGTTTTCTTCTTTTCAGATTTCTGAACATGGATCAGAGTGGATGAGATTGTGGTCTGTGGGTTGAGATTGCAAAGGGGGTTATGCCAAATTTTTAGGAGATTAATACTTATCTAAAATGAGGTATGTGATTATCTTTTCGAAATTTGAAAACAAAATTCAAAGTGAAAATTTATATATAATAATAATAATAATATACTTAATTATTATTCATAAATCTTATGAAAACAAGATGAATAGGATGATAACAAAAATTAAATAAAATCAGATATATCAAAGAGAATTTTTTACAGAAGGTTCGCTACTGACGAAAACTGAGATTAGTGATATTATTGCAAACTCCAAATTGCTGAAAACGTGATGATAAAAGATGGGTGTTAACAGCTGCTCTTTCGTGGAACAACAATATGAAGAAAATATTATCAGAGGTTTCAAAGTAGTTGAATTGTGTGAGAAGTGGGATGAATTATTAGCTATAGCCTTGGGAGATCTGTTTTTTTTTAAAAACAATTAGATATAAATCTTTTCTCAACTTAAAATAAATTGTTATACTATACGTAAACTTATAATATAAATCAGCTATTATTCTTATTATTTATACAAAACGAATAAAACAATTAATGCAATGTAATAATAATAACATTAACATATATTACAATTTTAGTGGAACTTGAGCTTATTTAAATGGATTTTGGATTTTAATAAATCAAAATATAGGACTGGACCATTGAATGACTTGAATTAAATTGGTTTGATGGTGGACCAACAATAATATCTTAATATAATAAAAGAAGAAATATTAAGAATAATAATAATACTACTTATAATATTACTAATAATAACATAAAAGGTGATAAATATCAAATTTTAAGTAGAGTATTACCAAAACTAATTTAAAAAAAGTTGACTTTCCTCAGCTGAGTTACTCTATCAATAGCACTTTCAGAGAACTGCTGAGCGGTTAACTCTCCTGCTGAATCTCAACAAATTTGTCTTAAGGACTTAGTTGTTTTTTTAAATATTTTGATTTTAAAGATCAAAAAATTGATAAAGTCTATTGAACCCCCCTTTCTAGACTTTATTTAACACCCTTTGGGACCTACAAGTGGTATCAGAGCGGTTGGTTCAAAGAACCTTTCACACTGGTTACTGGACTAGATCTCCATTTTAAAAAACATCAATGCTTGAGTCTATCAATTTTTTTAAAGAGTTATCATCATGGAAGCAAATCTGACCCGTATTCCCATGTTTTCTATTGATGAATTTGATGATTGAAAAAATATATGCAGACACATCTCTCTGCACTGCACGGTGAAATGTGGATTGTTATTAAGGATGGACCCATTAAAATCACTAAGGTGAACACAGTCATGGGAAGAGCAACTGGAGCAGGAGATAATGCAGTGAGAGTTGCACAAGTCGACAAGCCTAGAAGTGAATAGACAAATGAAGATAGAAAATGGCACAACCTTGAGAATGTGGCTAAGGACATTCTCTACAAGATGTTAGACAAAGCTATGTTCAACAAAGTTAAGTCATGCAGAAAAACCAAAGAAAATTGGGATAAGCTAACTTTGATCTGTGAAAGCATAGAACAAATAAAGGAAAACAAGCTTACAGTTGTAGTTCGAAAATTCGAGAATTTCAAAATGATGACTGGAAAGTCATTGGATTAGTTAGATGCAAGGTTCACAGAGATAACAAATGAGTTGTCTACTCTTGATAAAGAGTATACACAAAAGAAAATGTGTATGAAAATCTTGAGAGCACTCCCAGCTGAGTGGAAAATGAAGGTGATGGCTCTAAGACACTCAATGAACCTAACAAAGATGTCAAATTATGAGCTACTTTTAGATCTGAAAGCCTACGGATTCGAGCTCAAAAGGAAAGAGCAAGATGAGATAGTTGCACCTTAGACTACTGCCTTGATAGCAGGTGAGTCTAAGTCAGCAAACTCAAAGGACATCATTGATAAGGAATAAATAGCCTTAACGGTCATGAGATTCAACAAGTTTTTTAACAAGAACTATAAGAGGAATAAAGGAGAGTCCTCTAGAAGGCATTCAGCTCTCTCTAAAGGAAAAGAGGAGAGACCCCCAAAGAGAGCTGACAAGAAAGTAGAAAACTTGCGCTGGAATTGCAGACAGCTAGGTCACTTTGTAGTTGACTTCCCCTATCCACCAGTCAACAAATACAGAAATGATGAGGAAAAGAAAGTCTTCAGAGAAAGAAGAAAGGAAAGAAAGAAGGCTATGGTGGCTACTGAGACTAAGACATCGAAATGCAAGGAAGTAGTAGCATCAAAAAACAGTGAAGCTAACTACTCTCCTGACACTGAAGAAGAAGCATTGATTTGTCTTATGACAAAAGAACAAGAAGATGAAGTAATTCCTAACTCATCTGATTTAGATTCTGATGATAGTGATCATGACACACACACACTCCATCACCCACTGATCCTTATGATTCATTAGGCAAATTGATGAATGATTGAGCACATAAAATCCCCACAAACACTTCTAAATGAAGAAAACAGCCAACTCAAAAGCCAAAACTCACTGCTGGCTGAAGGGCTGAGTACTATAAGTCACTTAGTTGACGAGGATAAAAAGTTGAAGGCTGAGATAGAAAAGACCAAAACAGATTGTGCTGCTAAAGAAAAGAGAGAGCTCGAGCTTAAAAATGTTATTGCATCACCCATCAAATCATCTAAAACATTGAATGAATTGATGATGATTCAAAAAGACTTGGAGTCAAAGCAGGACTAGTATTCGATTCTTTTGTGAATGCACAAAACCCCAAGAGTGATTTTAGAAAAAAGATCCTCAAGCAACTGGGAACTCAAAAATTTAAAAATCCATATAATGAGAGAACTGCTGAATCTAAGTTCAGAAGAGTTCACCAGCAGACTCCTAACATGAAGTATTCTATTAAATCAAAACAAAATTACCAAAGACCCCAAAACTTTCAGAATAAGAAAGCATATGTTGGGAATGCTAGCAATTATCCAACTCATGCTGATTGGAATCCACCCATGAAATATCAATAGATTCCAAAGGGAAACAAGCCAAAATGGCAAATGCCTAAAAATAAAAATAAGTCATTCCCAAAGCACAAAAATAGCACATCTATGCACAACAGTTTTCATACTTTCACAAGAATGCAAATACACACATGCATACACAAACATACAAACAAAAAGGACAGTATGTAGCAAAAGCACCCAAGCAATTTGCTAAAATTCATTATGATTATGGGACTGAAAGGTGGAAACCCTTTAGAGTCAGATCATTTGGCAAAAAGTTGGTTGGAACACCTTATAGTGCTAACCCCTCAGGACCCACACATGCATGGGCGCCTAAAGTTTGATTTCCTTGATTGCAGGTTCAGGGAACAGTTGAATACCAAGGAACCTGGTACATGGATAGTAACAAAAGCAATATATCAAAATTCAAGGAAGAAAATGAACTAAAGTCATATTTGGAGGAAATGAAGCTCCAATGGTAATTAAAGGCACTGGATTCACTAAGAAAAATGGCTTAGAGATCACATATGTTGCATATGTTGAAGGGTTAAACTTCAATTTGCTTAGTGTTAGCCAACTCTGGGACAAAGGATATAGTGTTGTATTCAATATGTGTGTTTGCCAAATCAAAGATGCTAAGACAAATGAGATAGTGATGTATGGGATTAGAAAGAAAAACATGTATGTATAGATTGGTCAACTTCCACAACAAGCACATGTCTATTAGCAATGAGCACAACTGAAGCAAGTTGGTTGTAGCACAAGAAGTTGAGTCATCTGAATCTCAAGACTATCAACAAACTTGCAAGAAGTATTCTGGTTGAAGATTATTAGATTCAATGTACAAAAAGGAAAGTATATGTGACGCCTCTCAGAAGGAAAAGCAAATCAAATCATCATTCAAAGAAAAGATAAATTCTTCATCAACAAGAATTTTGCATCTATTGCACGTGGATTTATTTGGACCAGTGTAACCAACAAGTATTAGTGGAAAGAGATACCCTTGTGGTAGTGGATGTTTTTTCAAGATACACATGGACCATCTTTATGCGTAAGAGGAATGAAACACTGCAAAAGCTTCCTCAGCTAATGAAAAGAGTTTAGAATGAAAAAAAGTCAATCTATTATCAAGATAAGATCTGGTAGAGGAACTGAGTTTGTCAATGGAATTATAGCCCAGTATAGTGTACATAATGGGATTGCTCGTGAATTATCAGTTGCAAAGACTCCACAGTAGAATAGAGTAGCTGAAAGAAGGAACAGAACTTTCAAGGAAGCTGCAAGGACCATGTTAGCTGAAGCTGGATTGCCAAAGAAATTTTGGGCTGAAGTTATTAACACAACCTGTTATACTCAGAACAGATGCATGATCAATAGGAAATTGTCCAAAAGACCTTATGAAATATGGACAAGAAGAAAGCCAAATGTAGGATATTTTCATATATTTGGAACAAAGTGCTTTATCCACTATAATGGGAAAGATAACTTGAAGGCTTTTGATGCTAAGGTGGACAAGGGAATATTTCTTGGATACTTATCTGAAAGCAAAGCATTTAGAGTTCTGAACAAAAGGACTATGGTCACAGAAGAGTCAATTCCTGTAGTATTTGATGAACCAAATGTCAGTGTAGAAGACATTGATGAGTTAGCTAAGAAGATAAATCAGCCAACTATTCAGAAGAGTCATTATACTAAGACATCTCCCAGAAGACTCGACTCTGATGAGGATGAGTTAGCTGAATCTCAAAGAGAGCTGGAAATATTTCAGCTGAATTTAGATGATCATGAGGAAGTTGTTCAAGACAACTTACCTACAAGACACAACAACCCAGCTGACTTACTCCAACCAGATGTGAGATGGTTGAGAGACTATCCACCTGAGTTAATCATTGGAAATGTTAGAGAATGAGTAAGAACAAGGTCAAGAACTGAACATGAAGCTATTTTCACTTGTTTCATTTCACATATTGAACCAAAAGATGTATCTGAAGCCTTAGATGACACACACTAGATTCTAGTTATGCAAGATGAGTTAAATCAGTTTGAATGGAAAAAAAGTTTGGGAAATGGTTCAAATACCTACTCACCAAAATGGCATTGGTATAAAGTAGGTATTTAGGAACAAGATGAATGAAGAAGGAACTGTAGTCAGAAACAAGGAAAGACTAGTAGCCAAAGGTATTTCCAAGAAGAAGGTATAGATTTTGATGAAATATTTTCTTCAGTTGCAAAACTTGAAGCAATAAGGATGTTTCTTGCCTATGCTGCTCACAAAAACTTCACAGTTTATCAGATGGATGTGAAAAGTGCATTTCTTAATGGATTATTGGAGGAAGAAGTTTATGTTGAACAGTCTGGTTTTGAGCAGAAGACTATAGGAGATAAATTGTACAAATTAAAGAATGCACTTTATGGATTGACACAAGCTCCAAGGGCCTGCTATGATACATTGTCACAGTTTCTTACAGATAATGGATTCACAAAAGGAAAAATTGATAGGATACTTTTCAGAATTCAAGATGGTGAAAGCATTTTGCTTGTTCAAATTTATGTTGACATCATCTTTGGATCCACAAACAAGGACTTGTGTGATAAATCCTCAAAACTGAAGCAAGTAAAGTTTTAGATGAGCATGATGGGAGAATTAACTTTCTTCCTAGGACCTCAAGTAAAACAGATGAAAGATGGAACCTTCATACACCAAACCAAATATACAAGAGACTTGATGAAGTTTTTGGTATGGAAAAGAAGTCATCTGTCAAAATACCAATGAATACATCAATCAAGATAGATTCTGATTCAAATGAAAATCAGTTGATCAAACAAGATAGAGAGAACTTATTGGATCTCTACTCTACTTAACTGCTAGCAGACGTGACACCACTTTTGCAGTAGGTGTATGTACAAGGTTTCAATATGCACCAAAAGAAAGCCACTTGACTACCGCAAAGAAGATTTTGAGATATCTGAAAGAAAGTCAAGAAGTTGGATTATGGTATCCTAAAGAATGAGGCTTCAAGTTGATTGGATATTCAGATTCAAACTATCCTGGATGTAGAGTTGACATGAGAGCACATCGGGTACATGTCAACTGCTTGCTCATGTCAACTGCTTGGAAATAGATTAGTTTCTTGGTTCAGAAATAAAACTCAATAGCTACATCAATAGCTGAGGCAGAGTACATAGTTAGGCAGCTGTTGTGCTCAAGTTTTGTGGATGAGACAACAGCTAAAATACTATGATATTGAGGAACATGAAATTCCAATTATGTGTGACAACACAAGTGCAATTACAATCACTTAAAATCCAATTTTGCACTTCAAGGCAAAGCATATTAATGTCAGATATCATGTTATCAAAGATCATGTTGAAAAGAAAGATATCATCTTAGAATATGTGTCAACTGAGAAACAGTTAGCTGATATATTCACAAAATCCTTATGTGAATCAAGATTTAAAGAGTTGAAGTATGAGCTTGGTTTAATTGAGCTGAGTTAATTTGCTATGAAGAGTCAT
Organism: Rehmannia glutinosa; assembly: GCA_016081115.2. Taxonomy (NCBI): domain Eukaryota; kingdom Viridiplantae; phylum Streptophyta; class Magnoliopsida; order Lamiales; family Orobanchaceae; genus Rehmannia; species Rehmannia glutinosa. The sequence goes on from CM071933.1 coordinate 41,153,740, forward strand.
TCAGAAGATTTCAAAGTGAAGGAGTTTGTATTTCGGAAGAGTTTTACTCTTTCAGCAGGGTAAAAACGGCAGAATTGGATACTCAGCCAAGTTAAGTCAACTGATCAACTAAGTAGTACCAGTCGAATTGAGAAAAGAAGAGTTATTCGTCAGCCAAGTATGAGTCAGCAGACATATTTATTGGCTAAGGGACAAAACGAGGTCGTATTTATGAAGCGGTAATATTTTCTGAAATGATGTCAGCATCATTTAATGCTGAACAGTAAAGCTGCAAAGAAAACCCTACGATAGGCCATAAATATTGTGGGAATTTAATGCGAGAATTAAAGATAAATTTCAGATCAAATCTCAATCGTTGATCATGTTTCAAAATTGATGATTATCCTCACGTCGTATCACATCCCTTTTATATCTCAATATTTTTCTCTCTCGTCCCTCACACTCTCATATTCACTTTCAAAAATTCAGCAAAACTCTCTACAAAACCTCTTAGTCAAAGTTACTTATATCCTCAGAAATTAAGATGGCGCCAAAGGAATCTTCAAGCTCCAACTCGATTTTGCGAAAATCTCAGAGAAAGTGTACTCTGGTGTACTAATAGACATTGAAGGATTGGTTAAGCACTCTGCTGACCAAGCTAGGGCATAGAAAATCGTGGGAAATTTGGAGAAATTGAAGTTGGTTGAGTTTTTGATGTTGCAGATATCACAAATCTATCAAGAAGAAGTTGTCATGTTCAACGTGAATGCTTCAGTTCACGATGATGGGATTGATTCTTCAGTGAATGGACAAGAAGTGATCATCACTGCAGCAGACTTGACTAAGCTGCTGAAACTCCCCAACAGTGGTCTAAGAGAGCTGAAAGACCACGAGTTTGATTTCATGAAGACATAAAGAGAGATCGCTATTGAAAAGGATGCTAAGGAAGTACAACCCTTTAGCTATTAAGGCTATAGTGAAAGAGGAATACGATTAGTTGATGGACGAGGTATCAAAATGCTTGGATATGGAATTTGGATCTTACAATCATTTGCCTTTGGAAAGGCTAACTGTAATATCTTCGATCATGGAAAAAATAGAGGTGCACTGGGCTGAATTTATGTATGAGAAATTGTGCTAGAACGTATTGAATGCAGAGGTGGTTAATGGCAAGCTTAAGAGCACCTAGGGCTATGGGATAGTCCTAGGTTATTTGTTGGAGAAGAAGGGTTTGCCTCTGAGGAAAGGGAAGCCGGTTCATGTAACTAAGAGGTTGTTTAAGGGCAACCTCTCTGCTGCACAGAAGAAGGCCCACGCCAAAAGAAAGAGCACTTCCAAAGAAGAGATAACTGAGACGGTCCCAGTTGCTCTGATTATGAAGAAATGAAAGACATATGCTCCTAGAAAGCCAGCTACAGCCAAGAAGCAAAAGACTCAAAGAGAGCTATGTGATGAGCCTGATGAGTCTGATGTTAGAGCTGACTTGGAGAAAACTAAATCAGTGGATATTCCTCTCGAGAGAAGGTCTAAAAGAACCCATGAAAGACCTTCAGTTGTGATAGAATCAACCGATGTAAGATGAGTTTAGGAGACAGATGTTGCAGAAGTTGAAGAAGCAGTTCCTGCGGATGTTGGTGACGCCGCTATAGAAGTCATTTGCGAATCAACTACGGAAATCAGCCCACATGCAGAAGACATTGTTGCCCCAGACAAATCTGAGTCAGAAGAAGTTCATTCCACTCTATATCCTACTGAATTGAAAAGGATATCCAAATGGGCCATGTGGAAGATGAGTTTAAGAAGAATCCAATTCACAAGGACAGAGATGATTGAAGAGGAGGAGTGGATCCTCTCCTTCCTGAATTGTTGCTCCATTCATCAAGCCTTGGATCATAAATATGTGTATAGTAGTATATAACCCAGTAGAACTAATCTTAATAGATACTAAAATATCTTCAAACAATATCTCAAATCTTATATTCATCAAAAAGTTTCACTCTATTGTAGATTATGTAACCCAGATGAAGATAGACTTCATTCTGGAAACTATCCAGCCTCCCTCCCGTGCTGATGCCAAAAAGGGGGAAGAAATAGTAGACCCTCCTGCAACATTTGTAAAAGGCAAAGGCATTGAAAGCTCATCTATTATCTCTCAAATCCCATCTTCCATGTCAGCTGATGAAAAAGTTGATCTTGCATTGCAAAACTCCAGAGAAGAGATTGCTGCTCTTGACTAGAAACAAGATGACATAATAAATTGGCTCAGGAAACAATATGGTGGGTTAATCTCCAAGGAAATGTCTAATGAATAGTGTGACACTCTTCTATCTGAAGGATATTATAAGGGTATGAGTCTTGCTGATGCTTGAGAATTATATTGGGATAAAAGCTTGGAAGGAATTGAGCAGACTAATTCCAAAATCCAGCTGAAAGGTGGAGGCAACCAAGTTCCAAGAGGAGGAGCAGATGATAGAGGAAGATGAAGAGACTCAACTTTTGTTGGAAGATGTAGATCTCAAAGCCATTCTAGCAGAAGCTCTCCACCAAGAAGAGAAAGTGGAGTTATGTTTGTGAATCCCTTGAAACGAGATGCTGCCTACTGGCTCAGTCTTGATGAAGCTCAGCAAAGAGAAGATGAATGAAGAGTAGCTGAGTGGAAAAGACAAGTTGAAAGAGAAGAAGAAGAGAAAAGAGCAAGAGACGGAGATCAAAGAAGATAGGGGTAAACATGAAGATTGTTGTAACTTTACAGTTGATTGTAAATACACAATATGATCTGAGTGCCTGAGTTCATATGAATAAAATTGCAATATTCTTTTTCAATTATTTAAATTCAAGGAAAAGATGTTGTAAGAAGTTTTGTCATCATCAAAAAAGGGGAAATTGTTAGGAAATTTATTGTACAGATTTTGATGATGCATAGAAAACTTTGTATTAGGAAGTTAATTTTCAATGTTATTTCTACTTTATAATAGATAGGATGTAAGCTGAATTAAAAGTAGCTAAGTAGAATTGCAGAAGACTTGCTAAAAAAATCATCAGAACATTCGCAGCTGAGTTGTGAGGAGAACCACTTGTCTCGCAGCTGAGTTTACATCAGAAGACTCTCAGATAAGTGCGTCAGACAAGTCATTAAGAAGACTAACAGTAGAGTCCATTAGAATAATATGTCAGAAGACTCAAGTTGAAGTCAAACGGAGATAAAGCAACTAAAGGACTAAGTTAACTGAAGAAGTCTGTTGCACCAAGTCTAAGTAACATGACTAAAACCTTAAAGTGCTCAATCTAACAGGATGCAAAAAGATTGAGCAAATGGGAAGCTTGCAGGCACTGACAACTTTTCATAAAACTTATAGAAAGCTGTAAACAAGGTTGGGTCAACATCTAAAGCTTCAAAACAAGACAAGCCAACGAACACTAAGTAGAGTTTGAATATTTGTCTATCTCTTCAATGGACAAAATTCAAACTCCTATTATAAAAGTTGATGAATTTTTCAGAGGAACAAGAAGCAATAAGAATACACAGATGAACACAAAAGCATCTTAGAGCAAGAAATTCAAATACTCTCTCTCAAGCTTAACTTAAAATCCTCAAGATATTCGAAGACACTTCATCTAACACATTCAGTGAAAGACTGAAATTGTTCAACAGTGGAAGAGAAAACTTTTGTGAGAAAAAAGGGTCTGCAGTACCAAGAATTGAAGGAATTGTAGTGAGGTTCAAGATCGAACTAATTTTAAATCCAATGAGGGCTATGTGATCAAATCCTGAAGATTCAAAGAGCTCAAGTATCTAGGCAACTACCTGGAAAAGAGTTTAGTCCAAGAAATAGCTAGATGTATGATCAAGGTTATATTAGTGAAATCCTCATGGAGTAAGAGAAGAGTGGAGTGGAGGAATTACCCTATCCTGGACCACTATAAATTTTGTGCTCTTTACTTTATTGTCTTTATATTTCTGCATTTCATTACATTGCTTTATATTTGCTATCCAACAATCTCATAACTCTCTAAAAGTACAAGTGTTCATAAAATAAACTCAAAAAGGGTGTAAGACTTCCGTTGTTTAACAAGAAAACTGATTTCATAAAAAGTTGACCTATCTCAGCTGAGTTACTTTATCAACATCTCTTTCAGAGAACTGTTGAGTGGTTAACTCTCCTGCTGAATCTCAACACAACTGTCTTAAGGACTTTGCTGTTTTCTTAAATACTCTGATTTTAAAGATCAAAAAATTGATAAAGTCTATTCAATCCCCCTCCCTTCTAGATTTTATTTAACACCCCTTGGGACCTACAATATATATAATATTTGGATACTTATTTGAGATATTTTTTCAATTAAAATAAGTGTTTTTTAATTAAATTTAATCAACTTAAATACAATCCATATAATTATGAAGAAACGGGCTAAGGCCAAATAACAACTATATATATATCACAAATAGATAATATACATGAATATATAAATTGATGTCCAATAGGCCGAATGCATAATCTTAAAGTCCATTACAAAATAATTTTTTGAGTAAATATATCTTAATTTTTTTATTTATTTTTTATTTTTATATACAATATGGGTGTCAAACTGAAGATCGTAAAAATATGATTAATTTGATATATTATACATCAAAATGGATCAAAAAACAAATTATTAAGTTTTTTAAAAAAAAAAGAAAAAATAAATATAATAATTAATGCAGTACACACACAAGTTGGAAAGCTAATTTTTATATAATTATAATTAAGGAACCATAAAAGCTGACTACTAAAACTGTCATTTTAATAGTAATCAATATTTTTTATATGTGTGAAATGGGCGGGAAAATTCTCTTATTACTATCTATAAGCGACTCTCTCTTTTATATATATATATATATATATATATCAACCGTGCGGTGCGCGGAGTGTAATATAATAAAATATGGTATAGTTTTGATATTAAAAAATAATGAATTGAAATGAGGGAGGGGATATGGTAGGTATCTCAAAAAGCATACATATCCCGTTCTTTGGATGGGGAAAGGGGATGCATATTGAGATGTCTTGATCCGAATCAAGTATTGTAGGTTTTATCAAATAATAATTATTACAGTAATTTAATATATTCTTACAAAGCATCATGTTAATTATCCAGGTATAAATTGGAGATTTATAAAAATGAGGGGAAAAATTGATTACATAATTTAGAAAACTGAGAAAAAATTTATTATATATTTTAAGCAAGTTTATACATCTATTAAAAACACCCTGAAAGGAAAATGAGCTTTGCTCCTCTGGGCTTGTTGCATTGTCTAAAATTTTAAAAATTATATACTCACTTAATAATTTTCGACGACTAAATTAAATTAGATCAATGGAGAAATAGTTGAAATTTATACCAACAAATTACTATATATATTAATCTAATAAATAAAATCATAGTATCTATTTGAAAAAACTATCTAATATAAGCGAATGAATAATAATTTTTAATTGTTTGAGATTAAAAAGTAAATATAGCCGAAATAATAGAACAATGAAATATTATTTTTATGTAATTGATATTTACTTATTTATATCCAAAATTATATACAACATTTATTTCTACAAAATCCATATATATGTATTTCTATTTTATTTCTAAAACTGCTATATAATAAAAATTTGAATACATATCATTTATTAATATAATTTTGAATTTTATTTTTATTTTGTGTTATATAGTTTATATTTTATGTTTTTTAAATTTAGTTTTTAAATTTTAATTTTGTTTCTCCTGATTTGTATTGTATAATTCGGACCATGTAGTATAATGGTTGAGTTTTTCATATTTGATAATTATCAGATATTTGGTTAGATTTGTCAAGAAATAATTATGATTTTCATAAGAAATTAAACAAAATAAATGCAAGTTTTTGTGAAGAAAATAAAATTAGTAACAATTAAATTGAGATTCACATTATGTCTAAATTCTTACCAATAATAAAATTGTGAACATATACGAAAATTCAATTTACTCAAAATAATAATTTTTAATTATTTAATTAAGAAAGTATAATATATTCATATTTGTTTACCTTATTCATTAGAATTTACCCAAATTATGATAAGGTAAAAATGGATTTACTGAAAATATGGAATTACAATTTTTAAAATTTGAAAAGTATGGTGTATGAAATAATTTAAAATCTTATATCATATTTCTTATTTATTTAAATAGCCTTAGATTTTATTTGGTAATTTTCAAATTCATAAAATAGTTTTAGATGTTATTTGATTTTTTTTAATTTACTCAATGATTAATATTTTTACTATAGTAGCTTTTACATTTATTTTAGTACCTTTTCAGATTTTATCTCATGATTTTAAGACTTGTCAATATTAATTTTAAGGCTTTATTTCATAAATTTCTAGTTATTTATATAATTTTGTGAATTATTGGATAATTTTTAGATTTATTATATATTTTGTATGTTTATTTTTGAATTTATTTAATTTATTTTATATTTTAAGTTTTTAATTTTTATTTGATCAGCTTATCAAATAATATATACATCTACTTCCCATAGTTTATTCTTTAAATAATTTTTAAATTTTATATCTTAAGTACTTATTTTTTAAAATATTACTTACTCATTTACATAACATATGTACATTTATATAAAACATTCATTTATAATATATATATATAGTTTAATGATATTTTTAACAATTACAATATTTATATAAGATCTAAAAATTAATGAAATAAATTTAATAACCATTTAAATAAATAGATTTTGTTAGAATTATTTATAAATTATTTTACTGTATTTTGTATTTGTAGGTCCCAAATGTTTCATGATAAAGTCTAGAAGAGGAGGTTGAATATACATTACAGATTATGAAAATTTAAACCAATTTCAAATTAGAGATTTAGAAAAACAGTTAGGTTCCTTAAGAACAGTTAAGTTAAGGCCTAGTTGTAGAGTTAATCACTCAACAGATCACTTGACAGTGCTATTGACTCAGCTGGTAAGCTTTTGACATTTAGCTGGTTATGATTTCTATTTTAACAGCGGAAGACTTACACATTTTTAGTTTGTTTTCAACACAATATGATTTAAATATTGATTTTAGGCCTCTTGATGGATAGCAATATAAGTGCATAAAGTAAAGACACAATAGTCTATAGTTGTTCAAGGGTGGGGTAATCTCTCTAGTCCATTCTTTTCATTCTCGAGGAGAAATCCACTAAGTATCTGGTAGGGATGTGCAAGGTACGAGACGGTTCAAAGATTCAAAAATCTCTAGAACCGTCCCGAAGTTCGGAGATTTTAAAAATGAATCTCCAGAAGCGAACCGTAGAGAAAAAATATCCGTACCGAACCATACCAAAAATTTGGTACGGTTCGGTACGGAGATTCAGTTCTAACGGGACGGTTCGGGGCGGTACGATTCGGGACAGTGAAACGGAGATTAATCATAAGTAAAACACACAAAATAAGAAAAAATAAAAATGAATGCAAACATCACCAAACAATTATAGTCCATAAATGTCAACACAATCTCAAATTATAAATTCATAATAAATAATACAATCCCAACTAAAATTACTTCAAAAATATGTGTTGTAATAGCACGTATACTTTTACATAAGCTCCACAGTAAAACTTAATATAATAATTATATCAGATAATTTTCTAGGTTATTTAAATGTGGTGGTGTCACAATATCAAAATATAAATAAAATAAAAATAATATATATGTATTAATTAAAAAAATTCTTAAAAATCGGTTCTAGCTTCGGATCTTCGGTTCGGTACAGATCGTTACGATTCTCGGTACGGATATTTTAAAAATCTCCAGAACTGTACCATAAAAATTTTCGGGACGGTTCAGTTCGGAGAAAGTCAAAAGTCAACGGATATTTTCGGTTCGGATATTTTTCGGTTCGGATATCGGTTCGGTTCCAATGATCTCCAAGTCCCGTGCACAACCCTAGTATTTGTTTTTTTTTCCCAATACAAAGTACAACAATTTCAGTAGCTTTGCACACATAACCCACTACTTCAACTCAGCTTCTTCATAATAGTTGGTCACAATGCTCTCTTGCTACTTCGCTCACTGAACTCAGCAAGACTTGATCACACAACCCTCTTGCTTCGTTCTTGGTTTCCTATAAACTTATCACTGTCATTTACTTCAAGGAAAGGTGAACTTCAACTTGTTTCTTCAAATGGTTTTCCTCTTCAACTCATTTAACAACCCATTTCTTATTTAGATGAGTGAACTAAGGTTGTTTCTGAGTTTGACTTGAAGAAATATGAATATAGCTTTGAAGTCTTGAGGAAATTTTTGATCTTACTTGAATGCTCTTAAAATGTCTTGTGTCGTATCTTCTCTCTGAAAATTCTCCAGCCTTTTATATGTAAGATTTGAATTTTGCCCGTTGAAGAGATAGACAAATTTCAAATCAAACTTTTGGACAGTTGGCATGTCCTTTCTTGCAGGAGTCTGAAACTTGCAGAGATGCATGTGCTCCCTTTAGCGACATTCCTTTGGTCTTCATTAAATGCAATACTCCTTCTCGTCAAACATAGTATTTTGTTTTCCTCAATAAAAATCCTTCTTGATCTTTGTGCAATGGACATATTAAATGCATACTTGATTGACATATTTGATTCTTCTGAAATCCAAGTCTTCTGATCTTGAGTTAGTTGTCATTCTTTTGTCTTGTTTTGACTTAGCTGTAAGTCTTCTGAATGACTCAAACTCATCTGACACTCTTCTAATCTTGACTTAGCTGCCAATCTACATTTACTTTTTGACAGATTCTTTGAAAATCTATATAATTTGGCAAGTAATATTTATAGTAATTTCCTGGAAATCAGCAATGTATAATTTAAATTAAGAATGGCTCAAAAAGTTAACTATTAAAACTTATCATATTAAAACTAATCAACGCGAATTCATTTTGCAAAATATAATTAATTTTTTTTATAGTAATTGAAAATGGGTAGGAAAAATTTGAGCTACTATTTTAAGAGACTTCACTTTATATATATAGATTTGGACAAGATTTTTGGTGGATACAAAAGGATTGAAAAGAAATGGATGGCTTCCAAAAACTTTCCAAATCAAGAAAACTGCAGCACGACAGTCTGGTGACTCAGGTCCCCTCTTTTCAACTTTGTGCAAGAAGCTACTATCATACATTGTGTAATCATAAAAAATTAGTATATATAATGCTTTAGAAAATTATTGTTATATAATACTGAGTGGTGCACAGACAATGAAATAATGAGCTGCTTAACACATATAAGAGTTACGAATATATCTTATGGTTTGTTTACGAATATATCTTATGGTTTGTTACATTCCATTCTACCTAGCTACTACATATGCAACTGAATTACCTTATAATATATATCCTCATTTCAGGATTAATAAATTTCTTTAGCTTTCATAAATTAAAAAAAAAAGGCAATCATAAAGAGCACATAGAGAGGCACAGACTTTTCTTCATTAAGCCATTAAATGGGGTGCATTATTCAAGGGCTAAGCAGCAATCAGGAAAAACTTGTTTTGATTTTACCGTCATACTAAACAGCCAAAACTTCCCCTAATATCAACAAAACAATGAAACTGAAATAAATGAACAAAAAGATTTGCCCAACACAGCTACATTTTTTCAATAAGTTGGGAGTACTCGTTAGAGTGGAGGGGATAAATTTTCAAGAAACTGAAAAATAACGGGTTCGAACCCCGTCAACACAATTATAAAGGGTCAGCGATACCACTTGAGCTACAACTTACAAGCTCATGATGCCCAACACAGCCACCGGCGGACACAGGGGGGACAAGGGGGGGCTGCTGGCCCCCCAAAATTTTCCAAAATTATTTTTCCCCTCAAAAATTTTTAAAATTATTTTTTTAGCTAAAATAAAGGAATTTTTTTACAATTGTCTCCCAAAACTTTGATAAAAAACTTCAAATAGTTGTGTTTTACAATTGCCCCCTAATTTTTTTTTTCTTAGTTTAAATATATGAATTCGGTCCGTTTTTCGCCCCCCCAAAGCCGGAATCCTGCGTCCGCCACTGAACACAGCTACATAGTTTCATAATTTTTCCAGATTTTGGAGTGTTTGAGGCCAAGTCGAGAACCAGAAGATTAATTTATCAGCACACAACACTTGTTGGAATGACTTACTAAGTTGTACACTAATACCGATTCTTCTAGTTTCCTGTAACAAACTGCAACCTGCTTTGAGATTAGTTTAAATTTAAGTATTGATTCTTATAGTTTCCTGGTGGTCTTTGGCAAAAACTGAGTCTTACAACTAACTGCACAAAAAAAACAAGCTTCCAGGGCTTTTAAGCTTTTTGTTTAAATTTAAGAAATGTTTGGTTTGGGGCCTGAGGAAGCAACCAATAGATATATTAGAATTTATATAATTACTAACTAACACATATGGGGCGGGTCTAGCCCGACCCGGCCGGGTTTTAGAAAGTTAGACCTGTTACCCGTCCCGTTACCCATTTGACCGGGTTTGAACCCGGGCTGGGGCAGGTTTATTGTGGGGCCGGGTTTAAACCGGTCCCATTGCCATCCCTATAATCGTCCATTTCAATAATAATTGATTTTTGGTGGATAATTTAAAATTGACTTTTGGTTAAGTCATTTTTTCCAAAAATTTCATTCTACAAAAATTAGAATTAAAGCTTTTTGAAAAGTCACTTACTGAGAAGTCCATTTTCTGAATTAACTTTCGCATAAGTACTCTCAAAGATGCACTAATTTTTTCCGGCTTTCTCCCATGTTACTCTCTTGACTTGTTGAAGTGATAATTGATAACACGTCACATATCAATGTATATAATACATGCTACATATACATTTAAACAAAACATTTCATCTGTCACAAAATATAAAATATAAATCAGATCGCTTCGTCACCCCTCCGAGTTTCCCCCCATCCTGAAATAAACAAACTTGTTGTTCACCACTTTACACAACCCCATTGGTCCCTCTACCAAACAATATTAAAACCCTATATATTCGCAATCGCAAACTACTACTAACAAAAACAATTATACTAAATACAGCTCAATTCCAATCGCATCCAAAATTTCCACCCTATATAATCCTTCAATGAAACAGGACACACATTTCAACTGACTCAGACCCACACAAATCTCATTCTCACCCTTTCCCCATACACTCTTCCTTAATTCCGCCCAAAAACAGCAACCCAGATTTTGTACTATTACTAGATTTTTTAAATCTTTTCGTGGTCGTAGTAGATTTGTGGTGATGGGGGACGAAAGAGAAATCTTGCTCAACTATCAAAATAAGAACAGGGCGTTTGCGCGATGCGCGTCCCACGCCCAGGACGAGCTCCACGGTTTCCGAACGTGGCTGAAATGGCTGTGCGTCGATCAATCGAATGCGTGGACCGCTTGCCTATCATGGTTCGTATTCTTGGTGTTTGCGATTCTGGTTCCCGCCCTCTCGCATTTCGTGTTCGCTTGCACTGATTGCGACAGCCGACACAGCAGGCCGTACGACACCGTTGCGCAGCTTTCCCTCAGCGGCGTCGCCATCATATCCTTCATTTGTTTGTCTACTTTCGTCCGGAAATATGGCCTCCGGAGGTTTTTGTTCTTTGATAAGCTCCGTGATGAGAGCGAGACCGTCCGAAATGGTTATACCCAACAATTCAATGTACGCTTTTCTCCTATACTTTTTCTTCTCTTGGCCTTTTGCTTATCGAGTTTGGTTTTCATTTTTATTCATCGCAATGCAAAGAAAAAAAAAGAAAGAATTCATCTTGTTGATTCTATTCGAGGAAAAAATCTTGTGGGATCTTCTATTCTAGATTAATTTTTCATTTTCTTATTTTAGGACATATAATACTTGATATGTACCGATAAGTTACCATATATATTTAAACTTAAATAATTGAAACAACTGACTGACATCCATAATATCAAAATGGATTTGAATGCTATTGAATTTAGTGTTTGTAGACATTTGAGTATTAGAAAGATTTTCAGCTGGGTGCCTCGTAGAGTACTGTCCTGAATTGATGCTCCAATATTCCTGTTTCTCCAGGACATTCTTTTATTGGAAGCATCCAAACCTTATTAATGGTAGTGTACATAGAGTCATTAGTGGTGCTAGTGTTCTAAGAGCTTTAATTATTCGGCTGAAGTCCACCAGCAATTTTGAACGCTCATTAACTATCAGCCATAGGTTGCACCACATGCATTATTGTACAAGATAATAAGTCGCACTTCCTTGTAATCAGTAATTACAACATCTAATGATGGGGAATGACATGCCTTTGATCTTATTGTGTTAAACTGTTTATGACTATCTTCTTTGCACGTGCAGAGATCGCTGAAGATATTATTCATCTTTGTGCTACCCTGTTTTGCTGCTGAGAGTGCCTATAAGATATGGTGGTACAGCTCCGGAGGAACGCGCATACCCTTCCTGGGAAATGTCATTGTGAGCAATACTGTTGCTTGCGTGCTCGAGCTATGCTCATGGTTTTACAGAACGGTGGTCTTTTTTCTAGTCTGTGTTCTGTTCCGTCTGATCTGCTATCTTCAAATTCTCCGTATGCAAGATTTTGCTTTGGTTTTCCAAGTTCATTCTGATGTTGAATCAGTGTTGAGAGAACACCTCAGGATTAGAAGGCATTTGAGGATTATAAGCCATCGGTACAGAGTATTCATATTGTGGGCATTGATATCAATCACTGTGAGCCAATTTGCCTCTCTGCTTATGACAACACGGCCCAATGCAGATGTCAATATATATCACAGTGGAGAACTAGCGGTACGCCATCCTATTATTCCTTCACTTTTCTTGTGCCAGTAATTTAGCTTCTTAAGATTTTCTTTTCATGTTATGTTAAGAAAATGGAGTGAAATAGGAAAATTTCTGCTCCATTCTTCAATTTTGGTTATCACACTTCCACAGAAAGGTTAAATATAAAATTAACTCCAAGTGGCACTAATGGTTTAAAACTCTATTTACTAGCCCGAGTGAAAGAGAACTGGGTTGTTTGTAATTAGACTAAACTTAAGGGGGCTGAAATTATGCATTTGATGCACAGGTTTGCTCGGTCAGCCTTCTAGCTGGGTTACTGATTATATTACGAAGTGCTGCTCGAATTACCCACAAAGCACAAGCAGTGACAAGCTTTGCAGCCAAATGGCATGTATGTGCTACAGTGGACTCATTTGATACAACAGATACTGAAACACCAGTTGCTCGTGTAGCTGAGGAACAAATTTTCACTTCGAGTTCCGAGGGATCATCTGATTTTGATGACGTCGGAGATGAAGAAGACGAACTCGACAATACTAAATTTGTTCCATCATATGCCCACAGCACAATCTCGTTTCAGAAAAGACAAGCTTTGAGTAAGTTGTGCTACGTTGTATCATTTGTTCTATTTTCCTCTCAAAGAATTTTGTGATTTGGTGCATATATATATATATGCTGTATAGTCATGTAATAACATTGAACTTTTTCTCTGTTACAGTTACATACTTTGAGAACAATAGAGCTGGAATTACGGTATTTGGGTTCATGCTGGACCGAAGTTATCTTCACACCATATTTGGAATTGAGTTATCCCTAGTACTCTGGCTGCTTGGGAAGACAGTAGGCATATCTTGAATGATGTTTGTATCTGGTTTGTGTAATTTTGATTTGTGAAATCCACCATTGTTAAGCTCCAGGGTGGTTGATGAGTTGCTTGGTTGTGCATATGTCACAGATCATGTTGAGCATGTAGAGAGAACATCAATTTCTTCATTCAATTTATTTGTCATCTTCTATCCTTGTATATCATTTTTATTTTTATTTTCTCCTTTTCTTCCTTGTATCTTGATTCTTGAACGAGTGATGAAGGATGAAGAGACCTATTTATTCTTGGATTGCTATATTTGCCTCCCCTTATCATCAGAATCCAGTGTGGATGCACTTGTTTGGCCATGTCATTGTATTCCTTGCATCTTAATATATAATGTATTCAAGCTCATCTGTAGTTGACCATGTCATTGTCAACCTCAAACTCATCCAATTTAAATTCATTCTCTTGTTTCAAGTTCGGGTTATAATTTTGCCAGCTTCAAGCTATTTTAAGTGATTGAAAAATAAAATATAGCAAAATAACAATATAAATTAAGACATCATCATAAATACATTTAATGGGGTCATTGCAATAAAATTAACAAACACTCATAAATTTCAAATATAATAATGTTCATGTAATTATTGGTAGTGTGACCACGGTTGCGGTTTTGTGGGGTTTTGAGTTAATTCCAAATCAAATTGTTATATAAGGTTTTATTAAATATTATCTTCAAACAAGCGGTTTTAATAAATGAAGATATTTATGAATATAACATAATATAATTTTGTTAGGATATTTGAAAAATAAAAGCAAAAAAAATTATTAGAATTGAAATTTGCCTTTTTGTTTTTTAAAAAAAGATGCATTTTGCAAATAGAATTCTCATTGAATTCTCTTTATTTCACTTACATTAAAAATGTTATGCATTGTAATGTTGTTTTGTTTTGATGGAAACATAATATATTTTAGCAACATTAGAGAAAGAATGTGAAACGCATTATGTATGCAAAGCGTGAATCTAAATATATCATTCAAAAAATTAGTTTTTAATATATTTATTGTCTAACAATTTAACTAAAGAATAAAGAACATGATTTTATTTACCCTATATTATAGAGGCGCAGAGTGTTGCGGTTTTACATAATTTTATTTTGTAAATATAAAACCTTAATCGCACCAACAAGGCGATGTGGTTTCTATTTAATATTTTAAATCGCGGTTGTAGTCATAAATTATTATTAACGGTGCGGTTGGGTGTGCTTCGAGCGATTCAAACATTTTTGAAAATTTATGATCATCCCTAATTATTGTAGTAAAGGAGAATGCATGTGATTTTCTTAAGTGTATATAATGCTTAAAATTAACAAGCGTTAGATCCATTGCATTTCAAACTCCTAAGTTGTTATCAATGATTCAAATATATTCTATTCAGAAATCTAAGCTTATAAGCTATTCAAAATATCTTATAAAATGCTTGAGAGTAGAAATGACAACGGGGCGGGTTTGGCCAAACCTGGGACCTGCCTCGCCAAGAAAAATCAAGACCCATGACCCTTCCCGCCCCGCCTCAAGACCCGCCTCGCCCCGCCCAAAAACCCGACGGGGCAAGTATAGACCCGCTAATATATTTTTTTTAATGTAATAATTTATTGTTTCGCATTTGTGCCTAGTTTTCTAAAGCAATTCAATGCCAATAGGTCAAAAAAAATAAACGTAATTATGCAACTTATTATAACTATGTTTTAAAACTATTTAACTACTATTAGGAATTTGTTTTTTAAAAATATTATTAGGATCTTGCAATAGTACTCAACTAATACTCAAAATAAATATTCAAAGTACAATATTACAAGATTTTATTTAGATAAATAATAATATTACAAGATGTTATAATAGTAAATTAAAATCAATATAACACTCAAATATAAAAGCAAATAATACAAAATATCTAAATACATATTTAAAATATAATAAAAGTTAATATGATGGGATGGGCCCTATTGGACTCGGGATCCGCCCCGACCCGGGCGGGTTTTGCATTTCTAGACCTATGACCCGTCCCGTGACCCGTTTAATTGGGTCTAGACCCACCTCGACAGGGTGGGTTTGATGCGAGTGGGGGTTTTAACCCGCCCCATTGCCATCTCAATTTGAGAGCTTATGAGTTAAACCTAAAAGTGTAAATTTTTTTATTTTTTTTAGAAGAAAAAATTTATAAGTTCCCAAAATAAGATGTTAGATTCTTATTAACACCTTTTGAAAAAGTTGGGGGATTTCATATTATATTTAGAATAAAATCTTATTTCAACAACCTCGTTTCATTTTGCCCATTTTTATTAAAAAAAATCATTACTAACATCTTATAAGCTTTTTCATCTTATTTTATCCAAGTATTTCAACCACTTATTTAAAAAAAAAAAGATTTAACATCTTATAAGATCTTTTAAATAAGCTTAGTCAAACACACTCCTAATCCATTTCAACTTTTTTTTTTCAATACAATGAGGATATTAGGGAAATGGACACACATACTCATTTGGGATCAAACCCAAGACTACTCGAGCACAAGGTTGATCCCTAATCCAATTTAACTTGATCAAACATAAAGGGATTGAACAAACGGTTTCAGCTTTGATCGGTATTCTGCCAATCTTAAATCCTTATGTGACGTACTTATGAAACATAATGATGCTGCTTTTTAGGCCAGATCACATCAAAGCTAACGTTTCCGACAATGTTCTTCATTCCAAGGGGGACGTCTTTAAGTCTTCTTCTTCGGGAACTAAAATTTCTTCAAATGGAACTTGCCTGCACACACGCAAACATTGGAGGACCATAGGGTTGTCCCCGGGAGGCTCCTCCGATTCTCAAGTCAGCACAGTGATCGATCGAGAGAGAATAATACAGTAAGCGAATACTGAATTAATGTGTCAAAGTAATTATGAGTCAATTAACTTACAAATGAAGAGGAGTGACCTTTTTATACCTGGGTAGTCGATCTTGTGGGTTGTGTGTGAGAAATTAGCCTATGGATCAGTCCTGGACTCCTTTGGGCCGGGTTATTCCATTAATAGGCCATTAGAAAATTAATATTAAATTAATATATAAACTAAATTATATATTTAATTATTAAATATCGTTTTTGCCCCTAAATAAGTCCCCCTAGCTCCAGTGTTGTTGAGGTATGAAGTAGTGTGGGAGCTAAACCAGTATCGTGCCTAGCTAGTCTTGTGATTCCTTGGATATTTATGAGGGTCCCCATGTAAGGGAGTCCTTGCCCTTCGGGACTACCGGAGGAAGTTTAGTTTATGAAAAGCCTCTCCTTGAGAGAGCTTAGCTTTGATCATGTCCTTCAGTTCCCATGCTTGGCAGAACTTAGTGAAATTTTCTTGAACATTTCTGGAGAGTGCCCATGGAGGGTTGTAGAGAGGAGTGGAGTACATCGAATGAGGAGAGTCTAGATAAGATCCCAAGAGAGGGGAGAGATTGCTCTGGGGTGCCTCCCCAGAGCGATCAAAGGCGCCCCCATGCGCCCTCTCGTGCGGGGGAGGGTGCTCCCCGAGGAGCGGCCCAAGCCCCCCGATCCTTTCTTCCTTGCGTTTTTCTCCGTCTTTCCCGGAGTTTTCCCATATTTCGAGCTAGATTTCAAATTCCGATCTTTCTTCATTTCTGTGTTCCTCTCTCTTCTCTGGAGTTTAGTTTCGGATTTCTTTTGTGTGGGGACTTGTTCATATTTTGTATAGGGATGGATCCTTCCCTTCGGAAGAAAGCTTTAATTCTTCCAAATTGGCCAGAGATAATTGTGTTTGATGTTAGGGGATGCCGTTCCATGGCCTATTAAGGGCACCCTTCCAAAGCCCGAAGGGCGCCTTTCCGGAGCTCGGAGGGAGTGCCTTTCCAGAGTTCGGAGGGGGCGCCCTTTTGGAGCCTAGGGGGTTCCCTTTGGGAGCTTTCCCTAAGTTCTTGTTTCATCACTTTGATTTCGTATTGATCTCTTTCTCCCATGTGTTAGCATTTTTGCCTTCTTTTTCTTGCACATTCTCGGTGGAAAAAAATTTACGGGGACCCTTATAAAGAGTCCTCTTCCCTCCAGGGTCTTAGACAGAGAAGGAAAAACTTACTAGGGTCCCCGTGAGGAGGCCCCTCCTATCTGGGGTCTTAGCCAAAAGGGGACTTTCTACCCGGGGTCTTTGCCAGGTGAGGTCTTCCCCTTCGGGGTCTTAGCCAAAGAAGGTTAATTACTAGGACCCCTGTGAGGAGGCCCATCCCATCCGGGGTTTTAACCGAAAGGGGTCTTCCCACCTGGGGTCTTAGTCGGGTGAGGTCTTTCCCACCGGGGTCTTAGCCGGATGAGGTTAATTACTAAGACCCCCATGCAGAGGGCCCTCCCATCTGGGGTCTTAGCCGGAAGTGGTCTTCCCTCCTGGGGTCTTAGCTAGGTGAGGTCTTTCCCTCCGGGATCTTAGTCGGAGGAGGTTATTTATAAGAAGGCCCCTCCCACCGAACGGATGGGGTTTGCTGAGGAGAGCATCTGAATATCATTGACTGTGGCCATATTTGCCAATGAGGTGTAAGAGATCATAGCAGAAATATGAAGGTAATTATTCATTGTTTGAAAATGACAGTTTACGCCCTACGAGTGAAAATAGACCGAAACATAAATAAAAACGTTTAACGCCTCCTAGGCGGAAAATTCCTCAAAGATAGTATTTTCGTAGGTTGTTGATATATGCGAATGTTCTTGCCATCTAGATGTTGCGGTCTGTAGGCTCCTGGCTTTATCAATTCAATCACTTTGTACGACCCTTCCCAATTAGAATCCAATTTTTTGACTGGCCTGGAGACTCCGACTTTTCTTAATACGAGGCCTCCCACTTGAATACTTCGGGGGCGCACTCGAGAATTGTAAGCTCTGGCCACCCTCCTCTTGTAAACTTCGGATCTTGTGAAGGCCTTATCTCTGAGTTCTTCGATCAAGTGCAAGTTAATCCTCATACTATTGTCATTCTGTTCTGGAGAATAGTTCGTCACCCTTAGGCTTGGTTCGCATATTTCCACAGAGATGACTGTGTTAGAACAATGTTTTTATTTTGATTTTGATGATTTCATATAAATAAGTTTTTTTTTAACCAAAACAATGTTTCTAAAAGTTGTCTAAATACTTCAATACATTTTATTCGATTTTTACTAAGTATTTGAAGTACTTCTTGAACTCTATTTTTGACAAAAATCGGACAATTTCTCTGAGAAGAAGGCGACCGGTCGCTATAGTAGGGTGGCCAATACCTTTGTGTCTTAAAACCTCAAATAGAACAAAGACATTTTACAACTTAGGGCGACCCATCGCCATCTAGGGCGACCGGTGCCTGAAGACTTGCACAATTTGTTTTTTCTTTTCTATTTCTAAGGCGAATTGTCACTATCCATAGCAACCGATCGCTATAAACTATAGCGATCGGTCGCCCTTGATGCCATAATGTGTCAAAACTTTATTCAACGGTTTTAAATTTCTAATTTTAAATATAGCAACCGGTCGCTATAGTCTTTTGGCAACAAATTATATCTGTTGCAGAAACACTTCTCAGTAAATTTAATTATATCTATTAACCATTTTTTGGAGTTATTTTGATCTTTCTTTTGCAAACGAAATTTAATTAGGAGTAGCCTATGTTGAATATTACATCTTGGAGCTCTTCTTTAAATAGATGAAGCATTGGAGGATCAAATACAATATACAATTCTACAACACAACAAGAAAATGTCAGAAAATTTATTGTACTTCATTTTCAACATTCTTGTTGTAATAGCCTAAGCACTACAGTTTCACATCTTGCTTGACAGGCTTTTCTTCACTTTTGAGTTGTAATATTTCATTTAAAGTACAATCTTGATTGTATTTATAACATCATCCAAAACAAGAATCTTTGTTAGTGTTCTTTTGGCAAGAACACATTTAGTTGATTAGAGGTAGTTGATTGAAAAGCTTGGTGCTTTTCTTGTTGAAGAGTTTGGTGCTCTTCGAGGTGTTGAATAGTTTGGTTCTCTTCGATTTAGAAGAGTTTGGTGCTCTTCAAGGTTTGTTGTTGTAAAAAAGAGTTTGGTGCTCTTCAAGGTAAAGTTGTAATTGTTTGGTATCCATTAATAAACTCTTTCTTTTCGAAATCCACTAGGACATACCAGGTGGTAGTGGATTAGGCTCTAGGTGATTTGAACCACTATATATCATTGTGTTCAATTTTCTTCTATCTACTTCATTTTGAGAGTTTTTACATATTCGAAAAAGATAAGAAGAATCTGAAAAATCGGGAAAATCTATTCACCCCCTCTAGATTTTCGTAGCCACTTGGACTAATAAATGTTGTTAGAGCCAAACTCTTTGGCACGCTCATTTATTTATGCGAGTTAAGAAGAAAGATCAATGGTTACGAACGAGAGCTATCTTCCAACTGGTGCTTCATCCAGTAGGTCACCTCTTTTTGACTCCAACAATTATGCTTTGTGAAATGATAGAATGGAGTGCTTCTTACAAGGTTGTGGATTCAATATCTGGAATACGATCATTGAAGGAGTAGCTCAACCAATCCAGAAATTGTAGGATGGAACTATGGCTCCCAAAAGTTTCAAAGAGTTCAATGATGAAGACAAGAAGTTGTTTTCTCTTAACGGTAAGGCCTTAAGTATCTTGCATTGTTCACTTACCGCTACCGAGTATAATCGCATTAGAGGAATAAGATCCACACATGAAGTATGGAAATAATTGGGGAACCATCTATGAAGGAACTAAGAAGGTTAAACAAGCTCGAAAAATAATGTTTGTTAAAGACTTCGAAAATTTCATCATGTTCGGAGAAGAAGGAATTTCAAAGATGGTGGAAAGGCTCAACAACATCGTCAACCCTCTATTGGCGCTTGGAAAAATCATCTCTGAAGAAAACAAGATAACCAAAGTATTGAATGCTCTTCCCGGTTCTTGGTCCGAAAAGGAGACGGCTATCATGGAAGCTCAAAATTTGGAAACTCTAAATTTTGATGAGCTTATTGGCAATCTTATCATCTATGAAAGTCTATACCAATGAAATGAGTAATATAAGAGCATCTACTTCTCAACCGGATATGGAATGAACTCCAAAAGGTCTCACCTGAAATGCGAAAAATTATTATTCAAGTGATGAGGAAGATGTAGATGAAGATGAACTTGTTAGAATATTTACAAAATTTGTAAATAAAAATAAAGAAATAAAAGCAAGTCTTGCCTTAAGAGCGGAAAACTCGGACACTATATTTTTAGGTCCCAAGGGGTGTGAGTGTTAAGTCTAGAAGGGGGAGTTAAATAGACTTAAACCAATTTCCGATTTTTATCTTTAAATCAGAGTTTTTACAGAAGTAGCAGCTTAGTCCTTTGAGACAGCTTAGTTCAACCTCAATAGGAGAGTTAACCACTCAACAGACTCGACTGAGCTGTTGATAGAGTAACTCAACTGAGTGAAGTGAGCTCTTTAAAATTTCAACTTACTTGGTTTTTAACGGCTGAAGTCTTACACCCTTTTTGTTAAATGGTTTTATAACACTTATTTGATTTAGTTATTATCAGTTGAGTCAAGAAAATATATCTATCAGCAGAATAAAATGTGCAGTAACTAAAGTGCTGAAAATAAAAAGACACAAGGCAATTTATAGTGGTTTTAGGATGGGGTAATTCCTCTACTCCACTCTTCTCCAACTCCTGGAGGTAATCCACTAATGCAACAGCTGTTAAAGACGGATACAATAGTCCAAGTAGGCATTGATACACAGTTGGCTCTACTCCTGGGACCTAGCTTCTTCGCAAGATGGTTGTCTCAATACTTCATCTGCTTCAAACCCTTAGAATTGATCACGAAGCCCTCCAACGGATTCAAAGCTGGTTCTAACTTGATACTCACTGCACTTCCTTCACTTTTTGGATGTGCATATCGCTTTGTTCTTTAAAACAACTTTTCCTCTTCAACTGGTTGAAGCTTTTCTTCATTCACTGTGTGTGTTGGATAGATACACTTTTAATGTAGGCTTGAGGATTTAGAACGTATTGCTTGAGCGTAGTTTGCTTGCTTGCTTTTTGCTCGAATGTGTCGAAATGCCTTGGTCTCGTACTCTCTCACAAAAGTTCATCAACCTTTTATAGTGACAGTTTGAAAAAGTGTCCGTTCAAGAGATAGACATTTTTCAAACATCACTTCTTGATTGTTGACATATCTTGTTGTGCTGCAAATGAAGTTGTCCCAACCTTAATTTAATGCCATGCAGGTTGCCTGAAACTCTACAGCTTTCTGCGAATACCTCATTGGTTCCCAACCTCTTGCACTCTTTCAACGAGACAACTTTAAGGTTGCAATCTGTCCCCTTACCATTTTGAGTAAGTTCTTGACTTTTCATTTTCTTCAGCTTTATTCGAGTCCTTAGGCTGCTTTACCCCTGTTTTAAGTCTTCTCCATACATCTGGGAATACTCAATTGTTAATCTGACGACAAACACATCTTTTTGTACTTGACTGAATCTCTTCTTCGACACTCAGATGCAACTCAGCTGATTCTTCACTGTGTCCTTCAGTCAACTTCTGTTATCTTCAACTTGGTTACTTCGATACTCAGCTTATATATCTTATCTATTACAGAGTTGAATTACAACAGAAAATGGGGTGCCAACTTTCTAATATAATTTTTACATGCATCATCAAAATATGTACAAATAAACTTCCCAACAATTTTTCCTTTTTGATGATGCCAAAACATAAAATAAACATACAACATAAAAGTGCTAAACAAAAAAATAACTGTATGAATGTATCATTTTATTGAACACATCATTCTGTACTTTACATGTACTTACAATATTTTTTGTGTATTTACAAGAGTGTAAAAATACAACAAAATTTTGCAGTTGTCTTCGTCTTCTCTGCTGCTTCCTCCTTCTTTATTCATCTTCTTCTCACCTGCTGTGATCTTCATCATCCTTCCTCTTCTTTTTCTCAGCTTCTCTCTTCTTCCTCCTTTCATAATTTCTCTTGAGCTTCTTCTCTTACCTCGGTCTTTGTTGATACTCTCTGTCCTGCCTCGCATTGTCTTCTTCATATTTGCGTGCAAGTTCTTAATTGCGACGAACAACTTCCCTATTCTCAAGTTCTTTGTAGCTCATCCAGTACAACTGATCTTTTTTCTGAGGATCTATGTACATAACCTTTCTAGGTCTTCTTGGTGGAGAACCTCTGCCTCTTCCACCAGACCTAAAGTCTCTTCCTCTTCCCCTAGCAGGAACAACTCCCCTGGGAGATTGACTGGGCTGAGCCTTCGAAGTCTGCTGACTCTTTGAAGATTGAGTCTGTTGCTTCTTGGACAAATTTACATCTTCTAGTCCTTTTTTCATTGTACAAGTCCCAAGTACTTTTCAAATTCATCCCCTCAAAGTATCCTCCAGACTTGAGAGTTTCATACTCTTCAAGTGACATTTCCACTAAGTCAGCTGGGGGAACGGATTCTCTAGTTGATTTCTAGAGCATTCCTACTGGTGGACCACCGAATTGGGCTTTCAAATTCTCAACCTGCCATGCTGCCTTCTTTCAAGTTCATCTATATCAGCTTGTTGTTTCTTAAAGGCAAACTCAACTTTCTTTTCAGCTAACATGTCCTGTGGCAGCTGAGAAAGGAGAGAACTGGTAGATGATTCCTCAGGAGTTTTAAAAATGATTTTCATGGGGGTCTTCTCAGCTGATTCTTCCTCCTTACTACTTTCCACCTTTTTGGCATCATCACCTTTTACTAGAGAGAGAGATGGAGTCGACTAGAGAAGGGAGTAGAGTTTCTTATGAGTGATGGAGTCTGCTTTTGTTTGCTTGGTATGTGGAGAGTATCCAGCTCTGCCTTCATATCCAACATTTTGGTTTGCAGAGAATTTTCCATATGCTGCATATCATTTTTGAACTGTAGCTTGAGCAGCTCCATGTCTGTCATGTGTGTTCTTTCCATCCTATCGATGTTGTCCCACTGTCTTTGCTGAAATTGAGCTTGTTTGCCACACCAGATCACAAGTTTTAAGAAAAGTGACATGAAGTAACCAACTTGCTCCCTGCGAAGAGCTTTTGTCTGTGTAGTCCATTCTATGATCCTTAGCACAACTCTTTTGATATCTCCCGAAATCATAACATCATGGTTGTATAATCTTTGGTTGAGAGCAGCAAATCCATGTTCTATAGCTTCCATTTCCTCGCACATTGCTCAGAAAGCTTTTCTAAAGTCAAAGCTACCTCAGGAGATGAATCTTCCGGAAGGAGGGATTCAAAGTCATGACCAAAGGGAACCATTCTCATGTCATCTAGAGCCTGGAAGTTTGTTGGACTTATATCAACATGATAGCGTGCAGCTTCCTCAGCAATATCAGCAGCTAAAGGGACTTCATCAACATATAGGAAATCGGTTTCAAAAAGGCCAATAGGTGTTGAGGAAGGTCCCACTCCTCATTACTCTAGCTACCAACTCTTTGTGCCTCAGCTGTTTGAGCGTCATCGGCATTCACAGCTGTTGAAGTCTGCTTAGCTAACTAGGCCCCAACTGTCTTAACAACTTCATTGGCACCAGTGTTATTATCATTTAGAGGAATCTGGGCCTCAGTTGCCTTAGCAACATCACAGGCAAGTGATGTCACCATGGGAGGTGGTCCATCAACCAAAACAAACTTTATAGAGGCTATTTTTGAACAAACCTCTTTCATCATGGCCTCTAATTCCCTTTCCTCTGGATCGAACTCATCTTTATTTTCACAGTCAATGAAATCCATGATTTCGTCATTTGAGTCATGTAATGCATCAATCTCTATAAAATCAATTGACTTAGAATCTGGCATATTGGAAAGGGCCTCAGGAACATTCACATTTCCCCTGGAAGTCTTAACCTTCTTGGGATCTTCAGCTACCTTGGCAGCAGTCTCAACCGCTGCAAGGCCTTCAACAATCCCTTTTGCAGACTTAGCTGCATTAAGGTTTTCTTTATTGGCATCATTTGAGGTCTCAACCTCTGGGATTGCACTTTCAAGACTAGAAGTCTCAAGTCCCATGGTCCTCCTTTGTCCGTCATGTGCCTCAGTTACATTAGTAACGTCATCGACCTGCAGTGCAGTTGGTTCCTCAGCTGAGACATTCTTAACCGTTAAAGCGTCGTTGGTCCCAACTTGCTCTTCTTCAGGAGTCTCACCATCGCCTTCTAACTTCAGGTTTTCATTGTCTCTTACAGCCTCCTCTGACCTGGCTGCAGTGTGATCAGCTTCCCCCTCAGTTGGCTCACTAGCCGATTCATTCACAATAGGGTCGGCTATCACCGGAGACTTGGTTGTTTTCTTTGAGTGTTCAGCCAATTGGGCAGTTGTCTCAACAACATCAATAGGGCGTGGCTCAGTTGGGTTTCCCTCTTCTACTTCTTTCCCAACTTCATCGCCATCCTCCCTATATTGTCCCTCCAAGTGAGCTGGTGAGGTGGTGAGGTGGTTGCATCAATGTTCCTCATGATGTCAATGATGGCAAGGGTTGTAGAGATGGTAATGGATGATTCTCCAACACCCCAGAGCATAGAATGCTCATGCAACTCACGGGACTCATGCATCGCTTGCTTCAGCTGAGCCTTCTCCACAGAGTTAGCTCCATCGATAACTTCTACATCGCTGATGCTTCCACTGCTGAAAGTTTTAGCTGGAATATTTGGATTGGAAAATGGACAAACATGAGGCTCGAGAGCTTTAGCTTTCTCCAATGCCTTAACCTTCTCCTTATCCTTCTTCTCATAAAGGATTGTGGTATAGTACATTTCATCAAGGCCAAGATGGACAGTAGCATTGTCCAAAAATTCAAGGAGATATTCCTCCTCATCGATCATGTCTGGCCTTGTAAATTGGACTCGACTGGCACTCAGCTTCCAAAGCCTCCATGCGCACAACCGTTCTTCAATTTTTGGGTAGGCTGGTGATTCTGGATCATCAGGGATGAGAGGTTCTTGGATAGGCTCTTCAGCAGCCTCAATTGCATCAGCATCAACCACTATGTTTTGAGGATCAATAGTTGAATTATCTTGAGTTTCTTCAGCATCACACTGTTCTCCAATATTTTTGGGGGCAGCTGCTGAATTATCTCGAGCTTCTTCAGCTGTGCTTTGTTCACCATCACCATCCTTTGATGCTGGGTGGACAACAATGGCAGCGGTTTCGATCTAAGCGGTGACTGCTGCAGCTATTTCAGCAGCCTCTGCTGCATCAAACCTTTTTGCAAGTCGTCTCTTGGAGTGCCTCTCCAAGGGGACTTCTTCATCCTCCTGTTCTGGTTCTTCAGCCATGATGGCTGACTCTGCTGCGGGCTGGGTCTTCTACTTCATGACAAGTGGCTTACAAGGAGAAATTGTCCTTTTCTTCTTTGTCACGTGGGGAGTGACAGCAGCAGGTTTAGGGGAGGGGACTAGAATGGAGGTAGTTGTGTCTTAGGAGACGTGCTCAGCTGATTCCCCATCAGAAGTGGCAGTTTTCTTGGCATGTGCCCTCTTCTGAGCAGCTGAGAGGTTGGCCTTGAACATCCTCTTCTAAGATGAAGGGGTATACCTTTCTTCTCCATCAAAACTAAGATCGGGAATGCACAAGCTCCCCATCAACCACCTTCACGTTATGAACGTTCTGGCACAACTTCTCAAAGATGAACTCACTCCAGTTCACCTCAACCTCCTCCATGATTGCAACCATGACAATCAGCTTAGTTTGGGACAATTGATTGAATGAACCAAACTTCATATTCACGCACTTGGCCATCATGAGTTTGTGGTAGTCGTCTTTAATGGCCTTCTTGAGGGAAGAGTAGTTCACTTAGCCAGCTAACTCTGTTTTGGCAATCTCCTTCCAGGCTTTCACCAGGTCGAACTCTTTCCCAGTAAGTTCTTTAAGTCCGCAGGATGGAAGATGCAGGTACTTAGTCAAGTCAGCTGCAACCAACTTAATTTCTTTTCCATTCACAGAAGAATGGATACCATCGTGGTGAACTGCAACATTCACGTAGAACATAGCAACCTCATTTTGAAAGTTTGAGCCATCTCAAGAGAGAGAAATCTCTTCAGCACAGAGTTCTCCAGAAATCTCTTCTTAGCCAAAACCTTGTCCTCAGAGTGTTTACAAGGCCTTCAAAATCCACCAGGGAGCCAGTGTGGATCTTCTCAGCAAGTTTTCTAAAATCAAGAGCAGCTTGTTTTGGGGCCATTTCGAATTTTTCAGAGTGTTTGAACGAAGAACTAGGGTTTGGTTGCAAAGCGAATTTTTGAGAGTTTGGAAGTCTGAAAGTGTAGTGAAGAGAGAGACACTAATGAAGAGGCAATTTCGAACCTCAAAGTTTGGAAGTTGATCAACGGCTGAGATCAAATCTTTCAAAAGGCACGAATTCGCATTAAATGCGGCAGCATTTATATCCAATCATAAGTAAACCATCACAACTTTTACTGACAACATTTAATGATGATGACGTCAAGTGTAAAACATTCCCGCTTAAATTCAAATGACCTCATTTGTTCATTTATGACTTGACTCTGCTTCTCTCTTCCCTCCGATTTGATAGAATGATACTCGGTTGTCCAACTAACTCGATTCTATTGAATAGCCATAAAAACAGTTTCACTTGGTTGAATGAGTGAAACTCTTCTGATATCCAATACTTACATCAAAAATTTTCTGAATGAGTCTTCTGAGCATTCTAACATATCTCAATCAATCCAAGCTCATTCTTAAGTTCTTCGAATTTTGATTCACATAAGGGCTTTGTGGAATATATCAATTAATTGCTTCTCAGTTGATATGTATTCCAATGTGATGTCTTTCTTTTCAACATGATCTCTTATAAAATGATATTTGACATCAATGTGTTTTGTTCTTGAGTGCAATATTGGATTCTGAGTGATTGCAATGGCACTTATGTTATCACACATAATTAGAATCCCTTTTTTTCAATGTCGTAATCCCTCAGTTGTTGCCTCGTCCATAACACATGAGCACAATAGCTGCATGCATCAATGTACTCTACTTCAGTTGTGGATGTAGCTATTGTGGATGTAGCTGTGGATATACCAGATGTACTTTTCCTGTCAACTCTACATCCAACATAGTCTGAGTCTGAATATCCAATCAGCTTAAATCCACCTTCTTTTGGATACCATAAGCCAACTTCTTAGTTTCTCTTCAAATATCTCAGAATTCTCTTAGCTGCAGTTATATGACTTTTTCTTTGGAGCAGACTGAAATCTGGCACATACACCTATATCAAAGGTGATGTCTGGTCTGCTTGAAGTCAAGTAGAGCAATGATACAATAAGTTCTCTATATCTTGTTTGATCAATTGATTTTCCTTTTGTATCCATATCTATCTTCACAGAAGTATTCATGGGAATCTTCACAGATGACTTCTCTTCCATACCAAATTTATTTATTAAATTACTGGTATATTTGGTTTGACTTATGAAGGTTCCATCCTTAATTTGCTTGACTTGAAGACCTAGGAAGAAATTCAGCTCTTCCATCATGCTCATCTCAAACTTTCCTTGCTTAAGGTTTGAGAAATTGTCACACAGCTCTTTGTTTGTGGATCCAAAAATAATATCATCCACATAAATTTGAACAAGCAGTATACTCTCTCCATCTTGGGTTCTGAAGAGTGTTCTCTTAACTTTGCCTTTGGTGAATTCATTATCTATAAGAAACTGAGAAAATGTATTATACCATGCTCTTGGTGCTTGCTTCAAACCATACAATGCCTTCTTGAGCTTGTAGACTTTGTCTCCGATAGTTTTCTGCTCAAAACTTGGAGGTTGTTCCACACAGACTTCTTCTTCTAAAAGTCCATTCAAAAGTGCACTCTTCACATCCATTTGATAAATTGTGAAGTTCTGTTGGGAAATTTTATGTAATAGATTTTGATGATGCTTTGTAAAACTTAGATTAGGAAATTGGCATCCCAATTATGTTGTAAAATCAATTATGTAATAGATAGGGTTCTTTTAGCTGAGTCAAAGAAACAATGTTGAAGATTGCAGAAGTCGACTGGAGACCAAGGTGAAGAATCAGCTAAGTGGCAGCTGAGTAAGTGAAGTCAAGTCTCAGTCAATTACCAAAAGACTGTTTCTGTCAGCTGAGAGGTAGTCAAGTCAAAGTCGATTGTGATGGATGTGTTACACTCAAGAAGATAAAAGTACTAATTTTAGTAATACGTCCATACTACAATCCTTAAAGTGCTCATCCCAGATGCGTGCAAATAGAATAAACCAATGGAAAGCACTAAACAAGTGTCAGAACCTGAAAAGCTGCAGAGTTAAATTAAACTAGGAAATGTTTCCATCACCTGCTGTAGATCAAGACAAGCCAACGACCAAGAAGTGGAGTTTGAAAATGCATCTATCTCTTCAAATGATACATTTTCAAACCACCACTATAAAAGGCTTAGGAATTTTAGAGAGAGTGTACGAAGCAATAGATACATACCTGCAAACATTCAAGCAAAGAGCACAATACTTTCAAGCTATTACATTCTGTACTCAAGCCTAAACTCTAAGTATATCGATCCAATACACTCAGTGAAGGAAAGAAAGCTTCAAACTGTTGAAAAGGAAACATTATTGGAAGACAAAGGGTCTGCACATCCAAGGTTGAAGAAAGTGCAGTAAGGTTTGAGTTCGAACCAGGCTTCGGACTTGTTGGAGGGCTACGTGATCAAATCCAAAAGTCTAAAGGAGCTGAAGTATCAGGACATCCGTCTTGTGAAGGGCTAAGTCCTAGGAGTGAAGTCAGTTGTGTGATCATGGCTTGCTCGGACTGTCATCCTTTTGTAACGAAGCCACTGTTACTTAGTGGATTACCTCCAGGAGTTGGAAAAGAGTGAATTAGAGGAATTGCCCCATCCTCGAACCACTATAAAATTGCTGTGACTTTTACATTGAACACATTTATTTCTTGCATATTATATATGTTGTTTGTTAAATTTGCTAATTCTACTTATAATAACTTAATACAAAATAAGTGTTGAAAATATATTTTAACAAAAGGTGTAAGACTTCCGCTAAAAAACTAAGTATGATGTATATCTAAAAAGGTCACCTCACTTAACTGAGTTATCTTATCAACAGCTCTCTTGAGTCTGTTGAGTGGCTAATTCTACTGTTAAGGTTGAACTAAGCTGAGTTGAATTTAAAACTCGATTTTAGAAGGACAAAAATAAAAAACTAGTAAAGTCTATTCATCCCTCCATTTCTAGACTTTACATAAACACCCCTTGGGACCTACGAGTGGTATCAGAGCGACTGGTTCATTGATCATTCCGTAATGGTTACTGAACTAGATCTCAATCTTTTTCAAAGATACAACACTTGCTATTTTAAAATTTTCTTTTAAAAAGTTGTTATCATGGAAGTAAATCTAACTCGCATTCATATGTTTAATGTTGAGGAATTTGATGACTGGAAGATTCACATGCAGGCACATCATTCAGCTTTACACGGTGAAATGTGGTTAGTCATTGAGGATGGACGTCTACGAATAATGAAAGTAAACACAGCTGTAAGGGCTACTGTTGCAACTCCGGCTGAAGGAGAGCCTGTTGTAGCTCCTGCTGCACCTAGAACAACAATGGTTGAAAAGCTTCGATGTGAGTAGACCAATGAAGATAGAAAGATATACAACTTAGACAATGTTGCCAAGGATATGTTGTACAAGACTCTTGACAAAGCTATGTTCAACAAAGTTAAATCATGCAAAACGGCTAAAGAAATTTGGGAAAAACTGACTTTAATTTGTGAAGGATCAGAGCAAATTAAAGAAAATAAATTGACTGTTGATGTACAAAAATTTGAAAATTTTAAAATGCTTGCAGGGGAAACTCTGGATCAGCTGGATGCCAGATTTACAGAAATCACAAATGAGTTCTCAGCTCTTGGAAAAGAATACACACAGATGGAGATGTGTATGAAGATATTAAGATAGCTCCCCACTGAGTGGGAAATGAAGGTGATGGCCTTGAGACACTCCATGGACTTGACAAGAATCTCCAACCATGAGCTATTCTCAGATTTTAAAGCTTATGAATTTGAGCTCGAAGGAATGAGCAAGAAGAAATAGTTGCACCTAAGACAGCTGCTCTATTGGCTGGAGAATCCAAGAGAGTTGACTCTAAGCACACCATTGACCAAGAGGAGACTGTCCTTATGGTGAAAAGATTCAACAAGTTCTTTAACAAGAACTATAAGAGGAATAAGGGTGAAACTTCCAGAAGACACTCAACACCTTCCAAGGCAAGGGAAGACAGACCACATAAGAGAGTTGTGCACTAGAGAGCTAAATATCAAAGAGCTAATTATCAAAAGGCTGAGAACCTGTGCTGGAACTGCAGACAGCCAGGACACTTTGTTGTTGACTGTTCCTATCCACCAGTTGGTCTTCAGAGAAAGAAGACGAGAAAAGAAGAAAGCCATGTTGGATGCTGATGCTGACACAGCCAAGTGTAAAGAGAGACAGTTGAGTCTGACAGCAGCGAGACAGACTATTCTTTAGACACTGAAGGCTTTGATGTGCCTAATGGCCAAAGAACAGGAAGATGAGGTACATTCTAACTCATCTAGCTCTAATTCTGATGATAAGTGATAGTGACACACACACTTCATCACCCACAGATCTTTATGATTCATTAGGCAAAATGATGAAAGACTTTGAGCACATAAAAAACCTCTTACACACTTTTAAATGAGAAAAACAGCCAGCTCAAAAGCCAAAACTCACAGCTGACTGAAGAGCTGAGTACTCTCAGTCAAGTAGCTATTGAGAACAAAGAGCTGAAGGCTGCGATTGCTAAGGTCAAGGCAAACCTAACTAAGAAAGAAATGAGGGAAAAAGATTTGAAAAATGTGACTACATCACTTAGTAAGTCATCTAAAACATTGGATGAATTACTGATGATCGAAAAGGAAATGGGAGATAAAAGTGGCTTAGGATTCAATTCCTTTGTCACTTCTCAAACTCCATGAGTGGTTTTGGAGAAAGGATCCTCAAGCAATGAAGGAGTCCAACAGCCAAAAGTTCCATATGTTGCACCTACTCACACTCACAATCACACACATGCTGGATTGAGTTACAAAGGCAATGGCAAGAAGCCAATAGAGTATGCTAAAAGGACAACTAAACCTAAATTCAGAAGAGTCCATCAGCAGACTCCAAAGAGGAAATATTTTGTGAAAGCAAAGCAGAACTACCAAAAGCCCCAAACGTTTCAGCATAGAAAGCCATATGAAGGGAATGGTAGAAATTATCCTAGTCAGGATGATTGGAACAATCAAATGAGATATCAGCAAAGTCCTAAGGGATACAAACCCAAGTGGCAAAGACCTCGGACTCAAAATAGATCATTCTCTAAGCAAAGGAACCATTATCAGCACACATATGCACCCAAGCACAATGCACACTATGCACAAAAGTTTCATTATTTTCCAAAGAAAGAAAATGCACCAGCACACTCACAAGCATACAGACAAAAGAGACAACTGTATGAGCCTAAAGCTCCCAATCAATTTGCTAAAATTCATTATGATTATGGAACTGATAGGTGGCAACCTCTTAAAATTAGAATATTTGGTTATAGGTTGGTTGGATAACCTTATAGTGTTAACCCCTCAGGACCTAGACATGTTTAGGTATCTAAAAATTGATTTCCTTGATTACAGGTTCAAAAAACAGCTGAGTGCCAAGGAACCTGGTACATGGATAGTGGTTGTTCCAGACTATGACTTGCAACAAGAAGAATTTATCAAACTTCAATGAATCAAGAGGAAAAAAAATTATAATTGGAGGAAATGAAGCTCTAGGGGAGATAAGAGTCTTTGGATCCATAAAGAAAAATGGACTGGAAATCACAGATGTAGCCTATGTTGAAGGGATGAATTTCAATTGCTGAGCATCAGCAAACTCTGTGGTAAAGGCTATAATGTAGGATTAAACATGGGTGTATGCCAAATCAAGGATGCTGAATCTAATGAAGTTGTGCTATTAGGATCAAGATAGAAAAACATGTATGTAGTGGATTAGTCAACTGCTACACCTAGTACATGCCTACTAGCAAAGAATACAGTCGAATCAAGTTGGTGGTGGCACAAGAAGCTGAGTCACCTGAAATTCAAGACAATCAACAAGCTTGCAAGTAGTCATCTTGTTGAAGGATTGCCAGACTCAGTATACAAGAAGGAACGCATTTGTGATGCTTGCCATATTGGAAAGCAAATCAAGTCTTCATTCAAGGACAAAGCTAGTCCATCTTCATCCAGGATCTTGCATTTATTGCATATGGATCTATATGGTCCTGTTGAACAAGCTAGTATCAGTGGAAAGAACTACACCTTAGTTGTGGTGGATGACTATTCAAGATACACATGGACTATCTTTATGTGTAAAATTAAGGAAACTTTGTAGAAGCTTCCAAAACTTATGAGAAGAGTTCAAAATGAGAAGAGTCAAACCATTACCAAGATAAGGTCTGGCAGAGGAACTGAGTTTGTCAATGGGATTATAACTCAGTATAGCACAAAGAACGGTATTGCTCAAGAGTTATCAGCTGCAAGAACTCCACAGCAGAATAGAGTGGCTAAAAGAAGGAACAGAACTCTCAAGGAAGCTGCAAGGACCATGTTAGCTGAAGGCATTAATATTGTTTGCTACACTCAGAATAGATGTATGATCAATAGGCAGCTGTCCAAAACCCCCTATAAAACTTGGACAAGAAGGAAGCCAAATGTTGGATATTTTCATATCTTTGGATGTAAGTGCTTCATTCACAACAATGGCAAGGACAACTTGAAAGCTTTTGATGCTAAAGCTGATAAAGGTATCTTTTTGGGATACTCTGCTGAGAGTAAAGCTTTCAGAGTGATTAACAAGAGGATTATGGTCACATAAGAGTCTATCCATGTGATTTTTGATGAACCTAGCATTAATGGAGAAGACATTGATGAGTTAGCTGATAAGATGAATCAGCCAACTATTCAGAAGAGTCCATATGTTGAGGCAGACATCAGAAGACTCAACCCAGATGAAGATGGGATAGCTGAATCTCAAAGACAACTGGAAGACTTGCAGTTGAATGATGATCAAGAGGAATCTATTCAAGACAACTTAGCTGCAAGAAGACTTAATCCATCGGACTTACTCCAACCAGATGTGAGATGGCTGAGAGACCATCCACCAGAGCTAATCATTGGAGATGTTAGAGAATGAGTGAGAACCAGATCCAGTACTCAACATGAAGCCATGTTTACTTGTTTCATTTCTCAAATTGAGCCAAAGGATGTGTCACAGGCATTGGATGACACACATTGGATTCTAGCTATGCAGGAAGAGCTGAATCAGTTTGAAAGGAATAAAGTTTAGGAATAAGTTCATAGACCTACCCACCAAAATGATATTGGTACTAAGTGGGTATTCAGAAATAAGATGAATGAAGAGGGATCTGTTGTGAGAAACAAAGCAGGATTGGTAGCCAAAGGGTATTGCCAAGAAGAGGGAATAGATTTTGATGAAACCTTTGCACCTGTTGCTAGATTTGAAGCAATAAGGATGTTTCTTACTTATGCAGCACACAAGAACTTCACAGTCTATCAAATGGATGTGAAGAGTGCATTTTTGAATGGACTTTTGGAAGAAGAAGTTTATGTGGCACAACCTCCAGGTTTTGAGCAGAAAACTATTGGAGATAAGTTTACAAGCTCAAGAAGGCATTATATGGTTTGAAACAAGCACCAAGAGCATGGATGACACATTGTCTCAGTTTCCTATAGACAATGGATTCATCAAAGGCAAGGTTGATAAAACTCTCTTCAAAATTCGAGATGGAGAGAGTATACTGCTTGTTCAAATATATATGGATGACATCATCTTTAGATCCACAAATAAAGAGTTGTGCGACAAATTCTCAAACCTTATGCAAGGAAAGTTTGAAATGAGTATGATGGGAGAGCAGACTTTCTTTCTAGGTCTTCAAGTCAAGCAAGTGAAGGATGGAACCTTCATAAATCAAACTAAATATAACAGAGATTTAATGAATAAATTTGGTATGGAAGAGAAGTCATCTGTGAATATTACCATGAATACTTCTGTGAAGATGGATATGGATGCAGAAGGAAAAGTTGTTGATCAAACAAGGTATAGAGCACTCATTGGATCATTGCTCTATTTGACAGCCAGCAGACCAGACATCACCTTTGTTGTAGGTGTATGTGCAAGATTTTAATCTGCTCCAAAGGAAAGTCATATGGCTGCAGACAAGATAATCCTAAGGTATTTGAAGGAAAGCCAAGAAGTTGGCTTATAGTATCCAAAGGAAGGAGGATTCAAGCTGGTTGGTTACTCAGACTCAGACTATGTTGGATGTAGAGTTGACATGAAAAGTACATCTAGTTCTTGTCAAATGCTTGGAAATAGATTGGTTTCTTGGTTCAACAAGAAACAAAATTAGATAGCTACATCCACAGTTGAATCAGAGTATATTGTTGCAGGCATCTGTTGTGCCCAAGTTCTATGGATGAGGCAATAGCTGAGAGATTATAAAATTTAAGAAAAGAAAATTCCAATTATATGTGATAACACAAGTGCCATTACAATCACTCAGAATCCAATATTGGATTCATGAACCAAGCACATTGATGTCAGATATCATTTTATAAGAGATCATGTTGAAAAGAAAGACATCACATTGGAATATATATCAACTGAGAAGTAGTTAGTTAATATATTCACAAAGCCCTTATGTGAATCAAGGTTTGTAGAACTTAAGAATGAACTTGGATTGATTGAGTTGTGTTAGAAAGCTCAGAAGACTCATTCAGCAGGGTTAAAGATGAGAGAATTGCATATCAGAAGAGTTTCATCAGCCAAGAGAAACAACTTATGTGGCTAGTCAGCTAAATCAAGTTAGCTGGACAACTAAGTGATTATTTAGCCGATTCAAGAAAGAGTGAAGTAGAGTCGATTCATAAAAGAAGATAGCTAAAACATTATGAGCTAAGTGACAAAATGAGGTTGTTTTCCTCGAGTGGGAATGTTTTTGGACATGACATCAGCATCATTAGTGGTGTCAGTCAAAAGCCTGCGACAGTTTATCCATGATTGGATATAAATGCTGTTGCATTTAATGCGGGAAAAATAATGCAGTTTTGATCTTTTAATCTCAACCGTTGATCAGTTTTTAGACTTTTTGAATTCAGAAACCGTCCTTTCAAGTCCCATATAAAGAGAAACTTTATTTTCTCTCTTCTCACATTCACTCTCTTACTCACAAAGGAATCCAAACCTTTTCTCAGCAAAGAAGCTTCAAAACCCTAGTTTTTCATCTCTCGTTTTTCAAGTTCGAAATGGCACCTACCTACGACTATGTTAACCTCATTGTGAAGATTCATTCTGGAAGCATTTGTTGATTTCGAAGGCCTTGTCAAACAGGGCGTTGACAAGGATTTGGCCAAGAAGATTGCTCAGAAACTTGAGAAAGCTAGTCTCAAGAAGTTTCTGACGATGGAAATGTCTCATACATACCCAAAGAATGTAGCTATGTACTATGTGAACGTTGCGGTTCACGATGATGAGATTCAATCATCTGTGAACGAAAAAGAATTCAAATTGGTTGTGGCTGACTTAGCTGAATATTGCTTTCTCCCTACCAGTGGTCTGAAGGAGTTAAGTGGTAAGGACGCGAACTTGACTGCGGCTTGGAAGGAGATAGCCAAGCCTCAGGCTACTGGAAAACTGAACAACTCAGATGTGAAGAAGTTGATTAAGGAAGACTAACAAAAGCTCATGGATGTGGTAGCAAAATGCATCGACATGAGTTCGGCTCATTCAATCAGCTCTCTTAGACTAAGTTGATTATAATGGCGGCCATTATGGAAGAAAATGAGGTAAACTGGGCCGAGTTCATTTTTAACAAGTTGTGCCAAAATGTACTCAATATGAAGGTGGCTGATGATGGGAAGTTTGCACGTTTGCTGGGATATGGCCTAATTCTAGGTCACTTGATGGAGAAGAAGGGTGTTCCCCTGCGTAGTGGGAAACCCTTCCATGCAAACAAAAAAATGTTTAAGGCCAACCTCTCTGGCGCCCAGAAGTAGGCCCATGCCAAGATGTCTGCTACCTCTGAGAGGGAATCAGCTGAGCATGTCACTGAGGACACAACTGTTTCTGCTAAAGACCCCTCACCGAAGTCCGTTCTACCTACATCCCTAGTGGTTAGATAAAGAGAACAGTTGTGCCCTGCAAGACAGATGCAAAGAAACAAAAGGTGACAGAGTCAGCTACCGTGGCAGAGGAACATGAGGAAGAGCTAAAGTTCCCTTGGAGAGGAAGACTAGGAGGAGACTTGTGAAGAAGGTTGACAAAGCTGCTGAGCCAGCTGAGTCCACCACATCTGAGGTTGAGAAGACTATTGTCGAAGAACAACAAAAATCGAAGAACGGGGATGGTGGTGAAAGCATTGCTAAAGAAGTTAAGCAGTTGCTCAGCCACATACATCTGAACAAGATTCAGCTACAGACTCACAGCTGACACATCTGAAAGAGACACAGCTGATACAAGGAAAGAAGACTTAGTTGTGATACCATCTCAGACTGATGCTGCTGTAGCTGAGGTAGAGAAGGCTCCTATTGAGCCGATGCAAGAAGAAGACGATGATGATGTTCTTCTTTTAACCCCAGCATACCCTGACATTGAAGATAGGTTGCGCACATGGAGAGCCTGGAAGCTAAGTGCTAGCAGAATTCAATTTGAAAGGCCAAAAATGATTGATGAGGAGGAATACCTCATAGAATTTTTGGGAAATGTTCATATCCGCTCTGCCCTTGACTCAGATTTTTGCACAACCATTCTATATGAAAAGAAAGACAACGAGAAGGATAAAGTACTGAATAAGGGGAAGTCAGCTGAGGAAGATAAGTCCCACAAATGCCTATTTTGGATAGTAGCTGCGGAGATCCTTGATACCGAAACCAGTGGAAGCAGCAGTGATGTGGAAGTTATGGATGCTGCTGACTTAGTCAAGAAGGCTGAGCTGCAGCAAGCACTAAAAAAGTCCTTAGTGATGCATGAGCAATCTATGCTCAGGGGCCCTGGAGAGTCATATTCCATTCAAATCTCTCCAACCCCTACTATTCTTGACACACTGAGGTAAATCATTGAAACAACCTCACCAGCACACTCAGAAGGATCAACTAGAGAAATTGGCGATGAAGCTAGGGATGAAGATGTTGTAGACAACCTAGCTGAGCCAAGCCCTGTGAATATTGTTGAGATAACTGCCCAAACGTCTGACAACTCAAAGAGAACAACCAAGTCTCATGTGTCAGTTGACCCTGTTGCCCATGATTCAGCTGGTGAGACAGCTGAGGGGAAACTAAACATACCACAGCCGGGTTGGAAGAGGATGTGGGAGACTCAAACAAACTGAAGTTAGGAGGAGAAGGTGAGACACAAAAAAAATAGCAGAGTGGGATTGACGTTGCTTTGATTTTTAAAACTATCTCAGCCGAAATTTCAACTGCACTGCAGGCAAAGGACACTGTTGAAATAGCTGAGGCATAGGATGGACAGCAGACCAAGTCAGTTGAGACTGTTGGTCTTGAAAGTGCAATCCAAGAGTTTGAGACCTCGAAGGATGCCACCATCAAAGACCCTAATACAACTAAGTTTGCAAAAGGGATTGCTGAAGGCCTTACAACGGTTGAGATTGCTGCTAAGGCTGCTGAAGGCCCCCAGGAGGTTGAGACTTCCAGGGGTGTTGTACTTGAGAAGAGTAAACTGCCTGTTCCTGCATCATAGTCCCCTGAAATGGAAGAAATAAGTGCTTTACATGACTCCGATGACAATGTATTAGTAGAGTTCCTTGACACTGATAATGAAGCTGAGTCAACCCCCAAGGACCCAGGTGCAGAGGACCCTGCTATAGAGGAACAAGTGGCACAATTGAAAAAGGCACGTGAGGAAACTGCCTTATCTCAATTCATTTTGGTTGATAGCCCACCCCAAATGATGTCATCACCAGCCCGTGATGCTGCTAAGGCGGCTAAGGCCACAAATACTCAAAAGGAAGCAACAACCGGAGCCAACAAAGCTATTGAGACAGCTGAGTCCCAGTCAGCTCAACAGGCTACCACAGCTGCGTCTGCTAGTGAAGCTCATATAGCTGAGGCACAATGAGCTGGAAGCCAGGGGAATGAAGGAAAGGCTCCTAAAGAAGGAGTGGTAGAAATCCCTTCAGTCTCTAGTGGCCTATTCGAAGACTACTTTCCATTTATTGAAGAAGTTCCGTTGGAGATCGAATCTGCTGAAGAACGTTCAAATTATTCAGTGAATATATATCAAGAAGAATTCGTGGCTCCGGATGATTTATCGATACAACACACTCAATGAAGAAAACAAAGCTTCAAACTGTTGAAAAGGACACATTGTTGAAAGACAAAGGGTCTACCATCCAAGGTTGAAGAAAGTGCAGTAAGGTTCTAGTTTGAACCAGGCTTTGGACTTATTGGAGGGCTACGTGATCAAATCCAAAAGCCTAAAGGAGCTGAAGTATCAGGACATCCATCTTGTGAAGAGCTGAGTCCCAGGAGTGAAGCCAGCTGTGTGATCAAAGCTTGCTCGAACTGTCATTCTTTTATAATGAAGTCACTGTTAGTGGATTACCTCCAGGAGTTGGCGAAGAGTGGATTAGAGGAATTACCCCATCCTCGAACCATTATAATATTGCTATGTGTTTTTTACATTTAGCACATTTATTTCTTGCATACTATATATGTTGTTTGTTAAATTTTCTAAGTCTAATGATAATAACTTAACATAAAACAAGTGTTGAAAACATATTTTAACAAAGGGTGCTAGACTTCCGCTGAAAAACCAAGTATGTTGTATTTCTAAAAAGGTCACCTCACTCAGTTGAGTTATCTTATCAACAGCTTTCTTGAGTCTGTTGAGTGGCTAACTCTACTGTTAAGGTTGAACTAAGCTATTCTTCAAGGATTAAGCTGACTTGAGTCTAAAACTCTGATTTAAAAGGACAAAAATTAAAAATTAGTAAAGTTTATTCAACCCCCCCTTCTAGACTTTACATACACACTCCTTGGGACCTGTAAGTTCTTGTGTGTTGCATAAGCAAGAAACATCCTTATTGCTTCCAATCTTGCAACAGGAGCAAAGGTTTCATCAAAATCTATTCGTTCTTCCTGGTAATACCCTTTGGCTACCAATTGCTTTGTTTCTCACAACAAATCATTCTCATTTATCTTGTTTCTGAATACACACTTAGTACCAATAACATTTTGGTGGGTAGGCCTTTGAACCAATTCCCAAACTTTATTCCTTTCAAACTGATTCAACTCTTCCTACAGAGCTAGAATCTAATGAGTGTCATCCAATGCTTGTGACACATCCTTTGGCTCAATTTGAGAAATGAAAAAATTAAACATGGTTTCATTTTGAATCCTGGATCTGGTTCTCACTCCTTATCTAACATCTCCAATGACTAATTCAAGTGGATTGTCTCTCAGCCATCTCACATCTAGTTGGAGTAAGTCTGTCGGATTGAGTCTTCTTGCAGCTAAGTTGTCTTGAATAGCTTCTTCTTGATCTTCATCATTCAGCTGCAAGCCTTCCAGATATCTTTGAGATTCAGCTATCTCATCTTCACAAGGTTCAATTCTTTTGATACTTGCTTAAGCATAATGACTCTTTTGAATAGTCGGCTGATTCATCTTTTCGGTTAATTCATCGTCTTCTCTATTTACATTTGGTTTATCAAAAACCACATGGAGAGAATCTTGTATGACCATAGTCCTCTTATTCAACACTCTGAAAGATTTATACTCAGCTGAGTATCCTAAGAAGATACCTTCATCAACTACGGCATCAAAAGCTTTCAAGTTATCATTGCCATTATAATGAATGAAACATTTGCTTCCAAAGATATGAAAATATCCCACATTTGGCTTTCTTCATGTCCAAATTTCATGGGGGGTTTTAGACAGCTGCCTATTTATCATACACCTATTCTGAGTGTAACAAGCAGTGTTAATGGCTTCAGCCCAAAATCTCTTAGGCAATCCAGCTTCAACTAACATGGTTCTTGCAACTTCCTTGAGGGTTCTGTTCCTTCTTTTAGCTACTCCATTCTGATGTGGACTTCTTGCAGCTGATAACTCATGAGAAATACCATTCTCTATGCAATACTGACTTATAATCCCATTGACAAACTCAGTTCCTCTTTTAGGCCTTATCTTGATAATGGTTTGGCTCTTCTCATTTTGAACTCTCTTCATAAGCTATGGAAGCTTCTACAAAGTTTCCTTCTTTTTACACATTAAGATGGTCCATGTGTATCTTGAATAATCATCCACCACCACTGTATTTCTTTCCACTAGTACTTGCTGGTTCAATAGAACCAAATAAATCCATATGAAAAAATGTAAGATCCTTGTTGAAGAAGGACTTGGCTTATCCTTGAATGAAGATTTGATTTGTTTTCCCTTTTGGCATGCATCACAGATGCTCTCTTTCTTGTACACTGAGTTTGGAAATCTTTCAATAGGATGACTCCCTGCAAGCTTGTTGATTGTCTTGAAATTTAGGTGACTCAGCTTCTTGTGCCATAGCCAACTTGACTCGGATGTGCTTCTTGCTAACATGCATGTGCTTGGTGTATCAGTAGCCAATCTACTACATACATATTCTTCTTTCTTGTTACAGATAGCACAACCTTTTCACTTGATTCGACATCTTTTATTTGGCAGACACCCATGTTGAATCCTACATTGTAGCCTTTATCATAGAGTTGGCTGATACTCAGCAGATTGAAATTCAGCCCTTCAACATAAGCTACATCTGTAATTTCCAATCCATTTTTCTTTATGGATCAAATGCCTCTGATTTCCCCTGGTGCTTCATTTCCTCCAAATATGACTTTTGCTCCTCTTGACTCCTGGAAGTTAGATAAATTCTTTTTGTTCCCAATCATATGTCTAGAATAGCCATTATCCATGTACCAAGTTCCTTGTCACTCAGCTGTTCCCTAAACCTGCAATCAAGGAAATCATGTTTTGGGTGCCCAAACCTATCTGGGTCCTGATGGGTTAGCACTATAAGGTGATCCAACCAACATATGACCAAAAAATCTGACTCTAAGAGGTTGCCACCTATCAGTTCCATAATCATAATGAATCTTAGCAAATTGCTTAGGAGTTTTAGGAACATACAACTGTCTCTTTTGTCGGTATGTCTGTGAGTGTGCTATTGCATTTGCTTTCTTTGGATAATATGGAACTTTTGGAGCATTATAGGCATTGTGCTTGGGTGCATAGGTGTGCTGATATTGATTCATTTACCTTGGGAATGACATATATTGAGTCTGAAGTCTTTGCCAATTGGGCTTGTATCTCATAAGACTTGGCTGATATTTCATTTGGTGGTTCCAATCAGCCTAAGTAGGGTAATTTCTATCATTCCCTTCATATGGTTTTCTTTGCTGAAACCACTGGGGCTTTTGGTAGTTCTGCTTTGATTTCACAGAATATTTTCTGTTTGGGATCTGCTGATGGACTCTTCTGAATTTGGTTTCAGCAGTCCTTTCAACAAACTCAGCTGACTTTTTACCCTTGCCTTTGTAACTTAGGCCAACATGTGTGTGCTTGTGATTGTATATGGGTGCAACATATGGTGCTTTTGGCTTTTGGATTCCCCCATTACTTGAGGA
Source organism: Rehmannia glutinosa (assembly GCA_016081115.2). Lineage (NCBI taxonomy): Eukaryota > Viridiplantae > Streptophyta > Magnoliopsida > Lamiales > Orobanchaceae > Rehmannia > Rehmannia glutinosa. The sequence goes on from CM071933.1 coordinate 41,196,125, forward strand.
TCCATTTTTCCAAAGTTACTCTGGGAGTTTGAGCATTGACAAAGGAATTAAGTCCTAAGCCTGCCTTATCTCCAATTTCTTTCCGTATCATCATCAATTCTATGTTTTAGATGACATGCTGAGTGATGCAATCACATTTTTCAATTCTTTTTCCCTCTTTTCTCTTTCAGCTAAGTCTACTTTAACCTTAGCTATCTCAGCCTTCAGCTCTTTATTTTCATCACCTATGTGACTAAGAGTACTCAGCTATTTAGTTAGCTGTGAGTTTTGGCATTTCAGCTGGCTGTTTTCCTCATTTAAAAGTGTGTGTGAGGATTTTATGTACTCAAAATCTTTTATCATTTTGCCTAATGAATCATAAAGATCTGTGGGTGATGAAGTGTGTGTGTGTGTCACTATCACTATCATCAGAATGTGAGCCAGATGAGTTAGAATTTACCTCATCTTCTTGTTCCTTAGCCATGAGACATATTAATGCCTCTTCTTCTATGTCAGAGAAATAGCCTGCTTCACTGTTGTCTGACTCGGCTATCTCCTTGCACTTAGCTGTGTCAGGTTCAGCAGCCACCATGGCTTTCTTCCTTTCATATCTTCTCTCCCTGAAGACTTTCCTTTCTTCCTCATTTCTATATTTGTTGGTTGGTGGATAGGAACAGTCAACTGCAAAATGTCCTGGTTAGCAAAGTTCAGCCACGGGTTCTCAACTTTCCAAGATATTGACTCTCGATTTTCAGCTCTCTTTGGGGTTCTTTCTTCATTGCTCTTGGAAGGTGTTGAGTGCCTTCTGGAGGTTTCACCATTGTTCCTTCTGTAGTTCTTATTGAAGAACTTGTTGAATCTTTTAACCATTAGGGTTATTTCCTCTTTATCTATGATGTCCTTGGATTCAGCTTTCTTTGGTTCTCCAACCAATAGAGCAGTTGTCTTGGTACAACTATCTCTTATTGCTTCTTTCTTCTGAGTTCAGATTCATAGGCTTTTAAGTATGAGAATTAACTCATGGTTGGAGGTTCTTGTTAAGTCCATTGAATGCCTAAGGGCCATCGCCTTCATTTCCCACTTAGCTAGGAGTGACCTTAAAATTTTCATACACATTTCCTTTTGTGTATATTCTTTTCCCAGAGCTGAAATCTCATTTGTAATCTCAGTGAATCTGGCATCCAGCTGATCCAAAGTTTCACCTTCAAGTATTTAGAAGTTTTCAAACTTATGTACATCAACAGTTAGCTTATTCTCTCTAATCTGCTCTAAGCCTTCGCAGATTAGAGTGAGCTTTTCCCATATCCCACGAGCAGTCCTGCAAGATTTGACTTTATTAAACATAGCTTTCTCAAGAGTTTTATATAAAATATCATTGGCCACATTGTCCAAGTTATATCTCTTTCTATCCTCGTTGGTCCATTCACTTCTTGGTTTTTCAACCACAACAGGCCTTTCAGCTGCACCCTCTTCAGCAGCAACTCTCACAGTTGTATTCACTTTTGTGATTTGTATGGCTCCATCTTCTATGACGAACCACATTTCATCGTGGACTGCTAAGAGATGTGACTGCATACAAATTTTCCAATTATCAAACTCTTCAACAATGAACATGAGAATGCGAGATAGATTTGCTTCCATGATAATAACTTTCTGAAAGAAAATTTAGAAACAGTCAAGTGTTGATCTTTGAAAAGATTGAGATCTAGTTCAGTAACCAGTGCGGAAAGTTCTTTGAACCAACCGCTCTGATACCACTTGTAGGTCCCAAGGGTGTGAGTGTTAAGTCTAGAAAGGGGGTTGAATAGACTTATCTTATTTTTGATTTTTTTTCTTTAAATCAGAGTTTTTACACAAGTAGCAGCTTAGTCCTTCAAGAAAGCTTAGTTCAACCTCAGGAGAGAATAGTGAAATTTGTTGATTAACTCGGCTGAGTGAAGTGAGCTCTTTAAAAATTCAGCTTACTTGGTTTTAACAGCGGAAGTCTTACATCTTTTTTGTTAAATGGTTTTATAACACATGTTTTGATTTAATTATTATCAGTTGAGTCAACCAAATATATCTATCAACAGAATAAAATGTGCAATAAATAAAGTGCAGAAAATAAAAAGACACTAGGTAATTTACAGTGGTTCGAGGATGGGGTAATTCCTCTACTCCAATCTTCTCCAACTCCTAGAGGTAATCCATTAATGCAACATTAAAGATGGATACAACAGTCCAAGTAGGTCTTGATCACACAGATGGCTCTAATCCTGTGACTCAGCGTATTCGCAAGACGACTGCCTCACTACTTCAGCTCCTTCAAACCCCTAGAATTGATCACGAAGCCCTCCAACGGATTCAAAGCTAGTTTTAACTTGAACCTCACCGCACTTCCTTCATTTCTTGGATGTGCAAACCCCTTTGTTCTTTAAACAACGTTTACTCTTCAACTGGTTGAAGCTTTTCTTCCTTCACTATGTGTGTTGGATAGATACAGTTCGAATGTAGGCTTGAGGATTTAGAATATATTGCTTGATAGTATTTTTGCTTGCTTGCTTTTTGCTTGAATTTGTCTGAATGCATTGGTCTCGTACTCTCTCACAAAAGTTCCTCAGCCTTTTATAGTGACAGTTTGAAAAAGTGTTCATTGAAGAGATAGACATTTTTCAAACTTCACTTCTTGATCATTAGCTTGTCTTGTTGTGCAGCAAATGATGTTGACCCAACCTTCATTTAATGCTCTGCGGGTTGCTTGAAACTCTGCAGCTTTCTGCAAACATCTCATTGATTCCCAACCTCTTGCACTCTTTCAGCGAGACAGCTTTAAGTTTGTAGTCTGTCCCCTTACCATTTTGAGTAAGTTCTTGACTTTTCATTCCAACGGACTTCTTTCTTGGAGTCTTTAAGCTACTTTACCCCTTTATTAAGTCTTCTCCATACATCTGGGAATGACTCAGCTGTCAGTCTGCTGACAAACACAGCTTTTTGCACTTGACTGAATCTCTTCTTCAACACCCAGCTACAACTCAACTGATTCTTGATTGTGTCTCCCAACCTCTTGCACTCTTTCAGCGAGACAACTTTAAGTTTGCAGTTTGTCTCCTTACCATTTTGAGTAAGTTCTTGAATTTTCATTCCAACGGACTTCTTTCTTCGAGTCTTTAAGCTGCTTTACCCCTTTATTAAGTCTTTTCCATACATCTGGGAATGACTCAGCTGTTAATGTGCTGACAAACACAACTTTTTGCACTTGACTGAATCTCTTCTTCAACACCTAGCTACAACTCAACTGATTCTTGATTGTGTCCTTCAGTCAACTTCTGCGATCTTCAACTTGGCTGCTTCGATACTCAATTTATATATCCTATCTATTACAAAGTTGAATTAAAACAGAAAATGGGGTGCCAACTTTCTAATCTAAGTTTTACATGCATCATCAAAATCTATACAAATAAATTTCCCAACAATGTTGCCCATTGTCCAAGAGGGGGAAGAACAAAAGAAGAAAAAACACTTTCACATAAAATTAAAAGCCTTGAATGCCAAAGCCGAAGAAAAAATATGGGATGAGCTTCTTGCAACATCTGAAAATGAAGAAACCGAGCAATGTCTAATGGGCATCAATGAAGTACGCTCTAACTCTTTATCTTCCTCTTTAATTGATGAACATAAAAAAGATTATGATGATTTACAAAATAAGTTTAGAGATATGATTTGCAAATACAAGAGTTTGAAAAAGGATTTTAAAGATTTAAAATTATAAAAAAAAAATTATTTTTTCTTATGAATCTCTTGACCATGATCATATTATTACCATTGATAAAGTTAAGAGTCTTGATTCCAAAAAACAATTGCTCACAAAAGAGAAAGAAAATTTGAAAAAGGATGTGCAACGTTTTAACTTGAGTACCGATAAGGTTACAAAAATTCTTAGCGCACAAATAAGTGAGCAATCAAACCTAGGACTTGGTTACGAACCGTTTCAAACCGATTTCAAGAAACATAACCAAGCTCCAACTTTCATACGTGTTAGTAGTCCTAAAACGATTAATTATTTTTATTATGGTAAAAATGGGCATCTTGCTAGCACTTGTAAAATTAGAAATAGTAAGTCATTTTTGGAGACCCAAAGATCTCAATGCTACCCCCCATGGACCCAAACTTTTAAGGGTACCACAAAATAATTTCATGTTAGGTACTCGGCGTAATCAAAGAAATTTTAATTTGACTAATAGACAACAAATGATCACGTCGTATGATCATAGGAGAAAATATTCTCAACAAAATCACTCCTCATGAAGAAGATACAATTATGAAGAGTGACCCCATCACAAGTCACTCAGCTGGTGTGCCAGCTGAGGGGGAAACTCCCTCCGCTGCAGCTAGGTCGGAGGATGCTGCAGATGACTCCACAAAGAATCTAGGAGGCGAAGTGGAGAAGGAACAACAAACAGAAACACAAAGAGAGTTGTCACCTTGTGAAGCTCGGACAGATGAGACTGTCTCGGTGAAGTGCTAATCGCTCGCAGGTTGAGTTGAGGACGCGCGATGCAGTTGAGGCACATGATGGATCTGCCCTGGGAGTTAACACTCTGGGCAATGAAAGTGCAATCCACGGAGTTGAGACTCCGGTGTATGCCACCGTAGAAGACCCTAAGACAGCTGAGACTGTCGAATGGGATGTCTAAGGCCTTGCTGCAATTGAAACTGCAGGAGGTAATGAAGGCCTAAGGGAGGTTGAGACTTCCCTAGGTAAAAATCAAGGAGATAAGAGCATTCCTCAGACTATAATTGTTGATTCAGAGGAGGAAATCAGTGCTCTTCATGACTCCCAGGATGATCCTGATACAACCTTCCTGGGATCTGCAGATGAAGCTGAGACTGCCCCAACTGCACATCAAAAATACTTAGCTGAGGACGCTCTACCAAGCACGAGTAAGCCAGAATTCAAGGCTGCTCGTCAAAAGTTCAATTTTGATGATGAGCCAAGCCTTCAAGACTCATCATCGTCCGATGACGCTGATGGTGCAGTAGAGGACACTTAAATTTATTTAGAAGCAACCACTGAGGCCGAAGAAGTCGCATTCGGGACAGTGAGGCTCGCCACCGGCCAACCCCACACCAAGGCCCAGCTGAGACCGAGTCATCTGCGCAGGCTCCCAAAGCTGCAGCAGGCTCGACTCAACCTAAATCATCACAAGCGCGAACAGCTGAATCATTGATTCCATATGTGCATGATGATGCGTTTGAAGAAACATTTCCCTTCCACATTGAGTTGCCCGATCTTGAAGAAGAAACAGCCTGTGAACAGCACCGTTTCAACGTTCGACCAGATCCAGTCATTCCCACCGACTCCATTGTCCCCATAGATTTTGATTTCGATGTTGCTTGGCCGCCAGCTGAAACAGAGGTGACAACTGAGGTTCGAGAAGTCTTCAAGGCAATCTTCACAGAGATGGAGAAGATGGAAAGGCACCAGGCCTTATTGGATATGCGACTGGATAACAGAGATGCAAATCTCACAGCTGATCTGCGTGGAATAGTGGTCAGAATCAGGGAATGGTGGCAACAACAGCAGACAATGCATGTGGAACAGGTTCGATATTTCAAAGCATTCTACAATAAGATACTGGTCTGGAGTGCTGATAATGCTGACATGAAGACGAGGATGCAAGAAAATATTGATAGGATGCATGCCTCTCATACCACGGAAATGGAACTGCTGCGAGAATTTCATTGAAAAGAACTTCTGCGCGTAGAAGAGAATATGAATGAAAAATTCAGCCTTCTTATGGCTGAAATGAAACTGGTGGTAGCCGAATCAAAAGCCACTCGCTCAGAATTTCGAACAGCATACTCCGCAGCAGAATCCTAGCAAAACTCAGCTATCAGCCGCCTAGATTTCATGCTTGCTGGCATGTTTCCAGGGGTTTCTCTCTCCTTTGATGATGCCAAAAAGGCGGAAGAGGAATACCTAAAGACGTTGAAAGGGTCAGCCGTGGAGAAAGGGTCAGCAACTGAGAAAGAAAAGGACGCAGCTGCAGAGAAGAAGAAGAAAATAGCTGAAGAGAAGAAGAAAGAAAAGGGAAAAGCAGTTGAGGGGGAAGGTTCAAAAGACATGACTTTAATGGTTGCTAGAACCCCTCAACAAAGACTTGTCACATCTGACATAATCAGCAAACTTCCAGTGACTCTGCCGCTCCAACACTCTGTTGTGCCTATGTCTGAGAAGAGAAAAATCGTAGAAGCAGAGATGAAGGAGGTTGAAAGGAAAATGGATGCCCGTGCGATGGACATATTGAAACAATACGGAGACATTCCGGCAGGAAGAGACACTGATGCTATTTCAGACGTGGGAAACGAGCCTAGATCAATTGATGAATTCAAAATGCTCGAATCCGAAGGATACTTCGAAGGCATGCCCATAGCCTAAGCCTGGGACTTGTATTGGGAAAAAGGCCTCAAGTCAGACGAAGAAGGCGACAGCACAGAGACTCTAGCATCACTCTCACGACCACTCGGGTGGAAAGAAGAAGGCCCCAGTACAATACACGCCCAGAGGAAGAGGAAGAAGAGTTGGAGGAAGAGGTTTTAGACCTAAACCTCTACCCAAAAACATCGAATACATAGATCGAGGAAAGAAAGGAGGGATCATTTGGGCCGGATATGACGTAGTAGCCAACATGGAAGTAGCAAGGAAGAATGTTGAATATGTAAAAAGGATTGAAGAAGAAAATAAAAGACAAACTCAGTTGTGGGAAAAAAGACAAGAAAGAAGAAGAAAAGATGAAGCTGCCAGAAGAGCCTACGAGAAAAAAAAGAAAGAAGAAAAGAAAAAAGAGAAAGAGACTTAAGAGAAGGCAGAGTGAAGAAGAAAGAAGGAGACAGCGAAGGCGATGAAGTGTTGTTGTCCACCCCTTCATGTACTTTACTATTCTAAATACATATTGTGTAAGTCTTCTGTACGATGAATAAAAGTTATGCAATTTCTATATTTTTTGCTTATATGTAGAATTCCATGTTGCTCTGATACACTTTGTAAACAGCTGTGTAAAGGACAAGAATGATATGATCAATAAAAAGATCGATTCTATACATACATTCTCTGTTTCTACATTGTCTGTATGTATCTTTGCTATCTACTTTTTGTATGAATGATTTAAGTTTTGGCATCATCAAAAAGGGGGAAATTGTTGGGAAAATTTATTTATTAGATTTTGATGAATGCCATTTAAAACTTAGACTAGAAAGTTGGCACACCATCTTCTTTGTAATTTGTATTGTAATAGATAGGGTTGTACTAGCTGAGTCAAGTCAGCTACGCCTGGACATACAAGAAGTCAATCAAGATCGGGATGAAGACTCATTGTGAAGCGGTGAGTATAGCAAGGAAGAGAAGTCAAGAACTCGACTGAAGGAGTATCAATTATGATACAGCTGTGTGAAATGTCAGTCAAGTCAACTCAAGAAGCCAAGTCCAGTTGAAATGACAGATGAGTCTTTCAATCATTGGAGCAGACTCAAGTCACCTGGGGAAAAGGCAGTCAAGTCAAGACAATCAAAAGAATCATTTGCCTGTACGTAAGTCAAGAATATTACCTAAACAAGCAATACTTCCATGTTGCCATGTCTTAAAGTGCTCAGTCCCAGAAGCGTGCAAAAGGAATAAACCAATGGGAAGCACTACACCTTGTGTCAGACTCTGAAAAGCTGAATGTTCATTTAATACGAGGAAATGTCAATATCAAGGACTGCAACAAGACAAGCCAACGAACACAAGTGACTTTTAAAATCAGTCTATCTCTTCAACGGGCAGATTTTTGAAAGTTTACTATAAAAGGCTGAGGAATCACTTTGAGAAAAGGTTACCTTGCATACCTGAGCATTCAAACTATTATTCGAATCAGTAACCTGAAAAATATTCTCAAGTTATTCAAGCAAATCCTCAAGCCTAAATTTCGAAGGAAATCAATCCAACACCAAGCTGTGAAGGAAAGACAACTTCAAACTGTTGAAGAGGAAACTTTTGAAGAATCAAAAGGGGTCTACATTCCAAGGAGGATTGTAGAAAGGTTCAAGGTCGAACCAGTCTCAAGTTATTGGAGGGCTTCGTGATCAAATCCAAGAAGCTTGAGCAAGTGAGCTGAAGTAGAAAGGCAGCTGCCCTGTGAAGAAGCAGAGTCGGACGAGAAGCCAGCTGTGTGACCAAGGCATCTCTAGACCGAGTGCCAAATGATCAAGTCAGCTGTGTGATCAAGACTTCCATCCGGATCGATAACCACTTTGTACTCTGATCAATACTTAGTGGATTCTTCCAGGAGTTGGAGAAGAGAGGATTAGAAGAATTACCCCATCTTCGAACCTCTATAAAAATTATTGTGTCATTTACATTTCAACATTTACTTTCTGCTTATCATTTTACATTTCAAGGGTGTTAAGTCTTCCACTGAAAATCTCATCACAGCCGGGTTAAGTATTAGACTAAACAGCTGAGTTATTCTATCAATAGCTCAGTCGAGTCGTTGAGTGGCTAACTCTGCTGGTTAACTAACTTAGCTGTCCATCAAGGACATAGCTGTGAAATTAACTCTGAATTAATTTAAAAGGACTAAATTTGAAAAGTTGGTAAGGTTTATTCAACCTCCCTTCTAAACTTTACTCACACCCCTTAAGGAAAATAGTAAAGGAAAAAAAAAGAAGAAAGGAAAATAGAGGGGTGAGGTACTGACGGGAAAGAGATGAGATGTGCTGCAATTTGTATTAAGGGATTTACAACCAAGGAGTTTACTTTTATTTGATTTGGGGATGTAACTTTCAGAAATTTCAATCCTACCCCTCTAATGTCTTATAACTCACAAATCAACCCATTCACTACAATAGTTGGCTGACTTTGATCTCAATAATGACCAAAACTTCTTTTTAGCATCTCACTTTATTAATTATTCCTCTAAAGCCCCTAATCAAAATTTAGGGTATTATTTTTTAAGTTTTATCAAATTTCTTTTTAGCCCCCAAACCATCCAAATTAGCCTTTAATTCCAATTTCTATTTTCAATTTCAATTTAGCCTTCAATTCTATTATATTTTTATGTTCCACCAAGCCCCTAAATTAGAATTTTTAGATTATTATTTTTAAGTTCAAGTTTAGAATATTTCGAGGTTTTGATTAGTGTTTTTTTTCTACTTCTATGTTAGTCGACTTATCGAGCGAGGATTAGGAGTGCTTGCATCCAACACATTTAAGTTCTACTTATTTTCAAGCTACGTTTCAAGGTGGGGTTTGTTTTCTAAACTTTATTGTCCTTGTTAAATGCTTAGATTATTTTGCATGAATATGTAGTACAGTTGCTTAGGCCCCATGAGCCAGGGACTCAAGAGGTCCGGGGTCGATGTATCCCTCAGGTGAAACCCCTGCAGTGCTACCCATGCCTATGTCTATGGTTTTTCTAAAGATCTATTCTATATCCTATTGGATTGTATTTGCATGCCTATGTGAGATATCTGTGTATTTAGCTTGGACAATTTATACTCCACTGAGCTGTGTCGCTCACCCCACATATAACAAACTTTTCAGGTTAAGGAGTTGGCGATGGTTATTGGCGGTGGATAATGGATGGTCTATGAAACTACTGCAGTAATGTCTTTTAATTTTAGATGTTGTTTTCAATTGAGTAAGAAATTATTATACGATTATGCAACTGCTAGAGTGATGTCTTTTTTTAAATGTTAATTTTCAATTGAATAAGAAATTGTTAAACAAATTATTATTTTCAAAGTATTTACCTACGATGATAGACTCTGTGTGATAATTGATTTGTGTTGAGAATAAATGTCCAGTTTCTAGAAAATTTTCGAATTGAGATAATAAATGATGAATTATTATGATTTTCTAAGTTTATTTATGTAAATAGACGAAAATGGATACTTCTTTTATAAATTAGTAAATGTGCGAATTTCTTAGAAATAAATGAATATACGAATTTTCTACACCTTATAATTTGCTTCCGCTGGTTCTATTGATTTTGAATGAAATATATTTACAAGCCTATTTTCTCTTATAAATAAAATAAGTGCGCGATTTTTCAAAGTCTTTCATTGTCAAATGGTCTGTTTGAATTATATGTAGATGTCAGATTTTATTCAAATTTAATTATGTGATTACTTCCACTGTAATTATTGTTCTTTTAAAAATTTAATGGCTCTCTATAACGAGTTGTCTTTCTCATGTTTCTTACGAAAAAAAAATATACGGTAAAATGAATGTTTGCACACATTTTATAGTTCAAAATTTCGGGGCATTACAGGGGGTATCAGAGCGGGTCTACCTTCCTGTAGACTTGCAAAATAAATATATATATATATATATATATATATATATACATGTAGTTTTCGTGTGTGTGTACTCTGATAAATGAATTAGTAAGTTTTTAAAATAAATGAAAAGAGCTACGAATCTACCACCGCTATGCCACGCCAACTCCAAAGCCAAGGTACAAAGTTAAATTTTTAAAAGTTCTATTGCTACTTCTACTGCTACTGCCATTGCTACTGCTATTGTTGTTTCCATTGCTACTGCTATCGACAAATTACATGATTTCTATTGCGAAAGAAAAAAAAAATGATTCAAATATATTTCATGGATGCATAGCACATACGATAGAATATGACTATTGGACTATTGCAAGATATTGATGATTTCTATAGAGAGGTATAGAGAACAATACAAACTTTAGAAGACCTTTGTGATAGAATACTTGAGGTTCATTACAAGTTTATTCAAACAATAGAAGATTTAGAATGTTTGGATTGACTATGAGCATAATACTAGCAACATAGATTTTGGATAGACTTTAATGGTTTCAAGTTGAATATTCATGGTTTACGCCATGTTCGTTTTTCTAAGAGTTAATGATGATACTTTGAGATGGTTATGATGTTAATATAACAATTGGAAAATACACTAATTTTTATTCGGATGTCTAAAGTCATAACACTGAAGGATAGTGGAAATGATTCAGAAGTGGATGTATATGTTAGGAGTGAGAGATTTTGATGTGATCTTAGGCATTGACTAGCTTAGTAAGAGCGAGAAAGTATAGAGTGTCCCATAAGGAGATAGTGTTCGATGCATTAATAATGAGTTTATTTTTTTTCTGTGGGGCAAAGGCTAGTACTGTACTCCGACTAGTATCAGGAAAGAAAGCAATGGAAATTGTCAGAGTATTTGGTTAGTACAGTAGGTTCCCAATCTTTGATTTGATGATGGTCAATATCCTAATTATTCGAGGCTATGAAATATGTTTTTAGAAACTTTTATTTGGGATTCCATATGATAGACTTGTAGATTTCACCATTAACTTTTTACTTGGGACGACGCGGTATCAGATTCACCCATAGAATAGCGACGAAGGAATTTTAAGAGTTAAATGTGCAATTACAAGAATTACTGGTGAAAGGACTTATCTCACTTAGAGTATCATTGAGGAGAGTCAATCATATTTGTTAAGATAAGATGGATCTATGGAGTATATTGATTATATGGAGAATTTATCGGATTACAAAACAAGTACCCAGTGCTAATGATGAATGGTTCACTTGATTACTTAAGGAAGCTAGTGTCTTATTTAGGATCGATTTGAGGTCTCGAGATCAGTTCTACTGAATTTCAATAAGTTTAAATTGTGGTTAGACTGTGTAACATTGGTTGGTCAGTTATCGTATGAGAAATATAAGTTGACCTGGTTGAAGTTATTAATGAATGGAGTATAGTTACGATTGTGAATGGAGTTCGATGTTTCTAGACCCCTTTGGGTATTCATAAGGTTTATAGAAAGTATTTTTTTTAGAGTTCAACATTAGAGACTAGAGTGGCAGGGAAATGTGAAGTTTCATTGGAGCGAAAAGTGTGCGGAGTATTTCTAAGAAGTTAAATAAGGATTGACCAGTTTACCAGTAGAATAAGAATACTTGACGAGAGAGTTTGCTAAGTTGATAATCGAGGTTGTCACACCTTTTTGTGGATTGAATCAAATACTGCAACGATGGTTGAACGAATTGTACTTGGAGATAAGATTTATAAGGCACAAGTGACATATGAGTTTTAGGTAAGATGAGAAATCATGATCTAATCGCAGACCTCAACGGATTTGTTATAGTTGCTAATAGTGCATTAGCCTACAAAAGAATTTTGGTTGTACTTAAGGAAGAACTGTGATTCTAAGTTAAGCACATCGGATGTCGTACACCACTTACCTATGAGTTACAAAGATTTATCGAGATATAGAAAATGTATTTTTGTGGGAGAAATGATAAGAAATATCGGAACTTTATGGATAGATGCATGACACGCCAACATGTTAAGATCAAACACCAATGACTGTCAAGATATTTGTTAAGACACATGATATCCTCGAATGAAAGTTGAGAGCATACAGATATTGACTTTGTTGTAAGTTAGTCGCGACAAGCTAAGGAAAATCACGATACGGATTATTTTTGACCGATTGATCAAATCTACATACTTTTTACAGATGACATATGGTTTAGATCGATTTACCTATTTGTACACAAGAGAAATAATGAAGATATCAGATACAGACACTAGTTCACTTTGAATATTTGGAGAATCTTGCGATGATGTATGGGAATAAAGTTAGATTTTAGTAGACCATAGGACAGATGAACAAACTGAAGAACAATCGAATTTTAAAGGACATGTATTTTTGGTTTTGAGAATCATATTTACTTTTAGTGTAGTTTGATTATAACAACAATTACTAAGCAACGATTATGATGGCCATGACGAGACAACTTGGGAATGAGAGGACGAGATCCTAGTAAGATATTTAGAAGTTATTGGCTTTAGTAAGTTAATTGAATTTCGAGAACAAAATTATTTTTAAGGGGGATAGTATGTAATATCCGAGATTTTATTTAGCCCTTTTATTAAGAATGTGATTTTTTTAGATTAGAATTTATAAATCCAAGCCCAATTCTCCAGTCAAATGTTTATTTACCCAAGTCCAAATTTTAAGCCAGGCCCAATTTCAGGCGAAGCCCAAATTATTTTAAGCCCAATATTGAAATCTTTCATCAAATAAAACACATGTGTCCAATTCTTTTGAAACTCTATAGGCGTCCGTTTTCCTTATCCATCAAAGATTTCGGTTTATCTCAAACACAACTCTTAGAATCCTAATATAATAATACTTTGTAACCCTAATTAAGCCTATAAAAACAAATCAACAGTCCTAGAAAAATTCACGTACTATCCTACTTCACCTTCCAACCTCATCTTCACATGTACACGGCTACCCTCCCAATACCAGAAATTCGTTTCCCAAACCATCCGAGCGGCAGCCGTAAACCACCATTCTCACGCCGTCGCTGGGAAACCAAACACCGATGCCCATCGAACATCCAAACCCAGTCTCGATTTTGCCAAAAAAATTCCGAACCCGCGCGAAACCCAGCAATCCCAAAATTGCCGCTGACCCGAGAAACCCAGCTAAAACCGAATCACTGTCGCGAGATACCAACCCAACCAATCTTGATTTTCGTCGGAAATCCCAAAAACCACCGTCAAGGAACAAACCAAAATCGCGTCGCCGATGGTGGATGAGTGTGACAAAGGAGAAGGAGAGGAAGTGAAAAAAAAAAGAAAGAAAGAAAAGGAGAAAGGGGTTGGGGCTGGACGATGGGAAACAGAAAAGGGAAGAAGATAAGAAGTAAAGGGAAAAAAAAAGAAGAAAGGAAAATAGACGGGTGAGGTACTGACGGGAAAAAGGTGAGATGTGCTGCAATTTGTATTAAGGGATTTGCAACCAAGGAGTTTACTTTTATTTGATTTGGGGATGTAACTTCCAGAAATTTCAATCCTACCCCTCCAATGTCTTATAACTCACAAATCAACCCATTCACTACAATAGTTGGCTGACTTTGATCTCAATAATGACCAAAACTTCTTTTTAGCATCTCACTTTATTAATTATTCCTCTAAAGCCCCTAATCAAGATTTAGGGTATTATTTTTTAAGTTTTATCAAATTTCTTTTTAGCCCCCAAACCATCCAAATTAGCCTTTAATTCCAATTTCTATTTTCAATTTCAATTTAGCCTTCAATTCTATTATATTTTTATGTTCCACCAAGCCCCTAAATTAGGATTTTTAGATTATTATTTTTAAGTTTAAGTTTAGAATATTTCGAGGTTTTGATTAGTGTTTTTTTTTCTACTTCTATGTTAGCCGACTTATCGAGCGAGGATTAGGAGTGCTTGCATCCAACACATTTAAATTCTACTTATTTTCAAGCTACGTTTCAAGGTGGGGTTTGTTTTCTAAACTTTATTGTCCTTGTTAAATGCTTAGATTATTTTGCATGAATATGTAGTACAGTTGTTTAGGCCCCATGAGTCAGGGACTCAAGAGGTCCGGGGTCGATGTATCCCTCAGGTGAAACCCCTGTAGTGCTACCCATGCCTATGTCTATGGTTTTTCTAAAGATCTATTCTATGTCCTATTGGATTGTATTTGCATGCCTATGTGAGATATCTGTGTATTTAGCTTGGACAATTTATACTCCACTGAGCTGTGTCGCTCACCCCACATATAACAAACTTTTCAGGTTAAGGAGTTGGCGATGGTTATTGGCGGTGGATAATGGATGGTCTATGAAACTACTGCAGTAATGTCTTTTAATTTTAGATGTTGTTTTCAATTGAGTAAGAAATTATTATACGATTATGCAACTGCTAGAGTGATGTCTTTTTTTAAATGTTAATTTTCAATTGAATAAGAAATTGTTAAACAAATTATTATTTTCAAAGTATTTACCTACGATGATAGACTCTGTGTGATAATTGATTTGTGTTGAGAATAAATGTCCAGTTTCTAGAAAATTTTCGAATTGAGATAATAAATGATGAATTATTATGATTTTCTAAGTTTATTTATGTAAATAGACGAAAATGGATTCTTCTTTTATAAATTAGTAAATGTGCGAATTTCTTATAAATAAACGAATATACAAATTTTCTACACCTTATAATTTGCTTCCGCTGGTTCTATTGATTTTGAATGAGATATATTTACAAGCCTATTTTCTCTTATAAATAAAAATAAGTACGCGATTTTTCAAAGTCTTTCATTGTCAAATGGTCTGTTTGAATTATATGTAGATGTCAGATTTTATTCAAATTAAATTATGTGATTACTTCCACTGTAATTATTGTTCTTTCAAAAATTTAATGGCTCTCTATAACGAGTTGTCTTTCTCATGTTTCTTATGGAAAAAAAATATACGGTAAAATGAATGTTTGCACACATTTTATAGTTCAAAATTTCGGGGCGTTACTTCATACACTAGACATTGAGAAAGTAATAACTCTGAAATGAGAAAGTAGGAAATTATTAATCAGAAAAGACATAGCACCTATTTACCAACTGAAATTATACACACATGCTAACTATCGAAATAGTGCTAGATATGTTCTGACTGCATAGTTTGCGAGTATGCTGTTTGTTTTCTCTGTGGGGTGGAAGGAATCCCAAAACACATATTTATTGGCATCCGAACATGTAAGGGGATTATGTTCATCACACAAATAGCTCATCTCAAACCTTCCAGTCCCACAACATGCAATTGCTGATTCTTCATAACCTGCAAAACATACAAACTAAAGTTAGTCGGAATCATGTTTGACACTAATTAGTTAGACCTTTTCTTTTTAGTAACGGTTGTAGGAATCATCTACACAAGTACCAAAATCTTGCTTTTTATTGCATTTAGAATTGTTTTTTGAGCAACAATGTGAATGTGTGACTGATTTGCCTATATATTTCATGTAATTTGAGTTGAGGGTAAAAAAGTTTTTGTCAAACTTACCAAAAGAATGAGGGTTCTGAATGATATCGTAAAGAATGGCATATGGATTGGTGAGGACCAATTGAAGTCCAGAGAGCTCCTTGTTCAGTGTCTCAACTAATGCATTCAACTTTTGATTGAAATCCATGGCTACGTGGTTGTATTCATCTATACAATCTCCTCCGGATGCTAAATTTGTTGTTCTCTCCAGCGGCAAGCAACCCATTGGAGGGAGCCCTGTCAAAGACATTTTGCGCGCTCCGAGCTCGTAAATCTGTGTTATAAAATTTCTTGCTATGCCTGCCAAAAACTTCTGGTACTCTTCAATGGAAAATTCTGATGATCTGTGTGGAAGCAGATAATAGTTTTCTAGGAAATCATTAGTGCCGATACTAATTATGTACAGTGCTTCACTCAAAACCTCTTGTGCCTTGTGGTTGCCCAGATAGTCTCTTAGACGGCTTTGGTACTCCTTGTAGTACTCCACTTCCTTCCATAGAGGTATTACAGACTACATTTGGAGTTCAGGTTGAGGTCAAGTATTAACATCAAAGGAGTTCCAACAGGTATTTTTATGCCAGGGATAATTTGTTTCTATTTTAGCCTAATTACGAAAAAACCCAGTTATCTTTTCAAAATTAATTACAAATACTCTCCTCATATTTGTTTCTATTTTATAAATTGCAGCACCCTCGGGAGACCGGTAGTACTATTTGTTTGGTAAATACAAACCTTAAGAGGGTATTTGTGATATTGAAAGATAACTGAACTCTTTTTGTAATTAGACTAAACTTGAGGAGTAGTTTTTGTAATTATCCCCGTAGGTACTTACAAGATCATTTTTTTAGGTAAATAAAACCTTAAGGGGGTATTTGTAATATTGAAAGATAACTGAAGTCTTTTTGTAATTAGACTAAACTTGAGGAGTAGTTTCTGTAATTATCCCCATAGGTACTTACAAGAACATTGGAGGTGACATTATCATAACCAGTCCCAGCTGAAGCAAAACAGACTCCTGTAGCAAAATCTTTAATGGTGTAAGCTGGATTCAAGTAAGCAGGAATGGTTCTTTTGAGCCCAAAGGCCTCTGAGATGAAATCTGTGGGAATCCGACCATTGGAAAACCGTCCCGTCGCTTGGCCACCATCAAAATCTCGTCCGTAAGGCTTGAAATTACTTTTTAGTACCGTTGGAATGTAGTTGTTGTTCCCAGAATCAACTGTGGAATCTCCAAACACGATTATCGATGAAACTTTGGTATCGGTTTTGAGGATTTGAAGGAGGATTTGGAATATAAGGATCAAAGGAATAGAAGCCAATGCCATTTCTGTATTCTTGCTTGAAACAGGCTAGTTAGGAGTATTTAGAAGAGATATATATATATAGAGAGAGTTTGTTGCGAGATTTAAGTGTACTTAACAAGTTGCTCCACTTGTCTTATAGGTATTTAAATGAGAAAAGCAAGATGTGTAGGAATCATAAATTCTTTTCAACGATGATGACGGTGCAACACAATTAATCATTACATTAATCTTAAGACTTTTAAAGCAATTTACATAATCCTGTATGGTCTTAATTTGAGATTGGAGCGAAACTGTAAATCATATATTTCAGATTTCATCATTTGCATCTGTACTTTTGTCTGAATTGACTAGTAAAGAAGTTCACTACAAGATTTGGTGTAAATCACCTAATATCTTATATCTGATGGTTAGGAAAATTTCCTTCCTAAAGTTTAGGGTATATTTGGATTTATGTATTAGAGGTAGAGTAGGTCTCTTGTAGGACCGTCTTACGAATCTTATTCCGTAAGAAGGATCCACCCGCCCCTAGCCCACCTGTTATTTAAAAAAAAAACCATTTCAGCGCTCCACAAGATTCAAACCCACGCGCCTACACAGAGTTAAGGTGGTGTTATACCACTACACCACTAGTATTTGTTGTGCAATTTCAGTATAACCATGTATATAAAGTCATTCATAAATACGCTTGGTAAATTGAATAAAAATTAAAAACGCCTCTAAATGAAGAGGCTAAGAATCGAACTCAAGTCTATTAAAAAACATGATACATTATCTCAATAAATGGATACTTATAAAAGTGTTACTTTAACTACATCATATTTATTTTTTATTTTTCCTCTTTTTTGTTCCTAGTTTGTAACTGTATTAAGAAATCTGATACTTTATCTCAACAAACGGATACTTTTACTTATAAAAGTGTTACTTTAACTATATCATATTTATTTTTTATTTTTCCTTCTTTCCTTCATTCCTAATTTGTGACTATATTAAAAAAAAATGACACTTTATCTCAAAAAATAGATACTTTAATGTATAAAAGTGTTACTTTAACTCTGTTATATATATATTTATTGTAATATATTCATAATTTGTGACTATATTAAAAAATATGTTACTTTATCTCAAAAAACAAATACTTTTATTTATAAAAGTATTACTTTAACTCTATTATATTATTATTCATCTTTCTTTGTATTTATTATTAAAAAATGTAATACTTTATTTAAAAAACAAATATTTTTACTCTTAAAACATGATTTTTGTCTCAAAATATATATAATTTTACTCATAAAGGTGTTACTTTAACTCTTATATAATTATTTTTCCTTCAATGTAATGTAATCATAATATGTGGCTATATTAAAAAATATGATACTTTATCTAAAATAACCGATACTTTTCTCATAAAACTGTTACTTTAACTGAGGAGGAAAAACAGAAAAAAAAAAAAAAAAAAAAAGGCAACAGGTGTTTTGACCCGCAGACCTGGTCAACAGTATATATCCGCGGGTCAAATAGGATCCGTCTTACAGATTGAGACCTGTAAGACGGTTCTACATGAGTTTTTGCCTTAAAGGTAAGACTTTCAAATTCCTAGTAACAGGTTCGATAAGCCTGTCGGAATATTTTATAGATAATTACAAAAACTACCATTAGATTTAGTCTAATTAAAAAAAACATTTATCATTCAAAATCACAAATACCCCCTTAAGGAATTACAAACATGTCCTGTTTGTATTTACTTAATAAATGACCTCCCCTAATGAGGGTGAATCGTGTAAAATAGAAATAAATATAATGGAATATTTGTAATTTTGCAAGATCGCCAGGTTTTTTAATTTTCAAATTAGATTGAACGATAAGGGTTAAAGACAACTTATTCAATCAACTCAGTAGAAGTGATAGCTGTGTCCTTTTCAACCAACTTATTAAATGGATATTGTTTTTTTCTTAGCTTAAAAAAGTGTATTTTCTTTTTATTTTTCGGTAGGTTCCGTTCCATACGTGTCTTTTCACGTTTCACGAATTTCTTTCTCCTCTGTTTTTGTATTCTAATAATATCTTCTAGTTGTGAGGCGAGCCGTGTTTTTTTGGATTTTAGTAAAAAGAAACCAGAAACACAGAAAAAAAGGTTCAAATTCTAACTTTGTGCAGAACTTGCGGTTGGGTATGAGGTTTGGATATTGTTACGATTATTGCATCATTCACATTGTTGGTGTCATTATTAAGTTGGTGGGGACCGGCAAAATTGTATCTTCATATGTTCTTTTCTTTTTCTTCTTCTTCTTCTTTTTTTTTTTTACTTCTTTTATATACAAAATTCTTCTATATAGAATTACAGAATTCTTCTATACAGAATTAAGAGAGTGTTTGGCTAAGTGTATTTTAAAAAACGAATTAAGCTTTTAATCTTATAAGATGTTTTAAAAGCTTAGAATATGTTAGATCTATTTTGGAAATAAATTGTTGAAGTGTTTGAATAGAATAAGGTCATGAAGTTTATAAAATGTTAGTAATTAGAGTTTTTTAATTAAAATTGTCAAAATGAATGAAAGTTGTTAAAATTAGATTATATTCTGAAAATACGATGGGATCTCCAACCTTTTTAAAACAACTAGCTTATAAGCTTCTAATATCTTATTTTGTGAGCTTCTAAGATCTTTTTTAAAAGAAAAAAAAAGAATTACCACGTTAAATATCTTATAGAATTTTTTGAAAGAACTTATAAACTCTGCCAAACACCTCTTTGTACACTTGATTAAAAGGATACCAGACTTTACAAGTTGCAACTTCCCACACATAATGTGTGGATGTGAGATAATGCACTAAATTTTTTGGGCCCAAATTATTTTAATTAGATTGTTTGTTAGATATAGGTCACAATAAATTTCTTTGAGTCTTGGACAAACAATCTAACTAGAAGAGCGTATGGTACTGTTGGAGGAATGAAATTGTCATACCTTCATTTCCATAAAAATGAAAACCAGATTCGGCCAATTTTACTAAAGATTTTAATGTGATCCAAATCCGCCAGTGAGTTATTTTAATGGGAAATTTGAAAAATTGTCCTTCACATGGAGTATTAATAAAAAATGTCCCCAAAATATTAAAATTTGATTTATGCCCTTACACCCTACTGCCCACCTAATTGCTCATCTCACTGTCCATCGAATTATGTTCAAAGAAAAAATCGAATTTGCAAGTTTTTTTTGCAAATTTCAAGAATAGTTATAATTACATATTCATTATCTATACTATATCTAACAACGTCATATTATATTTGATGTTGCTTTTTTTCACAGACCACTCCAAGTCAAGGATTCTGATAAAAGTCAAAATTTTCTCCCTCTGAAGTTGGAAATCTTATGTGGTGGGAACTAGCCTGCAACACCAGCAAACATTAGACGGGCCCTGGGTTGTCCCAGGGAGGCCCATTCGATGCTCAAATCAGTTCAGTGAACGAGAAAAAACCTTGAACATAAGTAAAGTACTGAATTTAAATTATGCGAATTGACTTATAAATGAGATGGAGGGACCTTTATATAATTGGGTAGCGGGCCTTATGGGTCGCGTAGGAGAAAACAGCGCGTGGGTCGAGTAATTTTGTTTGTAGCCCACAATTAATAAGTAATATTGGGTAATTAAGGAGATTAAATAAATGCACAAATTAAATTAAAATGATAATAATAAAAGACCTTTTTGCCCACATCTTAAGCCCCCAGCTCCCGTGCTGCAGAAGCTAGAATGATATCGTGTTGGCTTGTCTTATTCTTTATCTTGTCTTTGTTTGAGATGTCTTGGTCATTCTTGCACAAGGGCAAGCTTGGAAAAAGCGTTTTAACCATGTCTTCAAGATATAAAAATGATCTCTCTACTTTTTTCCAATTTTGAATTTTCTTGCTTAGTAGAACACTTAGTGAAATTTTGTTGAGAGTTGAGAAAGATGTCCATGCAGAATTGGAGTGAAGAGCGGGAGGAGTCAATTGGTGAGGAGAGGGAGAGCTCCCTGGGAGCCAGGGAGGGCGCCCGGTAGCACCAATAATGCGCGGGAAAGGCGTGTCTCCATGCCTTTCCGCGTGGGGGAGTGTGCACCCCCGAGGGACATCTCGTGCCCCCTGGTCCATTTTTCCTCGCACGTGCATCTGTATTGTCCAGAATTTTTCTATGTTTCGAGTTGGGTTTCGAATCCCAGTACTTCATCATTTTTGCTTGGGGTCCAGGGTGTCACCGACCAGTCCATGTCGGGTTCCATTGTTCCGTTTCTACCCTTGCCCGTTGGCTTTGATATTTCTTCATTGGCTCCAGAGTTGTGTTTTGTTAGCGGGGGAGTTGTGGAGCTCCCGTCAAGTTCAAGTCCGAGTGAAGAGGCTTCTAGGGAGGAGTCTGAAGGGGAAATCCCAAATGAGGTTCCTTGGCCTAAGTATCATCATAGGCTTCCACCTGAGAGTAGAGCTATTGTTCCAAGAGAGTTGGTGAGCAAAGTTACTTCCCATTTTCTTCGTAGGTTGAGGGAACAATTATAGTTGCCCTCGGAGTTTCGTATGTTGGCTCCAGGGCCAGAGGATATGCTCACTCATCCTTCCATGAGCTTCATCACGATAAATGTATTTTGTTTATCTATTGTCTATACCATTCATCAGGATAATTTCCTTGTGGCGGTTCTTGGATAAGTAGAGGTATGCATTGTTCACCTTAAGCTTATGTGTGCATACGGGGGTATGAGCATGCCATGAGGAGGTTGGAGATGCCAATTACTGTTGATGGGTTTCATTCCCTATTCTATGCGAATAAGTCTTTGGGAGATACCTTCTTTCATTTCATTCCTCGCCATCAGTGTAAGTTCCTCACGGGGCTCCCTCTCCTGGCGGGCTCTAGAAGGATGCCTTTTTCTTTATGAAGGATAATTGTTGGGATGTTCCCCACGAGTGGGTTTCCGAGGCTGAGTCGGCGCGTGGCATGACTTCTTCTTGCCAGGAGATGGTGGAGATTTATAAATCAAAGGGGTTGTTTGATAGTCTCTTGGATGTTTGAGAGTTATTGGGTATCCAATATAATTTACTTTCATTCCTTTCTCTTGCTCCTTACTTGTGTACTTTGCTGTTTTTTAATATTGTGTTTTGTTTGCTTTTCAGGAAATGATAGTTACAACATTGTTGAGTTGATGACTTTCAAGAAGAAAGAGAAGGAGAAGACCAACAGATTGTCTGCTGCTGGGGAGAACTCAATAGCTCGGGAGAGCGTGGCTTGCATCCTCACCGGTCGGGTGGCGACCTACACTCGGGTTCTCGCCCTGTTGGTCATGTGGAGGCTGCTTCTGCTACTTGGCCTCCTCCCAACTCTTTGGGGGGAAAGAGGCCTCGGACCGAGCCTGATGAGTTTGCTCCCAGGACCGTTGGCCCGTGGGTTCACTTTTCTGGCAGCGTGAACCACTGTGAAGGGATTTAATCTCATTGGGACTTCACGGATATGTGCATGGGCTATACTATCATGAGGGGAGCACTTTCTACCGATGATCAGTCTGTTCTGGGATCATTGCCTTCAAGGACAGTGAGACCCACCTCTGCAGAGATATTGCTAGGGTAAGTTTTGTGGTTACTTTATGCTTTAGAGTCGATTTCACGATTCTTTTGTTTAGTTGAGCATATGCACAATTTTGTGTAAGTGTTGAACCTTCTGGTTTCTTCACGCTAGCGAGGTGAGGTGGTGGAGACAGAGGATCATTGTCTACAAGGTGAGGTGAAGAGCTTAAAGGAGAACGCCAGTCAGCATAAGGGCAAGGTGACTTGTCTGAGAAGTATGACTGGATGAAGTTTAAGTTTGAGCGCGAGACTGAGATGGGCTAGGTCTTTCTTTAGTCATCTTCTAGCGCCCAACTGTTGGTCAGGGAGGTCCGGTGCTATGGAGACTGATAAGGCTTCCTTGGATTATCGCTCCGAGCTAATAAGAGAGCCTTCCACTTTCTTCTACAATGTGATTCGCCATTGCCGGAAGCTGCTACAGGAGAATGGGAAAGATTTCCATGAGGTGATAGGTCTCTTGGACTATGAAGTCTCCGATGAGGAGGATGAGGGAGAGATTGAGGCTTTGCAGGATTTTCATGGAGGAGCTAATGGTACGGGTTGCACCGACTAGAGCATAGCTGGCATCGGGAATGTTGCTGAGGAGGATGGAGCCCCCAGACTTGAGTAGTTTGATAGTTATCTCGATCGCATTGGGCTTTTATTTCCATCCCACCTGTTTAGGGCTTACTTTCCGTACTTGAATTTTTTTCTTCATGTTTTCTTGAGACGTTTCATTGCCTTTGAGGGGCTAGATGATGTTGTGTTACATTGCTCTAATGCTTATGTTCATGCTTTTTCTTTATGCGTGTTAGCGATTTTTGCATTATTCATGATGTTTGAGTATAACTCTTGTCCATGGGTACTTGTTTGCATTTCTAGCAGAGATGTGTCCTTCCTCTTGGGAGGAGACATTAGTTTTTCCGGAGTGATCAAAGGTGCCTTTATGGAGGCCTGGGACGCCCTTCCAGAGTCTCGGAGGGGGTGCCTTTCCAGAGCTTGGGGTAGCCCTTCCGTAGGCTCAAAGGTGGCACTCTTTCGAATATTTTGATGGGCCCCCTTCCGGAGCCCTGACTCCAATTGTCCCTTGGGCTACACGCTTATTCGGGGTGGGTGAAGGATCCTTGCATTTGCATACTTGTTCGCACATGTGTTAGCATATTTTTTGTTTTTTATGTCGTATGTTCGTGTGGTGTAAGTTTATGAGGATCCCTTGTGCGGAGACCCCTCTCTTCCGAGAGCCGGAGGAGATAAAGTTTATTAGGATCCCTTGTGAAGATACCCCTCATCTCCAGGAGAACCGGACGATGGAAAAATTTATTAGAATCCCTTATGAGGAGACCCCTCCTCTCCGAGAGCACAGGACGAGGGAAAGTTTTGTTAGGATCCCTTGAGATGAGACCTCTCTCATTCGGGAACACCAGAAAAGGAGAAGTTTTATTAAGATCCCTTGTGAGGAGACCCCTCCTCTCCGAGATCACCAGATGAGGAAAAGTTTTATTAGGATCTCTTGTGAGGAGATCCCTCCCCTCCAGGCACGCTGGAGGAGGGAAACATTTATTAGGATCACTTGTGAGGGGACCCCTCCCCTTCGGGAGCACTGGAGGAGGCAAAAATTTATTAAGATCCTTTGTAAGGAGACCCCTTCCATCTAGGAGCGCTGGAGGAGGAAAAAGTTTATTAGGAGCTCTTGTGAGGGAAACCCTTCCCTCCGCGTGCGCCGGAGGAAGGAATGCCTTCATTGTTGAAAAGAGTGCATGATTGGTCAATTAACTGCGTATAAGTAATCACATCGAGAAGGTGAGAATAGATCATAACTTGCATTTATTATTCATGAATAAGTAATAATCAGAGCTGGCTTGTAGGCCAGAAAAAGTTAAAATAGTATTTTTTTTACGCCTCTTGGGTGGAAAATAACTGAAAGCAAAAGCAATAACTTTTTACGCCTGAGCGGAACATGCATTGAAAGAGGATAAAAATGTAAGGGTCCCCGGAGAATGGAGTGAAACTGGTGCCTGGAGGAGCTAGCAAGATTCGCGACTCCTAAAGTTGCGTGGCGCCTTCGCTGTTTTGTTGGGGGGAACTTGCCCATATTCAGTATAGCCATGTAGCATTCCCTTATAGTCTTGATACCTCTAATGGTCTCGCCCACTCCCATCTCCATGGAGAACTTCGGCTTGAGGTGAACTACGGAGGGAATGGCCCGGAACTGGTTCAGGCTGAGGCTCCCCAAAATCATGTTGTATAGAGATGGAGCATCCACAATAATAAATTGGACCATCTTAATGACGCGTTATGGGGCGTCCATCTCTAGTGTGAGTGGTAAGTTGACCTTGCCAGTAGACTTGATCATTTCCTCAATAAAGCCAATCAGTGGCGCTAAGATCAGAACAACCTGTGCATGATCAATATTCATCCTTTCATACGTGTCTCAAAAAATAACATCCATCGCTCTGCCCGTATCTACCAAGACCCTCCGGACCACAAAGTTAGCCATCATGACAGAGATGACAATGGTGTCAGGTGGACTTGGTTTTGCAGAATGTAGTATTGCGTGCCAAAGGTAATAGGCATGCTCTTGGCTTGGGACAAGTCCATAACTCTTCTCTTGGATGGAGCCTCGTTATGGAGTCCCCCTCGCTCTTTGTTGCATTATTGGAGGGCACTCCTAGCGTCCTTCGCTTTTGGTCCTCTGGAGATCAAGTTGATGACTCTGACCACGTGAGTATCACGCCTTTCATCTTCACGCGGATCTAGGGGGCACTAAGCCCGCAGGGGTTCATATTTGTGTGGCTTTGGGTCATGGAGGAGTCTGCTTAGATCCACGTAGTCCTTCAAGTAACCCTTTTGGTTGAGTCGTTTCATCTCTTTTTTCAGCACGAACAATCACAGCCTCACAGGTCGTGTGCCCTTGTCCTTATGGTAGCGACAATATAGATTTGGACAGAGTCTTATGGGATTATTATTCATTGGCTAGGGCGGACCGATGATCCCTTTCTTCTAGGGGGCGGTCGGTACTTTCGCCACTGGTGCATTCAGAGAAGTGAATTTCGTCCTATACTCCTTCCTTTGATCCTTCCGACGATGATTTTTTTTGTCATCTCTAGTCTTACGCTTAGCGCTAGGCTTCAACTTGGTGGACTCTTCTACCCGGATATGCTTCTCTTCTCGGCTGAGTAACTCCTCCAGGGTAGAGGGAGGTTTCCCGGTCAAGGACTCCTTCAAACGGCCCTAGAGGAGGTTCTGAATAGGATTCTGTCCAAGGTCTCATGCTGGATATAGGTAAATTCATTGACGGCTTCCACGAATCTCTTCATGAAGTCCCACATCGACTATCCTTTCTTTTGTCTCACTTGGAAGGGATGAGCAATGGTCTTGGGACACATTCGGTTGATGGAGAACTATCGCATGAAAGCTTCAGTGAGCTTGTCCATTCCAAATATTGATCCCACCGGAAGTTGATTGAACCAGGAAAACGCTCGGTTCGTGAGAGTAATTTAGAACACTTTGTAGTAAGAAGCGTTCGTCATGTCATAGAGATTCGCTTTCGTGTAGAACTTGTCTAAGTGCTTCAGGGGGTCTCCAGTTCCATCATACCCCAAGATTTAGAGGTCTTAATACCTGAGGGCACTGGCTCAGTGATAAGTGTAAAATATATGTGCATTTATGGGATTATTTAGATATATATTTGATACATTTTCATGAATATTTAGTGTATTTTTGTTGGTTTCCTTTGTTGGGCGTGATACTATGTATTCTTGTATATTTCTTTCCAAGAAACTGAGCTTTATATGAAAAGATATCAGTAAGACGACCCGGACAAGAATGTCGAATGCTAAGAGACGATCAAATATGCGAAGAAAACGACGAAGAACAAAACACACGGTATGCCCGTGTATTATTACACGGCCATATGAATTGTACCCGTGTCAGTTTACACGTCTGTGCCACTTGGTTAAGGGAAGATTTTCAGACACAAAGTACACGACCCACCCGTGTGAAAATACACAGTCATGTTCAGTGTTCGCGCCAAAAACAGAGTCCAAAACCAAATACACGACCTGGTCGTGTGAAAATACACGGTTGTGTATTATGTCTGTGGGCTAAATTTATTTTCTAATTTCATCGGGACTCTACCAGGGATCTCTCAAAGCATATATAAAAGGAGACCAAGCCCTAAAGTTGGAGATACAATTACACACGAAATTTTAGAGAAAAACCCACGATACAATGAAGAACAACACAAGACCTCTTCCAACTATGAAGGCACAAGGGTTCAAGATTGTGAAGAATGATCCATCAACACAAGAGAGGTCCATCATCATAGTTTAGAGCTTTTGTTTTGTACTTAATTTAATGTCAAACTATTTGTTTTCAGTTTTGTCTATTAATTTGCAAGCAAATATGTTAGGCTGGATCTCTTGATCCTAGGGCATGATCATGTTAATTCTAATTTGATTGTTTCTTCTTAATAGGTTTCTTGTGTTCTATTTATAGATTCGTGTGCTTAATGCCTTATAGATTATTTGGCCAATAATTTTCATGTTTTATTTGTTAGTTCAAAATTGGAGAGATGAGATCTAACTTGTGATAAACGAATTCATAACATAAATGTGTATTGAGTCGGGAGACCTATAAACGTTTGTGGGGGTTTACTTCAATTCTAAATGCTTTTGGGAATTGATATTAATTGTTGAGTAGGGATACCTTCAATTCTTATTGATCAACGGTTTATTTGCACTTGGGATAGGGAATAAACTACTTTACGAATTAAATACATAGATACACAAAAACTGGTTTTGATGAAACATTAATTGGAATTAATATTGATGAAGCATGTTGAGATTATGTTCCTAGGATTGCTTTTCATAATTATTTGAAATCTTGTGAAGTTTGGGTTTTCAACGATGCTTAGATATTTTAGTTGAAAATTTTAGGTTTAGTTTAGATAACACTTTTGGTTTTCGATCACTTCAATAAAATTGGAGTGTAACATTTACTGTACTTTATGTGTTTCGTATTAAATCCCTAAGGAATACGACCTTGCTCGCTGCTATTTGCTAGCTACACCGTACGCTTGCGGTTTAATGAAAAAAATTTCACTATCAAGTTTTGGCGCCATTGGGGATGGAGTGCCCAAACAATCATCCTATGGCCCGTGTTATGCAAAAACTTAAGAGATTACGGTTCATTCTTCGTCAGTGGAACTACACGGTTTTTGGAGATGTACATCGACAGGTTGAGGAAGTGCATCAGAATCTTACGGATTGTCAATCTCACATCTCCGCATTTGGGTATTCTGATAGCATTATTCAAACAGAGCTTGATTACATAAGGATCTTAATCAGCTGCTTAACAGACAATATGAGTTGTTGCGCCAGAAAAGCCGAACACAGTAGTTGCAGGATGGGGATCGTAACACCGAGTTTTTTCATCGGAAATTACGCGCCAAGAGGTCTTGAAGTTATGTCACTCATATGATTGTAAACGGGCAAATGACGGATGATCAACAACAAGATCGAAGTCATATTATCCAATATTATGAGCACTTTTTTGCGAAATCGGATAATGGTACTATTGATTACTCCATGGTGGAAAATGTTATTATCCAGCGGTTAAACAGGAGGAAAATTCCAGGTTGTGCTCGATCCCTACAGATGACGAGATCAAGGTAGCCGTTTTCAATTTGAGTCCTGATAGCGCGCCAGGGCCACGATGGTTTTGGGGGACATTTCTATCATAGTTCTTTGGGATATTATCATTTGTGGATATTTTGCCATTTGTTAGATCATTTTTTGTTAGCAACAGATCGCCTAAAGGGTGTAACTCAAGCTATATGGTTTTAATTCGAAGAGTAACAACGTGGCTCGGGTGGAGGAATACAGCCAATTATCTTAAGTAACTTCCTGTTCAAGACGATTACTAAGATCTTAGCCGTCGATTTGGGGATATTTTGAAAGAGCATGTGCATGGTATGCAATTTGGGTTCATTAAAGGAAAACAAATTCATAATCGCATTGCCTTGGCTTAACCGGAAGGAGTTAATTGCCTCCTTAACCGATCTAGGACGCCTAATATGATTCTTAAGGTGGATATTAGAAAAGCTTTGATACTTTGAGATGGGAATTTATTTATCGTGTCCTTCGACGTATGGGGTTCGACCATGGATTCTTGCGTTGGGTGATATCAATTTTTAACTCGGCCAGGATTTCGATTCTTTTTAATGGGGTCCGGAGGATACTTCGAGATGCACTCGGGAGTTCGTCGGGGAGATCCTCTCTCCCCTTCTTTTCGTGCAAAACCAAGATGTTTTAGCGCGTGCATTGGATATGGCTATTCAGTGAGGACATATCTCTCAATTTAAAACTTTCCGCAACTTCAAAGATGCCTCCGTGTTTGTTATATGCGAGATGATATTCTTATCATGACAGCAGCTTCTTGGGAGAATTGTCAATATATTAAACGTATTCGACTGATTATGGACGCATTTCGCGCCAAAGAATTTAATCCGAGATAAGACTAAGGTCTACTTCCGTGATAATACGCCCATTCGGATTATGAGAAGAGTTCAGACTAACCTACAGATCACTCGTGGTACATTCCCCATCACTTATTTAGGAGTTCCCTTGTTCAAAGGGGCGCCTAAAATAAGATATTTTCAGCCCACGCATGATAATTGCATCTAAATTTAAAAGGTGGAAAGGCACGTCCCTTTCGATGGTTGGCCGTATTACTGGTCAACTCTATCATTTCTAGCTCATTTGTTCACTCAATGCTTGTTTATCGATGGCCGAGAACGTTGCTCAAATCAATGGAAAAAGCTATGAAAAATTTATTTGACCGGGATACTACCAAGAAAGGTTCGATTACGGTCAATTGGGCTAGATGTTGTGCACCTAAAGAGGAAAGAGGTTTGGGAGTTCGCTCTCTTGTGGCGGCAAACAAAGCTTTTCTTATGAAGGCTGCAAGGAAGTTGATCCAACCTAAATCTATGGCTTTCGACATTTTGCGGAAAAGATATTTCAATGGTGCGCCAAGATTGGCTTATATTGGATCGTTTATCCGTCGGGCTTGCGCCGGTGGTCTTGGATCTCATCTCCCAATCGCTACCGGATTAGGGGAACAACTGGAGTTCGATTCTGGTTGGACAACTGGTTAGGCTACTCAATTACAGATCGAATTGGTATTCCGGCTCATATGCATCAATATTATGAATACCCAATTTCGGATTATTTTTACAATGGGGTCTGGCACTTTACAGAGGAATTCATTGTGGAATATACGGGGATTGTCATTGAGATTCTTAATTTTCCGATTGCTCCGCACTCGATTGATAGACGTGTGTGGATTCATTCCAAAGAAGGTAACGTATCATCTAAGGAGGCTTACACACTTGTTCGGAATCACTTCCCGGAGGTGCAATGGGGTAAGTGGATTTGGTCTTTACACATACCGTTGCGAAGATCCATCACCGTTTGGAGAACAATTTATAACCGATTACCAGTGCTTGATAACATCCGTGGATCCTGGGGTCCCACAGCTTGTTCATTATGCTACGCCGACTCGGAGTCAGTTGACCATTTATTCACAAGGTGTCGTTTTGCGTTGGAAATTTGGAAATGGATCCAAGACACTTTCGAGGTGCATATGCCTCATGATGGAGGAGTAAACCATCTCTACGTTTGGGCAATTCAACAGAGATTCAGTCCACAACTTGCTTCTATCTGGAAAGCAGCGATCATTTCAACTATTTGGGTAATTTGGAATGCACGAAACGAGTGGATTTTCAGGGATGTTAGGCCACATCACACGACTGCTATCATCATGATCGAGCGTTTATCGTAGAATCGCCAGCCCAAAGATGGCAACTATATGTCCAACTCGGTATACGATCTTCTATGCTTAAGAAGGCTCTGTGCGGGGACGGCCTAAACCACCAAGCGTGATCAAGTACGTCAAATGGTATCCTCCACTACCAGGATGGATGAAAGTGAATACGGATGGATGTGCGTGGGGAGCACAAAAGGCGATGTATGGCGGCGGGTATATTTCAAATTGCAGAGGATTTTTCACTAGATGTTTTATTCATAATGTTGGTAGCGGTTATGCTTTTGAATCAGAGTTAATTGCAGCGATGACGGCGATAGAGCGGGCGTTTAAACGTGGATGGATCAGGTTGTGGTTAGAATCGGACTCAATGTACGTATGCGGGCTCGGGCGGAAGCAAGATCTCTTAAAGTTCCATGGAAGTTCCTAGCCGGATGGAGGATGACTCTTCACTATATCTCTCACATGGAGTTCGGGTATCACATATTTACAGAGAGGGCAACAAAGTAGCGGATAAAGCGTCGAAGATGGACGCCCCTTGGATTGGTCGCACACTATTCAGTCGATTGTCACGAGTTACATGAAGACCGCCACGCATGATTTCACTTCGTTTTGCATAGTTTTGGGGTACTCTTTTTCCTATCAAAGGTTTTTCCCTTTGGGTTTTACTTTGATAGGTTTTAACGAGGCCCCAATTTTGGCTATCTGCTTGGCTTGTAAGCAGTTCATTGACACTCATTTGTGTGCACGCTATTTTGAATCTTTGTGACGTTTCGCTTTTGTTTTATGCTAGCTGCTTGGCTTGTAAGCAACACCTTCTTTTCTTTTTATATATATTTTATCATTTTATCGAAAAAAGTTTTGGCGCCATTGTCGAGGATTGAAAGATTCAACATAGATATAGTAATAAGAAATTCAATCCTAATTGAAACACTATCTTTTATTTTCTTTGATTTTAACATTGTTTTTGTTGAGTGCAGATGGTGCATGATCACGCATTCCCGATCAGTTGAACCGATACCCATTGACTTGGAGATTGAAAAGACAGAAAAGTAGTTGAGAAAATGGTCGAAAGCAATGGCAGAGAGAAACGGTGGGAATGGTGTGAACAACAGAAACAATGAGGAGCATCCATTGGTTCCACAGAGTGCTAATGGACAGAATCCAATAGGGAAAAGGCCTGTGAGAAGGGCCGTGAGAAATTATTTCCAGCCAGAAGCTAATATGAGATATGGGGGAGTGGCCCGTCAGCCGATCAACGCAAATAACTTTGAACTGAAACCAACATTGATCCAGATGTTATCACAAAACCAATTTGGGGGGAGAGTCGTAGAAGATCCGAGTGCGCATCTGACACAATTCTTAGAAATTTGTACATATTAAAGATGAATGGTGTTTCTGGGGATACCATTCGTTGTCACCTTTTTGCATTCTCCTTACGCGATAAGGCCAAAGGATGGTTATCTTCATTGACACTACCCGCTGCGAACTGGGCATATTTTAGTCAGAAATTTCTCGCTAAGTACTTTCCCCCAAGTAAGACAGTGTAATTAAAAAGCGAGATCGCTCAGTTTATGCAGTTTGATGGAGAGTCGTTGTATGAGGCATGGGACAAATTCAGGGATTTACTGAGAAAGTGCCCTCAACACGGATATACTGATTACCAACAAGTGCAGTACTTCTATAATAGTTTAAGTGGAAATACAAGAACTATTATAGATTTTGCACTAAAACTACTTGAGGAGATGGCAAATAATGGTTACCAATGGCCATCCGAGAGATCCAATGTCAAACGAGTGGCAGGGGTTCATGATGAGGATGAGATTGCCATGTTAACCGAGCAAGTATCCGTGCTAAATATGAAGATGAACGCGATCCAGCAAGTGACTCCGAGAGAACCCATAGTTGTTGAAGAATAGGCGAATTTTGTGGGACAACGAAACTTCAATAACTATAGGAACAATCATACACTCACACATTACCATTTGGGGATGCGAAATCATGAGAACTTCTCTTATGTTAACAATATAAATATTTTGTATCCACCTCCGGGTTTTAATGTGGGAAATCGAGTAGGGGGAGTCGACTGGAGATAAACTATTTGTGAGGAGATGTTAGCCTCATTTATTCGAGAGACGAGAGCTAGACTAAATAAAGATGAGGCTAAAATAGATAGAATTGAGGTACATGTTGCTCAACTGAACACGAACGTCAATGCGGGATTAAAATATTTGGAAACACAAGTGGCCCAAAATGTTACAACAGTGGGAACCCAACAACAAAAAGGCAAATTCCCAAGCGATACAAAATTAAACCATTGGGAACAGTGCAATGCCATTCATATGAGAAATGGTGCAGGATACGAGGGCCTGAAGATATCAACCAATGTAGACCAGAGAAAGCAGTAAGAAAACCAGGCATGGCTGAAGACGTAAAACTTAGTGCTTTCGGGAGGCAACCCAAATTTTAAATCGCCTTTGTTAATTTGATTTTGATTTTTACTAACTTAATTTTTAGTTTTATTTATTTTTGTGAGTTGTTGTGTAGGAGGTGTCATGACATTCTCCGGGTTTTTGCAATAAAAAAATCGAAAATCATTTCACATGGACCGTGTGAATTCGCAGGGCCGTGTGAATTGCTCGAACATGCAGGCTACAGAGACAGAATAAATGGACAGTCCTGTAAAAATACACGACCGTGTAAACTGTCTGTGTGGAAGACAGAGAGCAGCAGCAAAATACATGGCCTTTTTCAGTTTTTTTCACCTTCCTTTTAATTCCAAACACTCCAAATTTATCCCACTTCTTCTTCTCTCAACCCTAGGTCCAAAATTCTTTTCAAATACACCTCTCCCATCTAAAAAATTCTTCAATTCACACATCAAATCTTCAAGCTAGGTTTTATATAACTCTCTCTCTGTCTCAAGAAATTCACCACAAATTTCTTCCAATTTTCCATCTTCACTTGTTCTTCTTCAAGTTTGGGAGAAGGATTTCGAAAATTTCCAGATTTTTCAAAGTTTAATTCTCAAATTCATGGCTTCAAGAGGAATAAATGGTGATGCTAGGAGAAATACTAGAAGAAGAAGTGAGCCAACTCCAGAACCCGAGCTGGAGTACGAGAATTCTCCAACATTATCCTCACGGATGAGACACATCGATCCCATTTGGAGAATCTCTTTATCCGAGATAGAATTTCAACAAGGTATCCCATGAGCAATGCCTCACTATTTTAGGATTGTTAAATGATTTTCGTGCTTTATGTGGGAGAATAGATTGGGATATATTGTTGAATGGTAATTAGCTAACTTATGTAGTTTTAACGCTTGAGCTTTTGAGTAGCTTTGAGTTGGTTACTAGAAAGAGGAATTTGATGGGGGTGGGGTTTAGAATGGCGAATGAGCTGAGAGATCTTACAATAGATGAATTGAATGCGATATATCAAACGCCGACGTACAGGTAGAAGAACACGAGGAGTTTGATATCGTTGAATTTCGAATAACAGGGCGTAGAATTTATATACCGGGTACCTCATAAGATTCAAGTATTAGAAATCCCATTTTCCGATATATGCAGCGTTCATTGGCAGAGACTGTGTTTGCTAGAAAGGATAGTAAGGGGGTGATCTGTACGGATTAGATGTTTATCTTATGGTGTATGGCTTCAGGCACTGAGGTGGTGCCCAGTGCTTGGGCATTTATTGCTCGCCAGTTTGATAAGGTGAAAAATCAGCAGAAATGGGGGATTTGTATTGCAGGGTTGATTACACCCATAGCAGAGCACTTTAATATCGATTTTAGCATCTATCCAAATACGGGAGGTGAGAGAAAAATCAATTTGAATGTCCCGTCCGCCATGAAAATGATTCAATTTGATGGGCAAGATTAATGGCTTTTACATGCAGAACATACTAATATTAAAATCCCTAATTCGGATGCTACCTCACTTCGCGAATGGGGTAATTAGCTTATGAGGGGAGGACAAGCTGCAACCGCACAAGGAATTGAGGTTGGGAATGAGCCACAAGTTGCGACTGATAGGTCAGAATCCTCTAGGCAAGGAGGCTGGAAAACGGGGGATTTGAGCTAAATGATTGAGCAATTGAAGGTCCATGTGGGATGTTTAATGGACAATACATACCAATTGCATGCTATTGTTAATGAGTTTCACACTGAAATACTTGCAACAGTTTGGTACAATCACCCAACAACAACAACAAATGTATGGATGATTTCTCATATGGATCAGTGGTATATCCATCAAAGCCACTATCCTCCGCCTGCTCCACCATATTAATACAAGTAAGTATTTATCACGCTTTCTTTTTTCTTTTGATAACTTTCTTATGTGTTCAGGACAAAACATGATTTAAGTTTGGGGGATTTTCAAAAATGCGCGATATGGTACTGTTGCATATTTGCATTATATTTATGTTGCATGGAGATTCATATAAAATTTGCATAAAGTTTTTGTTTTTTTAGTAGCATGTTTATTGCTTTAGCATGTTTATCGATTTTGTGTGAGTTAGATATAGAGACATGTATTAGTATAGAATGCCTTAATATGTTTTACTGTGAATACTTGGTCTCATGAAAAGAAATACTTGGTGAATATGTGATGAATTTGAGAAAAGATGTTTTTTGCTTGTTAGGTTGATTAAGAAAGTTGGGTATTTGAACGTTGCGAAAAAATAATCCTATAAGCTTTTGTGCCTTTAACTGCTTTTGTCATATGCAGTCTTATTTTTTGTTGAGTGTGTCATTCATGTTGTTAGAACTCTAGAACTTGTAATGATATCTTTATCAAAACCACGTGTGTGTGCAATTTTTGGAAAATGATTGAAAGCCATGTTTGTTTAAGCCTAAAAAGCTTACCTATGAACTCATGATTCCCTAGTTACCTAATTTGAGCTTTAGCTTGGTTTATTGTTAGCCACATTTTGAGCTTTAACTTAACATATCCTTATCCCAAAACTTGAGATTATAGAGATGTATATTTTTTGAGTGAGATGTGGGTTAACTTTGAAACAAAATGTTGGTAAAAAGAGGGATGAGTAGTGCATAGCGAATGATGAGGTTTGGAAAAAAATTGAATGAAAAGAAAATAAAAAAAATTCGAGCTTTTAAAAGGAAATAAAATGTTGAAAATCGAGAAAATCGAGCATAAGGCAAAGGAGAAAGAAGGCAACCTAAGAATGAAAAAAAAGAAAAGGATGGAATAAGAAGTATGAGTTGAAAAGAAAACTGTAAGCAAATGCTTCTTTAGATGAATTGGATTGGTGAGTTGAAGGTGTTAGTACTTAAATTCTATTTGCTCAAGTTCAAGTCACTTAATCCATATTTCTCCTGCGCTAACCAAAAAGCCGACATTACAACCAATGAAAAAATTCTTTTTGATTCTTGAATTGTGCACACTTGAGTGGTAGAGATGTTAAACAATTTGCAAGCATATGGTAGTTCTATTTTGTTGAATTGATCTGAGAATATACACTTCCTATATACTTTGAGAGTTGAGTGATACACTTTATCTAGTGAGTCGCGATGTCGAATACCCGAACGAGCATTAATTGTGTTGAATTCACAATTGATGACGTTTTGAGAATGAATTACATGTTTGCGAGAATATGAATTTGATTGAAATTTTGTATTTGTAGTGTTCTTGTGTTGTTTAATCAACACCATTGAATGTGGTTATTTTTCTTAGTTTGCTCGAGGACGAGCAATGGTTTAGGTTTTGGGGGATTTGATAAGTATAAAATATACGTGCATTTAGGAGCTTATTTGGATATATATTTGATACATTTGCATGAATATTTAGTGTTTTTGGTTGGTGTCCTTTGTTGGGCGTGATATTGCGCATTCTTGTATATTTTCATAGGAAACAAAGCTTTATATTTTTATAGGATTTAAGCTGATTGGGTGCTCAGACTATGTTGGATGAAGAGTTGACAGAAAGAGTACATTTGGTACCTATCAAATGCTTGGAAATAGATTGTTTTCCTCGTTCAACAAGAAACAAAATTCAAAAGCTACATCCACAGCTGAAGTAGAGCACATTGTTGCAGACAACTGTTGTGCCCAAGTTCTATGGATGAGGCACAACTGAGAGACTATGACATTAAAGAAAGAGAGATTCCAATTATGTGTGATAACATAAGTATCATTGCAATCACTCAGAATCCAGTATTGCATTCAAGAACAAAGCACATTAATGGCAGATATCATTTTATAAGAGATCGTGTTGAAAAGAAAGACATCTCATTGAATACATATCAACTGAGAAGCAATTAGTTGATATATTCACAAAGTCATTATGTGAATCAAGATTTGAAGAATTTAAGAATTAGCTTGGATTGATTGAGCTATCTTAGGATGCTCAGAAGACTCATTTAGCAGAGTTAAAGATGGAAGAATTGCATATCAGAAGAGTTTCACTCAATCAGCCAAGTGAAACAGCTTATATGGCTAGTCAGGTGAATCATGTTAGCTGAACAACCAAGTATTAGTCATTCAAATCAAAGGAAGAGAGAAGCAGAGTCAAGTCATAAATGAAGAAAGCTGGAACATTTATGAGCTAAGTGACAAAACGAGGTCTTTTTCCTTGAGCGGTAATGTTTTTAGCTTGGCGTCAGCAACATTAAATACTGTTAGTCAAAAGCTGCAATGGTTTACCAATGATTAGATATAAATGTTGTCGCATTTAATGCAATGAAATTAATGTGTTTTGAAACTTTTGATCTTAGCCATTGATCACGTTTCAAACCTTTGAAATTCTAAGACCGTCTCTTCAAGTCATTTATATACCCAAAAGGTCACTTTCTCTCTCTTCACTTTCACTCTCAAGCATTCCAAACTTAGAAGAAATTCTCTCTACAAAAATCAAAAACCTAGTTCTTCGATTCTACTCTCAAATTCGATATGGCTACGAAATAAGCTACTTTGGACTTTGCTAAACTTGCTGAGAAGATCCACACGGGCTCATTGGTGGATTTCAAATGCCTTGTCAAGCAGACGGTTGACAAGGAGTTGGCTGAGAAGATTGCAAGGAACCTTTAGAAATCTGGGGTGAAAAGATTTCTCACTCTGGAAATGTCTCAAACCTTCCAGGAGGAGGTAGCTATGTTTTACATGACCGCCTCTATTCACGATGAAGGAATTCATTCGTCTGTGAATGGAGAGGACATCCTGCGGCTGACTTGGCTGAGCACCTACACCTTCCTTCCAGAGGACTGAAAGAGCTTACAGGGAAGGAGTTCAATTTGGTTAAGGTGTGAAAAGAGATAGCCAAGCCAAAGTCAGTTGGCAAGGTTAACCACTCCATGCTGAAGAAGCTGATCAATGATAACTACCACAAGTTGATGGACGTGGTGGCCAAGTGTGTTGACATGAAATTTGGCTCCTTCAATCAGCTATCACAGACTAAGTTGATTGTTGTGGATTCCATTATGGAGGAAGTTGAGGTGGACTGGAGTGGGTTTAGTTTCGGGAAAATATGCCAGAATGTCCACAACGTGAAGGTTGCTGATGGGAAGTTTGTAAGTTCCCAGGGATATGGCCTGATCTTAGGTTACCTGATGGAGAAGATGGGTGTACCCTTGCGCAAGGGAAAACCCTTCCATGCAAATAAGAAGATGTTCACGGCAAATCTCTCCGGTGCTCAGAAGCAGGCCCATGCCAAGAAGACTACTTCTAAGGGGGAATCAGCTGAGCATGTCCCCAAGGACACAGCTACTTCCATTCCATCTCCCTCACCGGAACCTGTTGTTGTTCCTTCCCTAGTGACAAAGAAGAGAAGGACAGTTGCGCCTCGCAAGCCAGCTGCTAAGAAACAGAAGGCAGCATAGTGATTCATCGTGGCTGAAGAACCAGAAAAAGAGCAAGAAGTCCTCCTGGAGAGGAGAACCAGGAGACGACTTGTGAAGGCAGCTGACAAAGCTATTGAGACAGATGTATCCGCCACAACTGAGACTGAGACAATTGCCACTGTTGTCCAGCGAAAATCAAAAGATGGCGATGGTGAGCAAAGCATGGCTTCTTTGAAGAAACTTCAGCGATTACCCCTTAAAAAACAATTTGAGCGGTGGCCGACAAGTAGCTCAAAATAGTTCAATTTTCCCTGAAAGAGCTGTAGCTGAAGAAACTCAAGATAATTCAGCTGTCAATCCCCATAATGAAATAGTTGCTACTAAGGAAAGTGAGAAGGTTGATCAAGGTGAAAATCATGAATGTCCAGAATCCCCAACATACCCAGACATCGAAGAAAGACTGCGCGTAAGGAGTTGGAAGCTTAGTGCCAGCCGAGTCCAGTTCAATAGGCCATACATGATTGAAGAGGAGGAATACCTCCTGGGATTCTTGAACAACATCAATGTCCGTATTGCACTAGATGCAATCTACTGCACAACTCTACTCTATGAAAAGAAAGATGTTGAGAGGGCTAAGGCACTAGAGAAGGGAAAGTCAGTTGGTGATCCAGCAGACTCAAGCAGCAGCGACGTGGAGATTATTAATGTAGCGCTAACCCAGTTGAGAAGGCTCAGCTGAAACATACATTAAAGGAGTCTCATGAGCTTCATGAGCAATCCTTGATATGGGATGATGGAGAATCATACATCCCTATTTTTCCAACCCCAGTTATTCTTGATATGGTGAGGACCATCGATGCAACAACCTCACCAGCTCACTCGAAAGGACCAACCAGGGAGGATGGCGATGAAGTTGGGAAAAGAGATGAAGAGGGCAACCCAACTGAGTCACATCCTGATAAAGTTGTTGAGACAACTGCCCGATTGGCTGAACACTCAATGGAAACAGCCAAGTCTCCAGTGTCACCTGACCCAATGCCCGTAATTCAGTTGGTGAGTCAGCTGAGGGGAAAGTTGAACACAATGCAGTTAGTTCGGAGGAGGCTGTAGGAGACCAAGGAAACTTGAAGTTAGGAGGTGATGGTGAGACTCCAAACGAATAGCAAATTGGAACCAACGAAGCTGTGACGGTTGAGACTGTCTCAGCTGAGGAACCAACTGCACTAAAGGTCGATGAAGCTGCCAAGACAGTTGAGGCAAAGGATGGAATGAGGAGGACCATGGCAGATGAGACTACTGGTCTTGAAAGTGAAATCCTAGGGGTTGAGACCTCGAAGGATGCCACTGTAGAAGACCTTAATGCAGCTAAGTCTGCAGAAGGGAATGTAGAAGGCCTTGCAGCGGTTGATATTGCTGCCAAGGTAGCCAAAGACCCCAAGGAGGTTAAGACTTCCAGGGGAGTTGTTCAAGAAAAGGGAAAATGCCTGAAGCCAGACCCACAAAGCCAACATCTGAGTCAACTGATCTTGAAGAAATAGAAGCGTTGCATGACTCAGACGATGACGTTGCCCTGGACTTTATTGACTCTGAGAACAAAACTGAGTCAACTCAAATTATTCCAAAGGAAGGGAAATAGAGGCAAGAATGAAGGAGTCTCGTGCCAAGGTTTCCTCTTCAAAATGCATATTGGTTGATAGCCCACCCCTTATGGTGCCATCACCTGCCTGTGATGTTGCTCAGGCAACTGAGGCTCATATGACTCAAAATGATGACTCTACTAGAGCCAACGAAGTTGTTAAGACAGTTGAGGCGCAGTCAGCTAAGCAGGATTCCACAGCTGTGACTGTCGATGAAGCTTCAACAGCCGAGGCACAAAGAGCTGCTTGCCAGGGAACTGAGGGAAAAGCTCCCGAAAGAGGAGTGGGACGTTCCTTAGTGCCTATTGGCCTGTATGAGATGGATTTCCCATAGATTGATGAAGTTCCACTAGAGCCTGACACTGATGAAGAAGTTGCTCGATACAAAGTTGACATAAGTCCAAAAGATTTCCAAGTTCCAAACGATTTAAGGGTTGTTCCTTTCGTTTTGACTTTGATTCCATTCTTCCTGAGGATCAGTCACCTGAGGCAGCTGATTTTAGAAAAGCCTTCCGAGGCATGTGCGCTGAAATGGAGGCCATGGAACATAGTTTTGTTGCACTCAACCAAATGATTGACAACCATGATGCGATGATATTAAGAGACATTCGAGGAGTTGTCTTACGGATTCGTGAATGGACTACACAAACCATTCGCAGGGAGCAAGTTCGCTACTTCAGAACATTTTTCTCAAAGCTTGTGGTATGGTCTAGTGAATAAGATCAGTTTCAGCAAAGGAAAAGGGACAACATCAATAGGATGGAAAAGAGTCACTTGACTGACATGGAGTTGCTCAGACTTCAATTCAAACAGGATCTGTAGCACATGGAAAGCACTCTGCGTGCTGAAATGCTTGCAATGAAGGCATAGGTGCAGATTCTAAGATCTGAGCAAAGGACAACAAACTCCATAACTCATGACAAACTTGATTCTCTCCTCCAGCAGACTCCATATCTCTCACGCCGTGGTGATGATGCCAAAAAAGGGGAAAGAAGTGAAAGAAGCAAGGGGGAAAGTGGTAGTAAGGGGGAAGAATCATCAAATAAGGCCCCCATCCCTATGAAAATTATTTTGAAATCTCAAATTGGCTCATCTACCAGCTTTCTCCACTCTCAGCTACCGCAGGAGTTGTCAGCTGAAGAAAAAACAAAATTAGCACTTAAAAAATCTCGTGCTGAAATAGCTGAGACACTCCAGAAATCTCGTGCCAAAATGGAAGAGGTTGACAGAAGGCAGCATGGTAGAATAGAAGATTTAAAAGCCCAGTTCCAAGGTCTGCCAGCAGGAAAGCTCTAGGACTCGACTAAAGATTTCACTCCCCCAGCAAACTTAGTACAAAGATCACTTGAGGATTATGAAACTCTTAAGTCAGAATGATATTTTAAGGGGATGAATCTACAAGATACGTGGGATTTGTACTAGGAGAAGGGTTTAGAAGTGGTGAATATTTCCAAGAGGCAGCAGACTCAGTCAAGCAGTCAGCTGACTTTAAGGGCTCAGCCCAGTCAACAAACTCCCAGGGGAGCTGACTCTGATAGAGGCAAAGGACGTGATGGAAGGTCTGGTGGAAGAGTTAGAGATTCTCCACCAAGAAGACCTAAAGATATAATGTATGTTGATCCCCTCAAAAAGGATCATCTATTTTGGATGGGCTAAAGAGAACTTGCAAACAGAGAAGCTGCCAGGAGAACTGATGAGTTTGCAAGGAAGTATGAGGAAGATAACATAAAAAATATGAGAGAATATAAAGAGAGGAGGAGAGAAGATGAAAGGCAGAAGAGGAACTAAGAGAGGAAGAAGAGGATGGAGGCTGTGTTTGATAAATGGTTTTATCATGATTTTGATGATTTTGATTTTACACCAAAACAATGGTTTTAAAGGTTGTCCAAATACTCCTAAATGATTTAAAATGGTTTTAATATTTTCCGGAGTATTTCTTCAAGTTTTATTTTCGACAAAATTGGACAACACTTTTAATGATTTTTTGTTAATGTATTTTTACACCAAAACAATGTTTCTAAATGTTGTCCTAATACTCCCGATTGGTCTAAAATGTTTTCACTATTTTTTGGAGTATTTCTTGAAGTTTATTTTCGATATAAAATTGGATAACACTTTTGTTTTGAGGTCAACCGGCCGTATAGGCAACCCGCTGAAAGTTGAGAAAAATAGAAAACTTCATGTTTGCGAGAAAATGGTCAGGCAACGGTCGCCCTATAGGGCAACGGTGCCGTCGACCGGTCGACCCCTTGGGCGGCCGTGCACTGGAGCAAAAATTGAAACAGAACATTTGCCCTTAGTTTTTTGAAGTTGTGCGACGGTTGAAGTAAGGGACGACCGGTCGAACCCTACGTCGGCCGGCCGCCTGTAAATATGTATTCTCATTTTCAAACGTCTATTTGTGTGCGCGACGTCGCCTTGAGTTTGACAAAAAAATGTAACCGTTGTGCGTGAGACATCTTTTCCTTAATTTGTGGGATTGATTTCTAACAGCTCTTTTCTTCAATTGTCTTGCAATTTTTACAGAATTCATGTCCCCAAGAGGAGCCTATCATGTACAAGACATCTTCTATAAATAGAGGAAGAATTGAAGCAACACAACAAGAGAGAAAACTACAACACAACAAGATACACTCGAGAATACACTTGTTCTTACATTGTCTTATTTCTTGTTGTAATTTGCCTAGCTATTCACTTTCACATCCTTGAGGTCTAGGCTATTCTTGATTACACTTGCACTCAATTGTATTATTCATTATCGAGTTGTAATCTTAAATTTTTGGGTTATCATTCAACACAAGATATCCTTGTGAGTGTTCTTGTGGTAAGAACACACTTGGGTGATCTAGGTGTTAGGTGTGAGAAGATTGTGGTAATCTTCTTGTTGAGGTGTTGAAGAATTTGGTATTCTTCAAGGTTGAAGATTGTGGTAATCTTCACAAGGTGCCGTTGGAGATTGTGGTAATCTTCAAATGAGATTGTGGTAATCTCAAAGGTGGTGTTGAAGAAGAGTGTGGTGCTCTTCAAGGTGTTGTTGTAAGTTGGTGTTGTATTAATTTGTGGTAAATTAATAAAATCTTTTTTCTTTTTGAAATCCATCCCGGATATACTGGGGTGGTAGAGGATTAGGCCCTAGGTGGGTTGAACCTCTTTAAATCGACGTGTGTTGTTTACATTCCGCACCTTTATTATTGTGTTTGAGCATTTGGTTCGAAAAATAGGGCGAAATCGAAAAGATGGAGATAATCTATTCACCCCCCCTCTAGATTATCGTAGCCGCTTGGACTTACAAGTGGTATCAGAGCAAAACTCTTTGGCAAGCTCGTTTCACATCGCGAGTGAAGAGAAACGATCGTCGGCTACGAACGAAGTTCATCTTTCCAAGCACCTCCACCACCAAGCCACCTCGGTTTGATTCCAAAAATTTTATATTTTGGAAACAAAGAATGGAATGCTATTTACAAGGTTGCGGGTTTGATATTTGGAACACCGTCATAAATGGAGAATCCATTCC
This sequence comes from Rehmannia glutinosa, assembly GCA_016081115.2. Classification (NCBI taxonomy): domain Eukaryota; kingdom Viridiplantae; phylum Streptophyta; class Magnoliopsida; order Lamiales; family Orobanchaceae; genus Rehmannia; species Rehmannia glutinosa. The sequence continues at coordinate 41,239,594 of CM071933.1, forward strand.
GATGAAAGATACACCACACACCTCCAAAGGCTTCAAAGAGCTCAATGATGAAGAGAAGAAAATCATCTCCTTAAATGGTAAAGCTCTTAATATTTTACTTTGTTCACTTACCACTTTGGAATTTGATCATGTTGTAGGTATTCGATCGGCACATGAAGTATGGCAAAAATTAGAAGCCATCTATGAAGTATATGCAAATGAAAGGAGCAACTCAAAAGCATCTACTTCACAAATAGATACAACATCAAATCCAACAACATGGGATAAGCCTTCTACAACCTCCCATGATGAACAAGTTGAACAATGCCTCATGGGCATCAAAGAAGAAAACGAGGTAAGTTCTAAACCCTCTACTTCTTATGACAATGAATTGCAAAATGAATATAGTGATTTACAAAATGATTTTGATGAATTACAAGATGAATTCCAAAACTTACTTGTTAAATACAAAAATTTGAAAAAGGAATTCATTGTTTTAAAAAATGATAAGGATAGTTTATTTACTTCCTATGAATCACTTTCATGTGCTCACACCACCACTCTTGACAAGGTTAGAAACCTTGAGAAAGAAAATAGTACTCTTGTTGAGGATATAAATTGCTTGAAAAATGATTTATCTAAATCCAACTTGAGTGCCGATAGAATGACCAATATTGTTGATTGTTGTAATAATTCTAAACTAGAACTTGATCATAAGCCTAAGAGTGTCAACCACATGAAAAAGAATCAAATCTCTAAGCACGTTGGTCATTATGCTCCTAGAATTATTACATGCTTTTATTGCGGTAAAAAGGGTCATACGGTAAATACTTGTCGGGCTAGAAATAACTCTAATTATTGTTGGAGACCTAAAAGTCTCAAGACTAATCCCAAAGGACCCAAACACATGAGGGTACCACAAAACAATGTCATATTAGGTACCCGGCGAAATAATGATCGAAGAAAATTCATACCGCCAAGAAGGCATCAAATGACCGTTTCATTTGATCAAAGAAGGAGAAACTATTCTCAACAAAGCCAATTTCCAAGAAGAGGGTACAATCAAAAATGGGAAGAACACAATCCTTGGAAATGGCAAAGACATCATCAACAAGATGATTTTCAAAGAAGAAGAGACTTTCAACAATGGGAAGGCAACAAACCTTGGAAATGGAGTAATCAAAGAAGTCATCATGAACAAAGTGACTTCTCAAAGGGAAGATATCATCAACAATGGGAACGGCACAACCCATGGAAATGGCGTAATTGGTAACACGTATCTCCCTATTTAAATATGCATTTTATTTTGTTATTATACATGCGTTTATTTGTGTCTTAATTGCAAAATGAGTTTTCAAATATTTATTTTTTAATTAAGGTCTCCAATATATATTTGTGCTTTTAAAATTTTTTTTGAAAAAGAAGACCTTATATGATGTTTTTAAAACTCTCGTGCATTTTTATAGACTAAAGTGTGTTATCATCTCGTATGGATTTTTATGGCATGAGCTTACTTGTGATATCTCTTAGCCTACACTTTTATCATTATGATTTGTGCTAGATTTGCTTTAAGAATGGTGTAGGATTTACATATTTTCACAAATGGCCATTTACGTCAAGAAAGGCATAAATTATCGAGGTACGTTTACTTGTGTTATTCTTACTCTTATAGACTCGATATATATTGCCATGTGCCTATGTGCTTATTTTTCATAATATTTCATTCAAGTGCCATTAAGAGAATTTTTAGATTTTTTGAAAGGCACTATTCGATATTTGATTGCACATATTTGCTTTGTCAACTTTTGTTCAAATACTTCTTTTAAATGAGGTCTCAACTATATGCTATCGGATTTTCAAATTTCAAAAGAGACCTTTTATAGCTTTCTTAAGCTTATTTGAACTTGCATGATTTATTAGACTCTTGATGATATTCTAAATGTATAGTATGTGTTTCTTGCTTCATGGTCTATATATATAGTGTCTATTTCTACTATGCTCTTATGCAAGATATCTTGTGATTGATGATTGAGGCATGTTTTTACACTTGGGATATTTTTCTCTTGTTTATATAAGCGATGCCGTTAATGAGTTTGTTAAAGTTGTGTAGATGAGAAATGAAGTACTCCAAATATTATTACCTCAAAATATTTGGATGTAAATGTTCTATTATGAACACCTTAGATCAATTGGATGCCCTATGATGATAGTGATGAAGAAGACAAAAAAGGGTATTCCGGAACAAACTCGATGACCAAGGCAACATTGGTCGAACTAAGGAGAGGTTAGTGGCTCGAAGGTATTTTCAAAAAAAAAAAAAGGGGTAATTGATTTTGATGTAATATTTGCACTTTACTTGCTCATTCTTGTTTTAAGAAAATTTCAAGCTTTACCAAATGGATGTTAAATCCAATTTTTCTAAATGACTTCATTCAAATAGAAGTCTATCGGAGTTTAAAATTTTAAGCCAAATGTTTTTTATAAAAGGCCTTGTATGATTTAAAACAAGTACCCCATGTATGGTATGATAGACTTAACTTTTTTGCTAAATGATTTTACAAGAGGTAAAGTTGATACTACTCTCTTTGTTTAAAAAAAAAAGGGCAAGATTGTTTAAACTTGTGCATATTTATGAGAATATTTTTTGGTGCTACTAATGAATATTTGTGCAAGATATTTTTCTAAGTTGATACTAGGTGAACTCGAGATGAGCTTGATGGGGGAGCTCAATTTATTGCTTGGACTTCAAATTATTCAATGCCAAGAAGATGGTTATATTTCAAAAGAACTCTTGAAGGAGTTAGGCATTGAAGAAAGAAGAACTATCTCAGCCTCTATGACTAAAGATTGACAAAGGTTGAGAAAGGCATGTCGGTCGACAATTAAATTCGAGGTATGTTTTCTTGTATTATTTCTATAGACTCGACATTCCATATGCCTTATGTCTATATGCTCGACTTCAAAAACTATCCCAACGAATCTCATTAAAGTGCTATTAAAAGAAATTTTCAAATATTTGAAAGGCACTTCTTCCTATGACTAGTTGTATCCAAAGCCTTAAAACGTTCTTATTTTTTTTTGGGATTACAAGTCCGGTGAAAATTATTCAAAATATAGTTCGTCATAATCGAACTAAACATATTGAGATTCGAAAATCTTTCTAAGGGATTGCGTTTTTAACAAATACTTGAGATGTGTTTAAATCCCGTCTCAAAGTTAACTCGCGGACATTTGTTCATTTACCGCCGAGTATTTTATCTCATTTCGAGCTTGATTATGACATAATGCATATTGAATGAAGCTTACATTTGCATTTTAAAACTTAGGGGCGAAAAATCGGATTTTTGGTTGAAAATTCGGATTTTTGGAAAAACTGACAGACAGTGGGCTGAAGGGGTTGAGGGCAACCGGTCGCCCTCAACTCAACGTCGACCGGTCGCCCTCAACCACGACCGGTCGCCCTAAGCAAAATCTTGGATAAAAATGGTTCTGTCTTCAGCATTCGCAACTCTAACATATTTTGGCCATTTTTCGTCCCCTTTGCAAATTTCACACACAATTCACTTCAAATAAGTTTTGATGCATGAATTATATATTTTGGGGACTATCTAGCTTGGTTATCATCATTGTTGCTTGTTTTTTTCCGATCGAATGGTAAGAATTTCACTCTCTTTAGCTCAATTGGGTTGAACCCTTGAGAACTTGACATATATGTATTTTCTTGATGAGATTTGTATATGTTTATAATGAGCTTATTGATTGTTGGTGTATGATTTTTATTAAATCGCATTTGGTGATAAAAAAACTTGGCTTGATTTCATTTACAAGGGCTATATATATCTTTTTCAATTTTTGACGCCCGCCAAGTGTTTGGTAAAATGTTTCAATGAAAAACTCATCACCTACATGATTCTCTCGATTTCAAAAGTCTTATATATTTATTGAGATCATGTTTTGCTTATCAAATGAGTTTTCATAAGCTTCTACAAGTCGTATGATTCGACTTTTCCCTCCTATTTGGCTTATAAGCTTCAATGTTCAAATAGCTCGATACATCGGTTTAGTTGCACACTTTGATATGAATATATGATGTATTTATCATGCTAACATTCTTTTTGATGATTCCAAAGGGGGAGAAACAGGTGGAGAAACAGGTTATAAGCTCTTTAGCTCAAAGAAGCTAAGATAAGCTCAAACGAAAAGAAGCTATAAGCTATGGCTTTCTAAAGCCATAAGTTGTGTATGATTCTTGGTCCATTGGTTGTAGTATGGACTTATATATGTTTCTAATGATGTCTCTTTGACAGGGGGAGCTTTTAAGTTATTGATACTTAAGCTCAATATCGAAAAGCTAATATGTTAGCTTATGTTTAAGTTGCTTCTATATAACTCTTGTTGTGCATGTTGATAGGGGGAGCATTTGCTATATGTGTTTGAATATCTCTACTCTCATCCTTGTGTTTTTATTGCATGGAATGTTTGTGCCACAACGGATAATTCTCTTTAACCGGTAAAATTGTTTTGTTTTCAAAATCGACCTCGTTAAAATTGTTTTGGTTTGTAATCATCAAAAAGGGGGAGATTGTTTGATAAATGGTTTTATCATGATTTTGATGATTTTGATTTTACACCAAAACAATGGTTTTAAAGGTTGTCCAAATACTCCTAAATGATTTAAAATGGTTTTAATATTTTAGGAGTATTTCTTCAAGTTTTATTTTCGACAAAATTGGACAACACTTTTAATGATTTTTTGTTAATGTATTTTTACACCAAAACAATGTTTCTAAATGTTGTCCTAATACTCCCGATTGGTCTAAAATGTTTTCACTATTTTTTGGAGTATTTCTTGAAGTTTATTTTCGATATAAAATTGGATAACACTTTTGTTTTGAGGTCAACCGTCGCCGTATATAGGCAACCCGCACTGAAAGTTGAGAAAAATAGAAAACTTCATGTTTGCGAGAAAATGGTCAGCAACCGGTCGCCCTATAGGGCAACCGGGTAGGGCGCCGTGCCGTCGACCGGTCGACCCCTTGGGCGGCCGTGCACTGGGAGCAAAAATTGAAACAGAAAAATTTCCCCTTGGTTTTTTAAGTTTTTGGGCCCGGTTAAAGTAAGGGACGACCGGTGAAACCCAAGTCGGACCGTCGCCCTGTGTAAATATGTATTCTCATTTTCAAACGTCTATTTGTGCGCGACGGTCGTATCTTGAGTTTGACAAAGACAAAAATGTAACCGTTGTGCAGCAGACATCTTTTCCTTAATTTGTGGGATTGATTTCTAACAGCTCTTTTCTTCAATTGTCTTGCAATTTTTTACAGAATTCATGTCCCCAAGAGGAGCCTATCATGTACAAGACATCTTCTATAAATAGAGGAAGAATTGAAGCAACACAACAAGAGAGAAAACTACAACACAACAAGATACACTCGAGAATACACTTGTTCTTACATTGTCTTATTTCTTGTTGTAATTTGCCTAGCTATTCACTTTCACATCCTTGAGGTCTAGGCTATTCTTGATTACACTTGCACTCAATTGTATTATTCATTATCGAGTTGTAATCTTGAATTTTTGGGTTATCATTCAACACAAGATATCCTTGTGAGTGTTCTTGTGGTAAGAACACACTTGGGTGATCTAGGTGTTAGGTGTGAGAAGATTGTGGTAATCTTCTTGTTGAGGTGTTGAAGAATTTGGTATTCTTCAAGGTTGAAGATTGTGGTAATCTTCACAAGGTGCCGTTGGAGATTGTGGTAATCTTCAAATGAGATTGTGGTAATCTCAAAGGTGGTGTTGAAGAAGAGTGTGGTGCTCTTCAAGGTGTTGTTGTAAGTTGGTGTTGTATTAATTTGTGGTAAATTAATAAAATCTTTTTTCTTTTTGAAATCCATCCCGGATATATTGGGGTGGTAGAGGATTAGGCCCTAGGTGGGTTGAACCTCTTTAAATCGACGTGTGTTGTTTACATTCCGCACCTTTATTATTGTGTTTGAGCATTTGGTTCGAAAAATAGGGCGAAATCGAAAAGATGGAGATAATCTATTCACCCCCCTCTAGATTATCGTAGCCGCTTGGACTTACAGGCTGAAGATAGGAGAAGGAAGGAGGATGAAGAGGAAGAAAGGAAGAGAAAGCAGCAGAGACGTTGAAACAGCTACGAAGAAATTTTGTTGTATTTTTACTCATTGGAATACACAAAACATATTGTAAGTACATACTTGTAAAGTGTTGAATGATGTTCAATAAAGTGACACATTCTTACACTCATTCTGTTTTTAGCACTTTTTACATTATCTTTTTATCTTAAGTTTTGGCATCATCAAAAGGGGGAAATTGATGGGAAAATTTAGTGTATAGATCTTGATGATGCTATGTAAAACTTAGATTAGAAAGTTGTCACTCTATTTTTTGTTGTAAATTCAACTATGTAATAAATAGGATCTATAAGCTGAGTTGAAGCAGCCAAGTTGAAGATTGCAGAAGTTGACTAAAGGACAAAGTGAAGATTCAACTGTGTTGCAGCTGAGTGTCCAAGTGAAGATTCAGCCAAGTACCAAAAAGCTGTCTTTGTCAGCAGACTGACAGCTGACTCACTCCCAGATGTTTGGAGAAGACTTATAAAGAGGTTAGCAGCAAAAATACTTAAAGAAAGCTGAAGAAGTCTGTTGATATGTAAAGTCAAAGAATTACTCAAAGTGGAAAGAAGACAAACTGCAACCTTAAAGTTGTTTTGCTGGAAGAGTGCAAAAGGTTGGGAACCAAGGAGATGTTCGCAGAACACCTGATGTGTTTCAGGCAAACCTGCAGATCATTAAACCAAGGTTGGGTCAATATCAATTGTTGCATAATAAGACATGCCAACGACCATGATGTGGAGTCTGAAAGTATGTCTATCTCTTCAACGGACATATTTTTGAACTGCCACTATAAAAGGCTGAGGAGTTTATGTGATAGAAAATGAACAAGCAACTTGAGATACAAGAGACACAAGTGAATATCTGAGCAAAGAAAGCAAGCAAAATACTCTCAACCAATACACTAAAATCCTCAAGCCTACATTCGAAGTCTATCTAACCAACACTCTCAATTAAGGAAAGAAAAGCTTCAACCTATTGAAGAGAATATTTATTTTAAAGACAAAGGGGTCTGCACATGCAAGGATTAAAGGAAGGGCAGTGAGATTCAAGTTAGAACCAACTTTGGATTCGTTGGAGGGCTTCGTGATCAAATCCAAGAATTTGAAGGAGCTGAAGTAGCGAGACAACTGTCCTGTGAAGAGTTGAGTCCCAGGAGTGAAACCAGTTGTGTGATCAAGGCTTGCTCGGACTGTTTATCCTTTTTGTAACACGACTGTTGCATTAGTAGATTACCTCCAGGAGTTGGAGAAGAGTGGAGTAGAGGCATTACCCCATCCTCAAACCATTATAAAATTGCTTTGTGTCTATTTAATTTCAGCATTTATTTCTTGCATATTTTAATTCTTCTGATTGATATATTTGCCAAACTCTACTGATAATAACTTAACTAAGACAAGTGTTGTAAAACATATTTTAACTAAAGGGTGTAAGATTTCTGCTGTTTAAAACCAAGTTAGTTGTTTACTTAAAAACTCACTCCACTTAGTTGGGTTACTCTATCAATAGTTTAGTCGAGTATGTTGAGTGGTTAACTCTTTTGTTGAGGTTGAACAAAGCTGTCTATCAAAGACTAAACTGCTACTTGTGTAAAACTCTAATTTAAGTTTAAAAATTGAAAATTGGTTAAGTCTATTCAATCCCCCCTCCCTTCTAGACTTAACACAAACACCCCTTGGGACCTACATTGTGTTGGGTACTTTCTACCATTTCCATCATTTGCTTGATTTCTTCGAAAATCATGGGGCCTTTGGTAGTTATGTTTTGATTTAATAGAATATTTCCTGTTAGGAGTCTGTTGATGGACTTTTTCTGAATTTAGTTCGGTTGTCTTGTCACTGAACTCAAATGGCTTCTTTCATTTGCCTTTGTGTGTATTTTTTATGGTGATGTGTAGGTGAAATATATGGTGCCTTAGATTTATTGCTTCCTTGATTGCTTGAGGAGCCTTTCTCTAAGATCACTCTTGGAGTTTGTGCACTCACAAAGGAGTTAAAGCTTAATCCAACTTTGTCTCCAATTTCTTTTTGTATCATCAACTCATCTAATATTTCAGATGACTTGTTGAGCGATACAATAAAATTTTAAGCTCTTGTTATCTCTTTTCGTTAGCAGTACACTCTACTTTGGCCTTTTCTATTTCAGCTCTTACCTCTTTTTTAACATCGGCGAAGTGACTTAGAACACTCAGCTCTTTAGCCAGCTGTGAATTTTGGCATTTGAGGTTGTTGTTTTTCTCATTTAGAAGTGTGTGAGAGGGTTTTAGGTGCTCAATATCTTTCATCATTTTGCCTAATGAATCATAAAGATCGGTGGGTGATGATGATATGTGTGTGTGTCATGATTACTACATCAGAATCATAATCATATGAGCTAGGGATTACCTCATCTTCTTGATCTTTGGACATGAGAGAGATGATTGCATCTTCATCAGTATCAGATGAGTGGTCAACTTCACATAGAGATGGCCACGGTTCTGGAACTGCCGGTTCCAGTTCCTCATTCTGGAGGAATTGAAACCAGAATTGTTGCCTCACAATTTTGGTTCCAAAATTTGAACCAACGGTTCTAGTTTTTTATTTGGAACCTTAACCGGAACCTTTTATTTATCTTTTGATAATTTTTTGATATTTTTAAAATGGAGAAACGAAGAAAAAGACTTGGACTTAATATTCAATTAAGTTTTGTAGGTAATATTAATAATCATATTAAACTGTCTATATATACTATTAGAGTTATCTCTGTGAGCCTTGCATCTAACTTATCCATTGACTCTCCAGAAAACATATTGAAATTTTTGAACTTTTGCACTGAAACTGTAAGCTTATTCTCTTTAATATGCTTTGCGCCCTCACAGATTAGAGTCAGCTTATCCCAGATTTCTTTTGCCATTTTACATGATTTAACCTTATTGAACATGGCTTTGTCCAACGTTTTGTATAGGATGTCTTTGCAATATTATCCAGGTTGTGTCTCTTTCTATCCTTATTGGTCCACTCACTTCTTGGCTTATCAATCTCTAATGCTCTTACAGCTTCATAGCCTGCAGCTACTGATCAAGCAACAATTGTATTCACCTTTGTGGTCTTAATGGGTCCATCTTCGATGACAAACTACATTTCATCGTGTAGTGCAAAGAGATGTGCCTGCATTCGAATTTTCTAGTCATCAAATTCCTCAATAGAGAACGTAGGAATATAAGTTAGATATGTTTCCATTATAATAACCCTTTTAAAACTTTTAAAACCAATTGTGTTGATAATTTTGAAAACGAATGATATAGTTTAGTAACTAGTACAGATGTTTCTTTGAACCAACCGCTCTAATACCACTTGTAGGTCCCAAGGGATTTCAACTTTCTAATACACAGTTTTCTAAGCAACATCAAAATCTATACAATAAATTTCCTAACAATCCATTAGGATTCAACAGGAAATAAGAATGGCCAAACATAACACAAAATTATAACCTAGCAGGAGAATACAGATGCAGAGCATAGAGGAGAACAAAAAAAGCAAACTGCATTTTTTGTTATTATTTTAGCAAATACTTTTTTTGTAGGCAAAATTCCAATGGGTATATACTGAAAATAAGGGAGCACATTGGCACTCACTAACCTTAAAATTAGAACAGGTTATTTGAATACAGATAAGAACTAAAGAAATGGTCTTAGTTAGGATAAGGCATAAGAATTAGTTTGTTTGGATAAAGTTTGCTAGACTAAGTCAAAATACAAGAAAAATAAAATAAAAGTGGCCAAATGAAGTCGGATCGAGCCCCCATCGCCCCCACGCAAAGGGGGGAGAGCACATCGACGATTTTACACTACAAACTGAAAATTTGGCCCAACTAGCCCACTTCCTCCACTTGCCCTTTTACAAGCCCAATCTAGCTTTTTATTAATAAAGTAAACAAGACTTCATTTGATTTTCTACGTAGGACAAAAGAAATATTTTTATACGCTTAATATATACAAAACTCCCCCACATATTTCAAAAGAATTATAAGAAATTGGAATGATTTGCAGATTATAAAATAAGTGTAGAATATTTTGAATCTAGTCTCTTTTGGACTGTGAACCAGACATAGAATGATATGATTTAACATACAGAGTTTTGGTGAAGCATGTGACTCCTATGAACCAAGAAATATTTATTGTAAGTTAAAATCTTATCGGTCATATTACACCCTCTTTATATTTTTCCATTCAATGTGGTGTTACGCTAATAGGCCATGTGCATTCTCATATACATTAGTGTTCTAGTGACATGCCAAAATCTCATAGGAGTAGCCCCACTCCACACTCATATAGGTGAATCTCATCAAGTATATTCTGCAGTTATATATACCATCCCTAAGAGATATATATTTCAATAAGAGTGTATCAGTTCATAATTTTTATAGTTGTAGGTTAGCACTTCTCACACCATAAGAAGGGAAAATAATAGAATGTATTAGCAGAATTAGTAAGTGACTTGTTATTACCCTTATGAACCTAATTCATATGATCTCCAATAACACATGTTGGGTTACTATCGCTGCTAATATCTCAAATTAGCTTACGTCTCATTTCCTTTGATATTTCATTAATTAATTTTCTTCCTAAAGATTTAGTTAGAGGACCGGCCAAATTCACTTCTAAATTCACACTATCAATGGATATAAATTTATCTTGTATAAGTTGTTTAACCACATCATGTCTCAAACGAATATGTTTATTCTTACTATTAAAGGTATTATTCTTTGCAATTGCAATTGTTGCTTACACTCACAATGCATAGACATTGAAGGTGTTGATTTTGAACCCAAAGAAATATATGCTAAGAAGCTTCTCAACCACTCAACCTCGTTGCCAGCTAACTCCAAAGCAACAACCTCAGAATTTGTGGTAGATTTAGCTATGATTTGTTTTTATCAGGCTTCCAAGTAATTACACCCCCACCAAAGGTGAATATATAATAAATAGTGAATTTTATTTCATATGAATTAAAGATCTAATTAGCATTATTGTATCCTTCGAGTACAATTAGATATCAATCTTATATAATACATTAGTTCATGGTACTTATCAAAAATTTCATTAGTGTGGCTATTGCAATCAAATGATCATGATTGGGATTGTTTTGCATGTTTTTGTGTGTGTTTTGTATGATGATTTATACATATTTTTGGCATATTTTATTTGCGTTTGCATGTTTTAGTGTTATGTTGTGTTATTTTGTTGATTTTCTAGGATTTGGAGGAAAAGACAAGTTTTGGAGCAAGAAACGTCAAAAAGTCATTTCGCGCAATTGCGGCAGTCGTCGTATTTTGGACCTAACGTTCACATCCAAAGTCCAATTGACATGCTTCATATACCATTGGAAAGCTAGGACAAAGTTCTACGATGTCTATTTCCTCTACAAAATGCAAATGAAGACGTTTTGATGGGTTAAAAATATGTGCAAGTCGAAATAATGTCAAAATCTCGAAAATGACACATCTTGGTATTTTGGACATAACACTCTCTAGAAAATTGCTATTGAGGTGATTCAAGTGGATATGGAAAGATAGGAGATAGAGCTACAATTCATAAGAAGACATCAAGATGAAATTCGGACGTTTAGGGGTCGCACGGGCGCGCGAAAGAGCGGCAGTTGCAGAAAAAAAACAAATAACAAGCGGACAAGCGGGCACGAGGTTTGGCGCGCGGTCGCGCGCCGTGACGTGCTGAACACGAAATTTCTGATTTTTTTTTCCGATTTTTGGCTCTTCCACCTTGTTTAGGACTCTAGGCTTATAAATAGGACTTGAGGAGCCCCTATTTTCGACACACCTTCATTCATAGCACTTCTAAACTTTAGTTTTTGGTATTTTTCTCTTCCATTCAACATTGGGATTGTTTGGGTTCTTCCCCTTGAGTTATTTTGCTTCTTAATCAAAGAGTAAGATTTCTTCATCTCTTTTGTCTGATTTCAATTGTTGGATGATTATTATTGTTGCATGATTATGTTTATGATTGTTTTTCTTTCCTTCAATTGAGATTATGATCCCATCCCCAAGCATGAACTAATTTCCTTGTTCTAGGATTATGATGATATGATTCAAACAAACAAGCATGAATATTGATTAATTAATCTGCTTTCCTGAATAAATTGTTTTACTTGTTGATTGATTGTTTGGCCAACTCTTGATTGTTTAAGGGGATAATTGAAATCGATCGAAGATATTATCCCTGTATTAAATTTATTCATGGGGTTAGATATTAATCAGAAATGTATTATCTAACCCAAGGCTTAATGAAAATAGCAAATTATGTTGGGATAGCCCTAATCTGTGAATATGAGAGTTATCAGATCTAGACCTAGTCTTTACATGTTTGTTATATTTGTTAACCGCATGATCAATTAATTGATATTCTGCTTGCAAGTTTGATGAGATGAATCCATAATCCTAGACTTTCTTCCATATCTTTTTCTCCAAGTTTATTCGCGCTTAGTTTTAATTCATCTTTTTAATTATTTTCTTTTAGTTTATTTAAAACCAACAAATCTGGTTAGAGTGTTTAGGATTTATTTTCTGTCAATTGTGTTGAATAATAATTATTTGCCGGTTAAGTCTTCGTTGAGAGACTACTTAAGGTTAATTTGCTACCCTACAATTGATCTCGTTCTCTTGCGAGGATTGTTAGACTTAAATAGGTGTTTAGCGGTCGAACAAAATTTTGGCGTCGTTGCCGGGAAAGGCTTTAGGCGTAATAATTATTGTGTCTATTTTTCGTGTTTTTAGTTTAGGATTTTTTTTGTTTATTTTTCGTTTAGAACTCTTTTAGTTTCTTTTGATTTTTACTTTATTCCACTGGTGCGTTTGGTCTGTTTTTCTGTGTTGTTTATGCAAGGACGTAGGAATCTCAATCTGGAGCTTTCACCTTTCGTAGACGACATTCACCGCGTTCCGAGACGTATAAAGAACGAGGGGGACGATTCTTCGGTTAGCAGCAAGGATTCTTAGGATCACATTCCAAAGGAAGAACAAACAGACGAGCCAACAGTGGGTGATAATCAAAACGGAAACAACGCGGAGGCACGCCAGCCTTCGATGCGTGAGTTCGCGCGCCCAGTCATCGGAACCGCGACCTCTTACAGCACATTGGGACAATCAGCACGGAACTACGAGCTCAAAACCATACACTTTAATTAGCTGTCGTCATTCTATGGGATGCCCAATGAAGATCCTCTTAACTTCATTCGGGAATTCTACTCAGTCATTCAAACTTTTCCTCTACAAAGTTTGGATGAAGATCAGCTTAGGATGCGCTGTTTTTCTTACACTCTGAAGGACCGGGTGAAAACTTGGCTTATGTCTCTACCTCCTAACTCTCTCACTGATTGGGAGGCGGTGTACAATAAGTTCATGGGCAGGTACTACTCTAATCAAAAAACTTCAGATCTGCGAGGTAAGATAGCTACTTTTAGTCAAATGGAAGGTGGGCTTTTTCATGAGGCCTGGGATTGCTTTAAGGATTTACAGATTAAATGCCCACATCATCACTACCCATTGGAATTGTTAAACCAATTTTTCTATGATGGATTATCGCATAATTATCAATATATGGTTGACAATGCCGCTGGGGGTGACATGGGTGTACATACGGCCCAGGAAATCTATGATATTTTAGAGATGATGAGCGATAACTCACAACAAAAGAGTGCCAGAGGCAAACGGGCTATCGTGAATGAAGTAGCCCTGAGCTACGATGTGACAAAACAATTGGCTGAGTTGACTAAGCAAGTACAATTGTTGGCTATAATAGGGCATCCACCTGCGAACCCTTCTGCCGAGTCTTGCGGGATCTGTGGCGAATTTGGTCATGGGGCCAACGTTTATAATGCTATCTCTCAGACATACAATTCAGGTTGGCGGAACCATCCGAACTTTAGTGCGGGAAATTCACAAAATCCCTCTCATATCTATCCGAGGCCACCACAACCCCAATGCCAGCAAATCAACCAATCCAGGGCTCTATCTATTGAAGACAACTTGAACTCTTTATTCAAGTCAGTCAGCAAACACAAGAAGGTAACAATAGACGGTTTGAATCTATGGAAGCTTCTTTTAAGCGTCTTGAGACTCAAGTTGGTCAATTGACGACTCAAGTTGGTGAGATAGCTCGACATATATTCAAGCAGGACACACATCCTAGCCAACCAGCACAGGCTCAATTCATCACCGTTCTTGAATTTGGTGAGATTTCTGATCATGAAAGTGAGATTCCTCTTTCTATTGTCTCATCAAACCCTGAAGGTATCACGAACATAGAAAAGGAAGTTGATGCAGGTGAAAAAGACATGAATATGGAGGCAAGAACGAGATCCCCTTCCCATGAACTTTCTATTCCGTCCCTAAGTCCATGCCCAAAACACGATCCAGGTAGTTGCACTATCAATATTTTTTTTTGGAATGGTAAGGAAGTCACAGGTATGCTTGATCTTGGAGCCAGAATTAACCTTATGCCTTACTCTACCTTTAAACAATTAGATTTAAGGGAATTGAAGTTCACCGGGTTACGTCGGCAACTTGCTGATAGGTCCATTAGGTATCCTACAGACATTGTTGAAAATATTTTAGTCCAAGTAGGTGGTCTTAAAATTCTCACTGATTTTGTTGTTTTGGATATGGAAAAGGATAAAGATAATCTTAAAGATCATACTATACTATTGGGTAGACCATTCATGGCAACCACTAATACTTTGATCGATGTCAAAATAGAAAACTCAGTATGAATGTCTTGGGCGAATCTGTAATGTTTTCAATTTTTGATATAGCTCGTAATCCTGCATGTGTTTTGAATGATTATCTGATTGTTGACTCGATCAATTCTGCCGTGAAAGATGTCCTATGGCAGGAACGCAATATGCTTCGAAGCGAAAAACAACCAGATAAAAATGACAAGGTGGTAAATAGGATTTTACTCGATGATCCGCCTTGACTCTCTCCGTTGACACTGTCAAGCTAATGACGTTAAAAGAGCGCTTCTTGGGAGGTATCCCAAATATTTTCACTGTTTTATTAAAAAGAAAAAACTGTGTGTGTGTGTGCGCTTTCATATTTGCATGTGTGTGGTGTTATTATTTTGTCCTCTTCACATGGCTTTTGCAGATTTGTAGGCGGATATGACTATAGTGCCATTTATCGATCTTCGCATTTTTCAGGGACGTATCTTTTTCCTTCTCTTTTTGCGCATTGAGGTCATTGCATGATTTAAGTGTGGGGGGATGATTAGTCGTTGATAAAATATGATGATTGCATGTGGCTATGTTTTTACTTTGCCTAGTGATCATCCCAAGTTTAATAATAGTGTTGTTTAGTCAACTTGAAATAGATGTATTAATTTGAGTTTCAAATATGAAATGACTTTGTGAACTTAATACGTAGGATTTGACTAAGTCGTGAATTAGCCTTTGTGGTGAACGAATTAGGTGACGGTTAAACAATAATCCGAGTTGTGGGGCTTGAATTACGAGATTTCATTGATGTGAATTAAGTTAAAACCCTATTTTGATTTGTGTGTACACAAAATTGCTAGCCTTGCAGCAAAACAAAAAAGATGCATTATATAGCTATCCAAAAAAAAAAGCAACATAAAGCTATATATATATATATATATAAAAAAATGGAACAATCGAGATTATACTCCGTTGGTTGAGCTGCTTAGTAACTAGGAGCATTCATGAGCCCCATGTTTGACTTTTACGTAAAAAGGCGGCTCAAACATGAGTATAGAAAACCACCCTAGGAGCCTTTGGAAACATCCGAAGTTTATAACTAGTGGAATAATATCTCGGGAGTTCTAGCAGCAAAAAAAAAAGAAAAAAATATGGCTAGTAATTGCGTGATTGGTTGTGTGGGTAAAAGGGTTGCAACTTTTGATACAAATTTAAAATTTAGTAGGGAATGCCAAACACTTTGATTAATATTAAACTTTAGCCGACTGAGTATATTGTGAATGTTGGGGATCGATGAGGAATAATCCGAGGTAGATGGAACATGGTGTTATGGATTAATTAATTCACAAATTGGACATAATATTTCTTCTTGGGTTTAGTGATATTATAATTTGCTTGAGGATAAGCAAAAGGCTAAGTGTGGGGGAGTTGTTTAGCATGTTTTTGTGTGTGTTTTGTGTGATGATTTATACATATTTTTGGCGTATTTTATTTGCAATCCTCGCAAGAGAACGAGATCAATTGTAGGGTAGCAAATTAACCACAAGTCGTCTCTCAAGGAAGATTTAGCCGACAAATAATTATTATGCAACACAATTGACAGAAAATAAATTCTAAACACTCTAACCAGATAAAGAGATGAATTAAAACTAAGCGCGAATAAACTTAGAGAAAAAGATATGGAAGAAAGTCTAGGATTTGGATTCATCTTATCAAACTTGCAAGCAGAATATCAATTAATTGATCATGCGGTTAACAAATAAAACAAACATGTAAAGACTAGGTCTAGATCTAATAACTCTCGTATTCACAGATTAGGGCTATCCCAACATTATTTGCTATTTTTATTAAGCCTTGGGTTAGATAATACATTTCTGATTCATATCTAACCCCCTGAATAAATTTAATACAGGGATAATATCTTCGATCGATCTCAATTATCCCCTTAAACAATCAAGAGTTGGCCAAACAATTAATCAACAAGTAAAACAATTTATTCAGGAAAGCAGATCAATTAATCAATATTCATGCTTGTTTGTTTGAATCAAATCATCATAATCCTAGAACAGGGAAATTAGTTCATGCTTGGGGATGGGATCATAATCTCCATTGAAGGAAAGAAAACAATCATAAACATAATCATGCAACAATAATAATCACCCAACAATTGAAATCAGACAAAAGAGATGAAGAAACCTTACTCTTTGATTAAGAAGCAAAATAACTTTAAGGGGAAGAACCTAAGCAATCCCAATGTTGAATGGAAGAGAAAAATACCAAAAACTAAAGTTTAGAAGTACTATGAATGAAGGTGTGTCGAAAATAGGGGCTCACCAAGTCCTATTTATAAGCCTAGAGTCCTAAACAAGGTGGAAGAGCCAAAAATCGGAAAAAAATCAGAAATTTCGTGTTCAGCACGTCACGGCGCGTGACCGCGGCGCGTGTCCGCAGTTCAGTTGTTTTCTATTGCGCGCGACCGCGCGCCTGCGCGACCCCTAAACGTCCGAATTTCATCTTGATATCTCTTATGAATTGTAGCTCTATCTCCTAGCTTTCCATAGCCACTTGAATCACCTCAATAGCAATTTTCTAGAGAGTGTTATGGCCAAAATACCAAGATGTGTCATTTTTTAGATTTTGACATATTGTTTCGACTTGCACATGATTTTAACACATCCAAACGTCTTCATTTGCATTTTGTAGCAGAAATAGAAATTGTAGAACTTTGTCCTAGCTTTCCAAAGGTATATGAAGCATGTCAATTGGACTTTGGATGCGAACTTTAGGTCCCAAATACGACGACTGCCGCAATTGCGCGAAATGACTTTTTGACGTTTCTTGCTCCAAAACTTGTCTTTTCCACCAAATCCTAGAAAATCAACAAAATAACACAACATAACACTAAAACATGCAAATGCAAATAAAACACGCCAAAAATATGTATAAATCATCACACAAAACACACACAAAAATATGCAAAATAGGGATTATGTGTATATATACTCAATCTATATATGGCATAAGCTATGTGCAAGCGAGAGAAATTCATTAGATGCAACAAACTCCTAATAATTTGTGCATTTCATATTGAGCTACATGATCACCTAGAATATTTTTCTTTAATTAAGTGTCAGCAACATAAGGAGTTCTCACTGGTTTGACATTGAAATGTCCAAACTTCTTAATAAAATTCTCAACATAATATTCTTGTGATAGCATTATGCTATCATTCTTATGATTTTAACACCCAATATTACACTTGCTTTAGTCATATCTTTCATATCAAACTTTGAAACAAGAAACACTTTTGTTTGAATATTATATTAAGGTTAGCATCAAATATGAGCATGTCATCTACATATAAGAAATAATTACACACGAATTGTCAACAAATATATACATATCTATCTACTTTAACAGAAGTACAACAAAACTTGATCAAATTTCTCATGTCATTGCTTAGGTGCTTGTTTTAAACTATATAAAGATTTAAGCAACTTACAAACTTTGTTTTCTTTTCCAGAAACAACACATTCTTTACGTAGTACAATATAAATCTCTTCTTCTAATCACCATTTAAAAAATGATTTTGACATCCATTTGGTGCATAAAAATTTTATGGACAGAAGTCAATGCAATCAAAACCCGAATAGAAAAAACTCTAGTAACTAGAGCAGAAGTATCAAAATGATTAATATTTTATTTATGAGTAAAACCTTTTGCAACCAATTTATATTTTTCAATAGTTCCATAAGGGTTATATTTCTTCTTAAAAAATCTGTTTGCAATCGATACGTTTAGCTCTAGGTGTAAAAATCAACTAAAATCCAAAATTTATTTTGTTCAATTGGACCAATTTCAGTTGTAATTGTTTCTGATTTATACAAGAGCAAACAATTTTAGAAAATATTAAAGAGTCATTTTCTATAAGATACGTACAAAAATCATTTCCAAATGAAGTTACTTTTTGTTTTCTTTTACTCCTAACTCCTCAAAAGAGTTTAAAAAAATATCTTCAATAGGTGTATAAGAAGTAGTTTCATCAGATGCACGAGAAATTGTCTCAGTTTTAAGAAAAGATATGTTCAAAGCATTCAAATTTTTTTGTTTCAACAATTGTATTAATATTTAGTACATCATTTTTCAAAATAAAAAACCTATATGTAGCACTATGATCAACATAGCCAATAAATATACAATCAGATGTTTTAGAACATATTTTCCTTTTTTTAGGATCGGACAACATAACTTTGGCTAGATATTCCCACACTTTCAAATATTATAGTTAGACTAATAGCTTTTTCATAATTCATAATGTGTCATACTATATTTCTTATAATATATTCAACTTTGTAAGTGACAAGTAGATAAAATAGCTTTCCCCCAAGAAATTTTTAGCAATTTCTAAACTAATGAGCATTGTATTTGTCATTCTTTAAAAGTTATACTTTTTTCGGCTATACAATATAATTCAGGTGAATATGGAAGGGTAATTTCATGAATTATTCCTTGTTCACAAATTCATTAAATAAAACGTAATCGCCGCCTCTATCTCATCAACTCGTTTAATTTTCTTGTTTAACTTATTTTCAACTTTAGATTTATATAAAACAAAACATGGTAAAGGCTTCTTTTTTTCTTTATAAGTATATATACATTAGTATATCTGGACTAGTCATCAATAAAAGTCATATAATTATTTTTACCACATCAACTCATGGTTTTTTTAAATCAACTAAATCCGTAAGAATTAAACTAAATAATTCATAATCTTTGTACAGAAAAAACACGTTTCTTAGATAATTTAGTTTTACGATGTATTTCATATTTATGCATGCTTGTGCTATTGATTCTAGAAATCAAACCAAGTGAAAGCATCTTATGAATATAACCAGTAATAATCATAATCTAGCATGTCATAAATCAATATAATTAAACAAGTAAGCAGAAGAATATGCAATTTTATTAATAACATCATAAACATTGGGTACAAAAGACCCTGATTACAATAATCTTTTCCCACAAGGACATTATTTTTTGTCAAGATTCAAATGACACCCTAACTTCAATCTTTCCTAACAAAGAAACATAAACTGATTTTTTCTTAATATTATTAGGCACATAAAACACTTCATTAAGAGCCAAGGTCTTATCAGATATGCGTTTCAAAAGAATTTCAGCTTTACCAAGAACTTGTGCAGTTCAAGAATTCCATAAATGCACATATTCTTCTCCATGTCCCACATGATTGTAGGATGTGAAGGTTTCTCTATTTGAACAAGTATGCCTTGTAGCCCTAGAGTCTATCACCCTTTCTTTCACATTTGAAGCAAGATTAATTTTGAAAAAGCACTGCAACAATATCATTCCCTTCAACTAAATTTGCATTTGGCTTTGAAGGATTTGCAGTTGGTACATGTTGACCATACTTTCCACAAATATAACATTTTTCCTTTTTTCTTGAAAATAGGGAGTTATTTACTTTAAGCTTGTAATAAGTCTTATTAAATTTTTTGACATACTTATTAGTAGACTTACCTTCTAGTATATTTGCAGACATGGTCATCTCCTCCCGTTGATCACTTTGAGTTCTCTTCGGTTGGTGTCTTCAATGATGATGTGGGTAATCAGATCAACAAGCGACAATTGCTTACTTTTATGTTTCAATTTCTTTTTTTAATCCTTCCACGTGTCTGGCAACTTTCCGATAAATAGTTCAACCATGATATTCTCTTGCAGTGTGGTCTTTTTTCAGCCTTTAGATTCTCCAACAACTTGTAGTACTCATTGATCTGTAAAATTTTCCAATCACGAACTTTTATTTTCCAACATCTTCAGCAATGTACTTTAGGTACATAAACTCCCAAATGTCCTTGGTTCTTCATAAGCGCGGTACACATCGAACAAATCATTATTGAGAGTACTAATGATCGTATGCCTACACACATTATTAACATAGATCCACATCTCCATGTCCTTTAGATCAACAGAATGTTTGGGCTTTTTTTGGATGAGGGCAACAGTGACACCGTGCATGTCAAGAATAGAGAAAATTCATTCCTTCCAAAGCCTGTAATTTTGGCCGTTGAACACTTTGATTTTCGAGATATCAAGATATGGTTTGACATATGAAAAAGTAGAAGGATGTGAGAGATGGAGTAGAGACAACGATATAGGGAAAAGAACAACAATAGGTTTGATAGAGGTTGTGATGTTGGTCTCAACTTTTACATTAGTTTCGACAGAACCAGTAGATGTGACATTTGTTTAGGCAATACTGATTGCAGGAGCAGTAACACCATCAAACTCCATACATATAAACACTTAAGATTGTTGTGAATATTTTGATAGAGTTCGAATCTAGAAACTCGCTATGTATAGAGAAACCCCAACCTCGCGGTCTTGCCACTTCTTATCCTAATCCAACTCTAGAATGCTCGAGCAGTTAAACACAGTTAGCTACAAGAACTCATAGATATATTAGCTCCTTTAGCTTCATATAGAAGTGTTATAGCTCCGCTCAAGAAGTATCTGAATCAAATCCCTCATTTCTGTATTCGGCAGGTTTGGGCTTCCTGTTATGCTTCCCATCCACATCCCTTATTACGCTCGACCATTTTATTGTCGAGATTTTCAATGAAAGTTGAGATAGGTTAGAGAAGAGAAATATAAAGATGATTTCCCGAGGTGTGCAGTAAGTGTACTATCCTTAAGGGTTTAATTTCTAATCCTTCAAGATTCAACATGAAATAAGAACGACAAACAAAACACAAAATTATAAGCCAAAGAACAGAGGTGCAAAACAAAAAGAGGAGGTTGCGTCTTTTTGTTATGTTTTCAACAAATAATTAAGAGAGTTTTTTATAGGCTAGATTCCAATGGGTATATACTGAAATTAAGGGAGCATGTTGGCACTCATCAACCCAAAAACTAGGACCAATTATTTGAATACAGATAAAAAGTGAAAAAATGGTCTTATTTAGGATAAGGCGGAAAAATTGGTCAGTTTCGAGGAAGCTTGCTAGATTGAGTCAAAATAGAAATAAAATAAAAGTGGTGAAATGAAGTTGGGTCGAGTCTCCATGGAGGGAGAGGGAATCATCAATTTTATACTACGAGACTCTTCATGCACGCGAGCCCACTTCACTTTCTCCATTTTCCCTTTTACAAGCCCAATCTAGTCTTTCTATTAACAAAGTGAAAAGGACTTCATTTGATTTAAATTCTTTGAGACATTCAATACATACAACATTCAAGAGTGCAAGGAAGTAAGGAGAGAAAGAAAGACAGCACAAAAAGGGAAGATGAAGGGTAAGTAAAACCTAAAAGAAAGGGGAGACAAAGAAAATGAGAAAGTATCTACCATGGAAGGTGACGGGTGAAAGACGGGTGAGGTTGATGAAAAGCATGTGGAGAGAAAAAAATCAAATTGATGATGAGAGGTTTTTGGTTTTGAAAGAAATGAAAAAACCAGCTTAAATATGTGGGAATTAATTATAAAATTTGAATTTCAAAATTAATCATTTGGAGGGAACCATTTCCATATCCCAAATATTTTTTCTACCATGATTGATTTGGATTTGGTTATAGTTTCACAAAAAGAAAAAGAGAAAGTAAAATCTGACATGGGACACACACCAAAACTTGAATAGCATCTGGTAGTGTCTTTCTACTATCATTGACCCAACCCTCTTCCCCCATCATTTAGTTCCACCATAAAATTAAAACAGACAAATTAATGAATCACATGCAGGTTATAAGCGATTTTCCGACGAAAATCCAATTTTTTGGCTAATTTTATTTTCAATCTACAATTTGTTTTCAAGTAGTGTCCAAAACTTATCACCTTCTATTTTTAAGGAGCTAGTCTTGCCACATCCTATAGTTACAGTACCAGTTTTGCAGTTAAACCGCTTGCAAAATACCAGTATTTGAACTTTGGGATTGGCTCAAGTTGTAATAATTGGCACAATGCCTTTCGAAAGGATTATTGCTAAGTCGCCTTCGTAAAAGAAAGGGAAAAAAGGAATTTTAGTCCTGTAAGGGTGTCGAAAAAAAGTTAATACTCGAAATCAAAGTTCAATTTAGAATTGTAACTATTAAGAAAACTCAACTGAGTCCAATTATGTGAGAAATTTTTTAAAATTGCCATGCTATTGCTACATGAAATGTACATGAACTAAAAAATATTAGGGCCCATTTGGATGGAGGGATTTGAAATTTCAAGGGATTTCAAATGAATGGATTTCAAAGTCATTGGATTTGAAATCCACCTCTTGTTTGGATGATGTGAATTTGTGTAAGGATTTCAAATCCATCTTAAGTTTTGAAAGAAAAAAAAAATTAGAAGCTCTATTTGTTTTCTTAATTAATATTTAATAAATAAAAATAAGTGTAGTGTGTGCAGTGTGTGTAAATGTGTGCAGTATGTGTAGTGTGCGCAGTGTGTGTAAATATGTGTAGTGTGTGTAAATGTATGTGTAATGTGTGAATGCATGCGTGGTGTGTGTAAATGTGTGTAATATATGTAAATGTGTGCAATGTGTGTAAGTGTGTGTGAATATGCAAGTGAGCATAAAGGGGAAAAAAAAAAGAATGGATTTCAAATGACTAGGTTTTGGGAGGGATTTGAAATCCTTTGAAAATGAAATAAAACTTAAAGAGGAATTTAAAATCCATTGATTTGGATTTATATGCCAAACAGGGGTGTGGATTTAGCTAAGGATTTCAAATCCCTCCTCCCAAATCCCCTCCCAAATCCCCCCATCCAAATGCACCCTTAGAAATTTCGAATTCCTATGGTCAATTTGCTTATTTTGATTTTGGCATTCCCCAGGCATTAATTACACAACACAACCAAATTTGCATTTTTGGCGGAATAGAATTATCTCTATGCTTGTATATCCCACATAAACTAGGAGGCTAACGGAACCGTTTTATAAGTCTACACATGACTATCAATGGTAACTTGCAAGGCAGATTCACTTCTACATTTTTTTTTAATTCGTTCCTCATCCAAGGTTATAACTTATCCTTGCTAAAATATAAAGTTAAAGCTCAAACATAGCAGGAAAGAAGTTAAGGTTGACTGCGTCCATTAAGTAGAATCCGAATTATTTCCATATGCGTGCGGTGATCATGTCATCTCAATTGCAATGCAAATTTTAGAGTGTTAAACAAAGGAAATGCAATTCTTTACATTGTTTCGAATTCAGCACTATCGCTGCCTAGTTGAATACATGTCCCAAGTGGAAAATTAACAGAAGAAACAAGAATTAAGATAAGTGT
Organism: Rehmannia glutinosa; assembly: GCA_016081115.2. NCBI lineage: Eukaryota > Viridiplantae > Streptophyta > Magnoliopsida > Lamiales > Orobanchaceae > Rehmannia > Rehmannia glutinosa. The sequence goes on from CM071933.1 coordinate 41,263,706, forward strand.
GGATAAAGTTGGAATTTAAGTACAAGTCTGATTTAGGAGGGTAAATCAGATGTACCTGACCTAGGGACCCACAAAGCGAGGTAAAGTGTGTTCCACGAAGCGACCTGGCCAAGGATCCCCAAAAAGCTAGGTGAGGTACTTTGTTCGAGGGTACGAAAAGAACGCACATTAAATTTAGGGATGGCTCCCGACTAAGGCCATCCGATACCTAAGTCAGAATCAGGTAGTTGAGGTACTTAGAAAGCTAAAGAGCGAGGTAATTTAAAATAATGACAAGTTACCTTTTACCTTTATTTTCGTGCCGTATTTATAGTACTGTTCACCGAGTAATGCAGATCATCGTACACGTGGCGCCCGATCGACGGTGCGTGGCTCGTGGGCGACCCGACCCGGTCATCCAAGTCGGGTCGGGACCCATATAAAAAAGTCGCGGATCCTGAGGGTATTCTGGTAATTTCGCGAGGCGAGGTCAAGATGGTCAATTCGACCTAGGCGAGGCTATACTGGTAATTTCCATATTATTTACTCCCCCAATTACTTAAGTAATTTATTGCTGAAGTGACTCGATGCAGGTCCTCGTCTTCGAGCTCTTCTACTTCTACTAGCGGGGCGACCCATATCCCCCCTTCTCAAGATAGGGTATCCCGCGAGGCCACCCCATTGGACGACCTGGAACACGTCGCCCCTTGGGCTTTACTTAGGTCCCGAGTCTCCGTTAACGATATAGGCACCATTAGGAAAAACTTCTTCATCCCCGCTTCGTACCAAATCATAATTCCTACTACTAGTGATAGGATAGACAAGCCTCCACCTCGCTGCTTAGCCTTTCACCTCGCTAGCCTCGAGGCGGGTCTTAGATTCCCTTTGGCTCGCCCCATTGCTGACATTTTAAGAGGGCTCGATGTTTGCCCCGCTCAGCTCGTCCCAAATTCCTACCGTCACATCGTAGGTTTTATCATTTTAATTAAACATTTCGGCGAGGCCGCCTCGCTTTCTCACTTTTGCGAACTATATGCCATCAATTCTTCAACCACCACTACTAACTCCGGATTCTTTTACATCTCGCCTTGCACTAACCGAAATTTTTTACACCGGGTTCCTTCCTCGGTGTGGCCTTGGAAAGATAGGTTCATATTCATTCGAGCTCCTATTCAAAATCCTTGGGACCTACCTTCGGATTGGAAATTGAGCCGACCTCGCCTTCAAGGCCTGCCTCCTGTTTCTTGGGGTGCCGACTTCATTTCTATGTTGACCCAAAATTGGTATGAGGCTTGCGACCTCATTACCGAAGAGGTTCTATCCCTCGTCGGCCTTAGCCCCGCTCCTCGCTATGAAACTCTAACACTTGGTAATCTATTTCTCTTTACTTTTTCCAGTTCGCCTATCATGCTTATATTGATGTCTTTTGTTTACTTGTGTAGATATGGCGATCCGAGCTTCCGTACTTGACAAGGCCCTCGCCAACAACAAAGAGGCCCTACTGGCTCGCAAGCGAGCTCGCCAAGATGCTGCTGCGTCGGATTTACCGCTAGGTGTGGCCGTAGCTTCGGCCCCCGTTGTGACTATAGTCGTCGACCCCACCCCCGAGGTGCCTTTGAAGAAAGCCGGCAAGGCCTCGGGTAGTAAGTCGAAGGAAGAGAAAGGGAAAGCTGTGGTCGAAGGCTCGCCTCAGAAAAAGACTAAGACTCGCAAGGCTAAGAGATCGCCTGACTCAATGGATGTCTCCCCTAGGATGCGGGCTCACGACGCAAGCGAGCCCACCGATGCGAACCTTCCGACCGTGGACCGGATGATGATGTGGTTGAATCGAAGCGAGTCTCATCTTCAAGCCCAACGACTTGCGGCTCGCGAGAAGGCTCCCGAGCTTATGCCTCGAGCTCGCGAGCTCTCCATGCCTCGCACTGTTCCCAACTGGAATATCAGCTCGTGGAGCTCGGTCCTCGAAACGAACCCTGGGGAGGACTCCTTTGAATTGTACAACTACACTACCCTTCCCGCCGATCAGTTCGCCTTGATGACCACTGAATTTACTCGCATCGAAGAGCTTGCGGCCCATGGTATCATGTCGGTATGTGGCTTCTTTTAAATTGTGCAACACTTTTGCTTCGATTTTTTTTTTTTTTTACTTCGCCACGCCTTTACTTCGCTTTTTTCCTTTTGTAGCTCTCCCTTGCTTCATCAAATGGCACTTCGTGGTGCTGATTGGAGGCATCAGAACGAAGTGTACGTCAATCAGCTGAGCGAGGTCCACGCGAAGCTCCGGACTGTCGAAGCGGATAAGGCGAAAGCCATCGAAGAGGCTCGAGCCGAGCTTCTCAAGGAAGTGGCCGATCTGAAAACCCAGCTTGCCTCGTCCCAAAGCGAGCTCAAAACTCGTGAGGAGCTTCACTCCAAGGAGGTGGCAAATTCTTTCGAGAGAGGTCGGAAACGAGGGCTCGAAGAATACCCCTCATCTGAAGAGTATAAGGCTTCGTTAGCCTCGTCTCGCCTCGCTGGAGTCACTACAACATAAATGACATTAGGTAACACTCAAAAAATGTTATCTAATGGCCATAAAATGTTACTATAGACAATAGGTAGCACTTTTATGGCGCTGCACTTGCCCGTGCTACCTATACTCTAAGGTATCACTTTTATTAGCTTTTAGTAACATTTTTTCTAAGTGTTACATTAAGTTTTCTATTGGTAACACTTTGAAGTAATATTTCTAAAGTGTACATATGAATCGTATGTAACACTTTTTTGTAACATTTTTTATATTTGCAACACTTTAAAAAAAATACTTCTAAAGTGTTACATATGAATCTTATGTAACACTTTTTTTGTAGCACTTCGTAGAAATACTATTTTTTGCCACCAAGTAAATTCGAACCCACAACCTGTTATGTATGGAAGTGGCAATTTGCCACTAAGCTAAGTTGATTCTTATTACAACTTTTGCTTTGTTTTATATATACACATACACATAACACACACACACACACACACACACACACACACACACACACACACACACATATATATATATATATATATATATTATATGTATATATAATATATTTTATATAATAAAGAATATATTTTATAATATATGTATTAAATTATATTATACACTGTATATATCAAATTTTATATTGTATGGTATATAGTTTGAAAATCATATTATATTATATATTAAAGGACACAAATTAAAAATATCAAAAATATATAAAATAAATTTATCGACTGATAAATATTCAATCGGTAAAAATAAAAAATATTTAAACATATAAAATTAATTTACCGAGAGATAAAAAAGTTCTAACAGTAAAAAAAATAATAAAGAAAATAACGGAAAGATAATTACCGACGGAAAAAATTCCTAAGTAATTACCGACAACATCAATTTTCATTGGTAATGTTTTTTAAAAAAGTAAAAAAAATATAAAAAAAAGGTTAATGATGAAATTGGTCTCCGTTAGTAAAAACTAAAATAAATAAATAATAATAATAAAATATATACATGTGCATTTTCCGTCGGTATTAAGACGGAATTAATTGTCTTCGTAAAAAATAAAAAAATAAAAGCAAAACTAAAATACTTTGTAAAAAGAAAACAAAAATTTAGTTAAAAAAATAGAGTACATGATGTCTACAATTTTTAGGTTTGGTGACATGAATTAATTAAATAAATCTTTGACATGATTTAATGATAGTTATATAATTTTGTGTTACTAAAACATAGCTTAAAAAGTGTTACAATCAATAAAATATAGTGTTGCCAAGAGTGCTTCTTAAATAAAGTGATACCTATTTGCGTTACAAAAGAAATAAAAAAAAACAAAGTGATACTTAAAAAGTGTTACTTATATAAAAGTGTTACATATAAGCATTACATATTGATAAAAGTGTTATCTATTTGCGTTACAAAAGAAATAACAAAAAAAAGTGATACTTAAAAAGTGTTACTTATATAAAAGTGTTACATATAAGTGTTACATATTGGCAAAGTGCTACAAAAGTGTTACATAAATATTGTAATGTAAAAAGTGTTACAAACATGTGTTACATATGTACCTTATGTAAAAAGTGCTACAAAATTTGTGTTACCTAATGTCATTTATGTTGTAGTGAGTTCAATCTTTCCTTCAATCCTCCTCTTGCGAGAAGCTCGTAGCCGAACAAGCCGTGGTGTACCTTTTCGACGGCTTCGAGCGATGCCGCGAGCAGGGGATTAAAAAGGGAGCCTTCAAGGCCGATTTCAACCCCAAGAAGCTTGACCCCTTCGAGAAGGACGAGCCAAAGGCAGACATCGTTGAAGGCGAAGGCGAGGTTGGCAGCTCGCGTGATGTAGAAATCATCGACGAGGTGGAGGTTTATGAGTTCACCGAGCTCGTGAAACCTCTTTTAGCATCGTAGGGATCATTCATGTAAATTATTAACGAGGTATTGAACTTGATGTATTTTCATTGACAATCTCATCGCCTCTTAATGTACTTTTGAGTTTACTTCGCTTTTGGTGTATTGCTTTTACCTTACCTCGCTTGTGTGTCATTTCGATGTACTGTACTTCGTTTTTATATGTTGCATGCTCTTTACCTCGCTTCACCCCCCCCCCTTTTTTTTTTTTAATCATCCCTTGGGTCCTAGGCTTCTTCGCGAGGCCAAGCCCCGTGGCGAGGCTAGGTCCCTGCGCGAGCCTAGGTCCCTTGCTTAGGACCATTGCAAACTTTGCCAGCCTAAAAGGATGCTTGTGGCCTAGATCCCTCGTGGGGTCGTCTTGGGCCTGTTAGCCTTTTAGGGGGCTTATCTTGCGAGCCTAGGTCCCTTTGTTGGGACTATTGTGGGCTTTGCCAGCATAAAAGGGAGCTTATGGCCTAGACCCTTTGTGGGATCGTCTTGGGCCTGCTAGCCTTTTAGGGGGCTTAACTTGCGAGCCTAGGTCCCTTTGTTGGGACCATTGTGGGCTTTGCCAGCCTAAAAGGGAGCTTATGGCCTAGATCCTTCGTGGGATCGTCTTGGGCCTACTAGCCTTTTAGGGGGCTTAATTTGCGAGCATAGGTCCCTTTGTTGGGACCATTGTGGGCTTTGCCAGCCTAAAAGGGAGCTTATGGCCTAGATGCTTCGTGGGATCGTCTTGGGCCTGCTAGCCTTTTAGGGGGCTTAATTTGCGAGCCTAAGTCCCTTTGTTGGGACCATTGTGGGCTTTGCCAGCCTAAAAGGGAGTTTATGGCCTAGATCCTTCGTGGGATCGTCTTGGGCCTGCTAGCCTTTTAGGGGGCTTCATTTGCGAGCCTAGGTCCCTTTGTTGGGACCATTGTGGTCTTTGCCAGCCTTAAAGGGAGCTTATGGCCTAGACCCTTCGTGGGATCGTCTTGGGCCTGCTAGCCTTTTAGGGGGCTTAACTTGCGAGCCTAGGTCCCTTTGTTGGGACCATTGTGGGCTTTGCCAGCATAAAAGGGAGCTTATGGCCTAGATCCTTCGTGGGATCGTCTTGGGCCTACTAGCCTTTTAGGGGGCTTATCTTGAGTGGTTCGCTTGCGACCCTGAAATACTAAGCAGATTTGTGCAAAAAGGTAAACATTGCAAGTGAAATTCCGTCTTCTTTCATTGATGAGAGTTTTTAACATAAGCCTTCAATGCCTCCAAAATTAAGCTAAATACATGAAATAGAACCTCCTTAGGTTATGAATGTTCCAAGGCCTCGGGAGCTCCTTTCCTTGCATGTTTTCTAGTCTGTATGTTCCCCTTTTCAACACTTCAATTACCTTAAAAGGTCCTTCCCAATTTGCCTCCAGCTTCCCCACATGTTTGGAAACTTCCACTCTTTTGAGCACTAGATCCCCTACTTGAAAGCTTCGCTTCTGAACCCTTTTGTTGTATGCATTTTTCATCCTTCCCTTAGCTGCTTGGATCTGAATAAACATTTTATCTTGCTTTTCTTCAATGAGCTCGAGCTCGAGTTCTCTAGCTTCACTATTGCTCTCGGGCTCGTACCGAGCGACCCGAAGCAAAGTTTCTCCAATTTCCACCGGCACGATCGCTTCTGACCCGTACACTAAACTGAAAGGCGTCTCTCCCGTCGAAGTCCGTGAGGTCGTTCGATATGCCCAAAGGACTCCAGGCAACTCGTCCACCCAATACGACTTCGCTTCCTCTAGCCTCGTTTTTAGGTGTTGTAGAATAATTCTATTTGCGACCTCAGTCTGTCCATTTGCTTGAGGGTTTCTCACCGCTGTAAAATTTTGATTGACTTTATATTCTTCACACCACTCCATAACCTTCTTTCCTTGAAATTGAGTGTCATTATCTGATATTAAGATTCTGGGCGCCCATACCTACATGCGATATTTTTCCACAAAAAATTCATGACTTCGGTTTCCGTTATCTTGGCCACTACCTCGGCCTCAATCCACTTAGAAAAGTACTCCACTGCCACAATGATGAATTTCTTCTGAGCCCTAGCCACTGGAAATGGACCCAAAATATCAATTCCCCATTGATCAAAAGGACAAACAATGGGGATCGTTTACAACTGGGTCGCTGGCTGATGCGTTAGGTTCGCGTGGAACTGACACTTCGCACATTTTTTAACAAACTCCATTGTATCCTTTGCTAAAGTCGGCCAAAAGTAACCCTGGCGGATCACCTTCTGGGCGAGTGCCTTACCTCCTGAGTGGTTACCACAGTTGCCCTCATGAATCTCCCTCATTACATATATCGCCCTCTGCGGTCCGAGGCACTTTAGCAATGGTCCTCCTACCGATCTTTTATACATCTCATTGTCTATCATTAGGAACCGGGACTCTCTAATTTGGACCCTTCTAGCTTTTATCGGGTCCAACGGTAAAGCTCCCTTTTCTAGGAAATTTTTCAAGTCTTCCATCCAATCGATTGGGGTGTCAATTGCACAAACCAGCGCCTCGCTTGGATACTGCTCGATGGGACCTTCCTCCGCTAGCGAGTCCGGCTGCGTCGCCACCAACACGATCACCTTCCTCGAGCTATTCCCATTTACTGCACTTGCGAAGCGAGCTAGAGCATCGGCTCGCTCATTTTCATTTCTTGGGATCTGCTGTAGCTGAAAAAATTCGAACTTTTTCCATCAACCGCTTCGCTTTCTCCAAATAGTTAGCCATGGATCGATCCTTGGCTTCAAACGAACCTTCAACTTGCATTGCCACCAACTGGGAGTCAGTGTAAGCTATCAACTTCTTCACATTGCACTTCTGCGCCATTTTTAATCCTGCCAACAGAGCTTCGTATTCGGCCTCGTTGTTTGTCACCTCGAATTCGAGGCGAAATGCCACTTCCACTCGAATGAATTAAAGCCGCAACAAGATCCCGGCTCCGCCTCCAGTAGCCACCGCCGACCCATCCACATGCAGTAGCCATGTCACTTCCTCTTTTTGAACTTCAATTTCCGACCCACTTGCTTCGTTAACGAAGTCAGCCAGGACTTGAGCCTTCACCGCCATTTTACTTTGATATTTAATATCAAATTCCCCCAATTCCACGGACCATTTCACCGGGCGACTGTGACTCGATTTTTCTAACACTTGTCTCGAGTGGTTGATTTGTGAGGACAATAATCTGATGAGATTGGAAGTAAGGTCGCAACTTCCTAGCTGATACTACCAAGGCTAGAGCCAGCTTTTCGGTCTCTAGATACCTCTTCAGCTCCCTGCAACAACTTGCTCACGTAGTAAACTGGGCGATGAACTCCCTCTTCGTCTCGCACCAACACCGAGCTCACGGCTCGCTTCGAAACAGCTAGGTATAAAAATAGAGCCTCTCCTTTTTTAGGTTTGGACAGTAAAGGTGGAGACATAAGGTATCCTTTCAAATCTTCGAACGCCTTCTCACATTCCTCCGTCCATTGAAAATTCTTCATGTTTCTCAAAGTATTGAAAAAATGAAGGTTGCAATCAGCTGACCTCGAAATGAACCTGTTAAACGAGGCAATTTTCCCTATGAGCTGTTGTACTTCATTGACCGTTCTAGGTGAACTCATTTCCATTATAGCTTTTATCTTCTCCGGGTTCGCTTCGAACTCCCTCTCATGCACCATGAAGCCCAAATATTTTCCACCTCGCACTCCGAAGGTGCACTTCGTCGGATTCAATTTCATACCATAGGCTCGCATTATTTTGAAAGCCTCCCTCAAATGCTCAAGGTGATCCTCTTCCACTACACTTTTTACCAACATATCATCAACATACACTTCCATTGATTTGCCAATTTTCTCTCTAAACATGAGGTTGACTAACCTCTGATAAGTAGCTCCCGTGTTCTTTAGCCCAAACGGCATTACCATGTAACAACAAACTCCGTTCTCCGTCACAAACGAGGTCTTATCCCTGTCTTCCTCTGCCATAAAAATTTGGTGATATCCTTGGTAAGCATCCATCATGCTAAGCAAGGCACATTCTGTCGTGGAGTCCACCAAGAGGTCGATGCGAGGTAGGGGGTAGGGATCCTTGGGGCATGCCTTATTCAGATCCGTGAAGTCTGTGCACATCCTCCATTTGTTGTTAGCCTTGGGCACTACAACTATATTTGATAACCACTCAGTGAACTGAATTTCCACAACATATCCCGCTTCCAATAATTTGTTCACCTCGTTTTCTATAATTTTGTTTCTTTCGCTTCCAAAGCTTCGCTTTTTTCGCTTCTTGGCCTCGCTAACGGATCCACATTGGTCGGTGAACCATCACCTCGGGTCTATGCCTTGGAAATCGAAGGTTTCCAAGCAAAAGCGTCCACATTCTCCTAAGAAATTGAATCATCAACACTTCTAGCCGAGTCCATTTGCGACCCTATCTTAGTGAACTTATTCGGTCGCTGGCTCGAGCTCAATCACTTTGTCTTTGCTCTGTTGGCTTAACCCTATACTCCGCTATTGTCCTAGCTTTTTTAACCTTCTCCTTTTCTTTTTACTCATTGACTTCTTCTTCGCGTGTTATTTGCTTTTATAGTTCTCACTTCTCTCCTTTCCTTCTTTTTTAGGGAAACGTTATAGCATTCTCTAGACGTCTTCGATCGCCTCGTCTTCGCCTATCCCCCTGTTGTAGGGAACTTCATCTTCAAATGATAAGTGGACACCACAACTTGAAATTGATTCAGTCAGGGTCGCCCCATGATCACATTATAAGCAAATGGGGCGTCTACTACTAGGTACTTGATCATGATTGTCTTTCGGCACGGCGCTTCGCCTAGCGAGGTGGGGAGATCAATGGTTCCTAGGGGAACCACTTCGCTTCCTCCAAACCCCATCAGCGAAGTGTCAACCGGACGTAAGGCAGTTACATCTAGTTCCATCTTCCTCAACACATGCATAAATAATATATCTGCCGAGCTCCCATTGTCCACCAAGACTTTTTGTACGGCGAAGTTGGCGATATCCATCGTGATTACCATCGGGTCGTTTTGGCTTGCCTCGACCCCCGCGAGGTCACGACCATCGAACGTAATAGGGCTAGAGTTTTGGACGCTCATGACCTTCAGTTTCCTCTTAGAATCATGGGTGAGGTTACGCGCATGTTTCCTTCTCGCACTCTGTGAATCACCTCCACTAGGACCTCCTGCTATCATATGTATAACCCCCTACGAGGCAAGTTATCTTCTTCCCGATTTTGCCACAGGCCAGAAGCGTTCCTCGGGCGTTCTTGCCTATGTCCGGCCTCATGGCGACCTCTCGACCAGCTTCGCGACTTGCGAGCCGGTGATCTTCGCCTAGGGTCCCGGTTAGGTCCTCCACCTCGTTCTTCTTTCAAAATAAAATTTTGTAAGTAACCTTGCTGGATGAGCCTTTCAATCTCATCTCGCAATTGAATGCAGTCCTCGATGTCGTGGCCATGGTCCTTGTGGAAGCGACAATATTTGTCCATGTTTCTTCGACCCGAGGTCGTCTTCATCTTTTTTGGCCACCTTAGCATATCAATTCGCTCTATGGCCATTAGAGCGCGACTTCGGGGCGCATTCAACAGAGTGTATCTATTGTGCCTCGCTGTCCTGGGACGATCTTGATCTGGACCTCGGTCTAGGCCTCTCTCGGCCCTAAACCGAAGCCTCTCTCTAAGATCCCTCCCTTCGCGTGGAGCCGAGCCACTGGGACCACTGGTCTTTCAGGGCATTCATGTCTTCCTCTTGTATGTACCTTTGGGTCACTTCCATTAATCGCTCCTTATCGACAAAGCGGTTCGAGCGGCGGCCGATCTAATGGTCCTTTTGCAATCCAATGATAAGGATATTAGTCATCATATCGATTCGCATATCTTGCACCTCCAATGCTTCATCATTAAACCGATTTATGAATTCTCTGAGCGACTCTTTTACCCCCTGCCTTATGGTGAACAAATGTGAAGTGACCTTCGAGCTCGCTTTTGGCTTGAATCGGTATAAAAACTTCCGAGCACTGTCGTTCGTAAGAAACCACGGTTCCCTAGGTAATCCCATGAACCATTCTTGCGCCTTTCGATCGGCGTTGTGATGAATATTCTAGCATTCATGGCATCCGATCGCCCATACAATTACATCACATGGTCGAAAGCGGTGAGATGTTTCGAGGTCCCCTGTTCCCATCATATTTCGGGAGATCGGAAGCTTGAAGTTCGGTGTGACCACCTCGGCTAGGATCTCGGGAGAAAATGGAGATCCCTTTTTTTCTACAAAGCGGATGTTCTGACTCCTCCACCTCAAATCATCCAGTTGTCGAGTAACATGCTCGATTTGTTCACTTAGTTCGTGTATGTCCCGTGGCTTGTTGACTGGTTCGCCCACGACCTCCACTGGTCGCCTCGCTGGTGGCCTGACGGCTTGGCTAGCCACCTCTTCCAAATCAACTGGTACTTCTTTTCGCTTTTCCACATTCCCCCTTCCACTGGGGGATCTTGGGGAGGTGCCTCCATCCTTTCTTTGCCTTTTTCTCCCTATCCTCCAACATTTTTTCCAACATTTTCTCAAAGTCACTAGTCTTCATGTGAATCATCTGCTCCTCCTCCTGAACCAAAGAGGGTCCCGCGAAGTGAAGCGGGCGAATTGGTGATGTTTCCCGAGGAGGGTCCTCCACGACCCCCTGAGGTGTCTTGGATGCATGCTTAGGTGTAGGGGTGTCAATTAGGTCTATCGGGTCGGGTTCGGGTTTGGTTTCGGGTCGATTTCGAGTTATGCTCAAAATGCATCAAAAATTAAGTAAAAAATAAAACAACTTCATTTTAGACAAATTGGTAACTTCGTGTCGGGTTCGTGTTAGTCGTGTTCGGGTTTCTCTCAGTAACTTAAGGTCGGGTTCGTGTCGGGTTCTCGTGTCGGGTCAGGGATTGACACCCCTACTTAGGTGTTTCCAATGTCTTCCCTGGTGTTTCCTCCATCTTTAGCTAGACCTATTTCCCACAGACGGCGCCAACTGATTTAGGAGGGTAAATCAGATGTACCTGACCTAGGGACCCACAAAGCAAGGTGAAGTGTGTTCCACGGCGACTGGCCAAGGATCCCAAAAAGCTAGGTGAGGTACTTTGTTCGAGGGTACCTAAAACAGAACGCACGTTAGGCTAGCCGGGATGGTTCCCAGCTAAGGCCCTCCGATGCCTAAGCCAGAATCAGGTAGTTGAGGTACTTAGAAAGCTAAAGAGCGAGGTAATTTAGAATAATGACAAGTTACCTTTTACCTTGATTTTCGTGCCGTATTTATAGTACTGTTCACCGAGTAATGCGGATCACCGTACACGTGGCGCCCGATCGACGGTGCGTGGCTCGCAGGCGACCCAACCCGGTCATCCGGGTCGGGTCGGGACCCATATAAAAAGGCCGCGGATCCTGAGGGTATTCTGGTAATTTCGCGAGGCGAGGTCAAGATGGTCAATTCGACCTAGGCGAGGCTGGTAATTTCCACATCAAAGTCAAAATAATTCCTCAAAAAAAAAAAAGTACAAGTCAAAATATCATGTACTCGTTTATATTGGAAATTGAAACAACAGCAGCAGCAACCATTTTTATCATATATCTTTATAAATTAGCATCTAGCAATGAATATTAGTTGCAACATACTCAAAAATTAAAAACAGGTACTAAGAACAAACATGTTAAAGAGAACTACAACACTCTATGTAGGAGCTTTTCTTTCATGATTTTAACAACATCTATCTCGACAAGATGCCCATTCTTGCTGCCAGTCAATATTTTTCAAAGAAAAAGAAATACATGTAGTCTTCTAAAACAGAAATAACGACACTCTCCCAGGCATAATAAAATAGTCTGCAAGCACCATAGGAGTGAACAGTCATGGCCAAGCATGAAAATCTTCCACCTATCAGATGGGCCGCATGATCAAGGGAGAGGTCCAAATATTTTTTTAGAAAAAAAATCAATTGTTATACATAACTTACTATGAGGATGAAACATAAAACCTCAACAAACTTGTAGAATTACTTCGACTTCTTTGGGAAATGCAACTTGATCAACATGGGAAGTTCAGTAAGATCGACCTGAGCCTTGCCTAACAGAATACTCTTCAGATTTTGATCACAATTCACCACATTCTTATTGAGTGGATCCTATAGAAGAGGGAATAAAAGAAACACATGAAAGGTAGTGAACAGGAATACCCAAACAACTCCACAGCCGCACGCAGGCTTCCAAAAGATTATTACTACCACCAACAAAAGTATCCCAACTAACTTCTTTTTGCTTATCACAAACAAAGATAGCAATATGTAATTAACAGTCAGCTGAATCATAGAGGCACACAGCAGTTGCCACTTGCCAATCAACAAAAACATATTATTCAGATAGTCCATTCGCCCTACTAGATTTTTAGAACCAAGTCATACCACATTAGATAATTCGCAAGCACTATTAAGATTAAAAAAAAAAATGGCAATCAGTTCAAGAGATCGAATGTACTCCCTATGTTATGAAAAACTAATCGATGCACATGTCTGAATAATGACACTAGCTAAAAGCTCAAACTTCAGATTATTGGTGCCGAGTAATAAGTAGACAAATTTTAGGATAAAAAGTTGGAACCTTACCTGGAGATTGTTCTCCTTGATATAAGACCAAACCCGCCTGAAGCAATTCAGTTGAGAACTCTGAGACTGACCCATAAAATCTCTCAGTATCGTGGGAAGATTCACAAGGTCAATCAAGTCTGCCACTTTCTTAGGGTTGTCAGCAACAGCCTTTTTAAACAACGGTGGCAACATTTTTCCTCAATTTATTCTCTGTCCAGTATCGGCAAAAATGCAATTAAACCGTCAATCGAATGATATTCGCTGCAAAACCATAATATAATTCTCACATTTGTAATTTTCCCTAGAACAAATAGAGGAACACAGGTTCTGAAGACGAGTCATCAAGCAATTTTTTTTAATTCCATGTCCCACAAGTGGTAATAAAGAAACCATAAATCACAGAGGAATTAAATCGAACACCTTGGCCACTGTCTCCACAACTAGAGTTCCATTTTTTGAATATATACACGAGAATATAATGACGGACCTTGTTACCAGGACTTCAATTGAGTCCGGTTTCAGCAAAGCGAAGAGTTAGGAAAAATGAAGCCTCCTTTCGCCGGGAAAATCGAGCTCCGTGGGCTGGACTGGCGTCACAGCTTCAACTAATATATCTCCACAAACCTCCAACCAATACCTGCTTTCAACCCGTTCTCGATACCTAGTCAGTCTATACTCCTAATCCCATCTCCAACCTACAACTTCTGCTAGTTAATACGCGTATCATACCGGTTTAGTATCTGTAAGTACGACTAATTGAAAAATATTTCCGTTTTCCGTACACATTCTGAAGCGGCGTTAAATACTCCGTACTTTTCAAATAAAACATTTAATACTCGTTTTATAGTTATCCGTATAATACTTGGCGAATAAAACATCATTTTAATATTTTATATAATATTTAAATAAATCAAAAAATCATTAAAAAATCATTTATAAATATAATTACAATATTATAAAATAATAAATAAGAATATTGATAATATATAAATATAGTAATTATTATTAAATAATTATCTTGGATTTATGTTAAATTATAATTTAATATAATAAAAAATTATATATTAAGTTTTATATAATCTAAGTATACATACAATTCACTTAAAAACTCACTAACTATTATTAAATAATTATTTTCAATTAGTGTTATAATTTAAAGTAAATTAATAAAGTACCTAAAATAAATTTTAATATAATCTAAACATAAGTATGAATTACAATCTATGTAAATATAATGTTAAAATAAGGCGTATTATTACTCCCGAACAATTATATTATATTCGTACTAAACCCGTACGTCTACGGATCCGTATATTAAATATTTCAGTAGTTTTTGCCAATTTTTCACCGTAACGTTCAGAAAATATTCATAATATACTCAAACGCGTCTTAAATAACGAACTTTTCTCGTCCCGTATTTAACTAACAGGGCCTACAACAACAAAATTAACATCAAATAATATACTATGTAAATAAATAATTCAGTTTTTTGAAATTATCAATTTGTTAAAATTGTAAATAATTTTTGTTTTATATATACATTAAATATTTTTATATTTAAATATGATTGTTTAAACAATTATATTTTTTTTAATTTTCACCCTCTACGATGGTAATGTCGCATAAAATTTTTTATTTTCAAAATTCCACATCAACCCAGTAAGTAACATTTACCTATTGTATCAGGTCGCGGGACTAAATAGTTGGAAAAAACTCACTTAAATGACTAAATGTATAAAGTTATTTAAATAATATATTTTATTACACTAACTCTACTTACATGTATTTAATATCCCATTTATTGATTATATAAAACAGTAAAAGTAAAATTTCCAGGGTTTGTGTTGTATTTTACTTTAGAATTTGGTGCCAGCAATTATTTAAAACTTTTACTTATTATTTAATAATTATTTTAGTTATTTCAAATATTAATTACTTATTAGTTGTTATAATCAAGTATTACTTATATCATTTCAAAGTAATAAGTAAAGTAATATTAAATAAATAGAATTAAACTAGAACAATACCCGTGTATTACATGGGATTTGTCAAAAGATTAAATTTTGATGGCGCAAGTTTGTTTGTGATAATTATAGGAGATCCAAAATACTAATTAAAAATATTAAAAAATAAATTCAAAATTTAGAAGAGTATCATAAATGGTTCGCTTCAAATTATGAAAAACTTCTTTGTAAACTACACTAAAATTTTGTCTTTTGACAAATTGACTGTAATACACAGGTGACTAAAATAGGAAAACATATATATATCTGGAAAAAAATGAATATTCTTTCTTTTTCTTTTTTTAATGTTTTCTAAAGTATATCTCATAAAATAGAGTGGAATGAAAATAGAATTTTTCTCATTAATATATCTTCCCAAAAAAATATTGATTTTATAGGCCTCTTATATAAGACGTAAGATTTCGAGATAGTTATAAATCCTAAATCCAGCTAATCTCCAAGTAGTATTTACAGACCCTTTTATATAAGGCTATCAGAAAAAATATTGTGTGTATAGATAGAATCTTTGATTTTTTTTAAATTATTTTCTTCTTTTTAGATAAAGGTGTTGATTATTATAACATCTTTCACAAATTATTTCTAGTATATCTTATCTTTCAGATAAAGTTGCAGAATTACATTTTACCTAAAATTAAAATCTTTGATCTTTGGATTACTTGTTACCTTTTAGATTATAATATATTGTATAGATAGAATCTTTGATTTATGGAGAAAAAAAATAGATTGTTTATATAGAATTCTTTGATTTTTGGATTATTGGTTATCGTTTAGATTTTATATTGAAAATATGGAATATATATATATATATGTGTGTGTGTGTGTGTGTGGTTGCCAAATGAATAAATGTGAAATGATCGAGTGAAATTGAGAGAATAAGGAGTTGACACATGTCTCAAAATAATGAAGTGATGACATGTGTCATATTTGTTTTTTCTTTTAGTATATAGAATTGATTATAAATTAAATAGATATACGATATAGGATAGAGAAGACTAGATGAGGGTATATGCTTCACACCAAATTTGGTTTTTCATTTGTCAGGGAAAAACACTTCAATTACTGTGATGGTGTAAGTTTTGATGCTAATTGGAGATGGACTGTCTATTATCACATTTTTAAATTTAATATTGACTTGAAAAATATTATCATAGAAGAAGGTTTATACATAATACACTATGTCTCGACAACGTTTATTCAGCTTGATCAAATTCAAATATTTATATGGAAGTTGATAAATATGAAACTTTAGATGTCATCAAAAATTTACACGATTTTTAATTGATAAGTCCACAATTTTCTGATGTACTACCTGCAGACTGCAGTACAATACAATAATGGTTATGATGTGAGTTTTTGTAAACCACACTACTTATCACAACATCAACTGCAACAAAATATAAGCACCAGGTTTAACGGTAGAATAGTACCCTGCCACGGTTCGATTCCCAATTGGTGTAGCGGCTGTGAAGATAGCTTGCGTCTAAACTCTAAAGTGGATATTGGGTTATCCACAATTCGCCTGACTTCTACAGGAAATATAAGGCGCACTGAGCCCTTCTTTTTCCCTGAAAAATGTGTCCCCTTCCTTTTTTTCTTCCAACTTCTGTAAATAATTCTTGAGTTTTTGCCCAAGAGACAAACATGATAAAATTTTATTTTTCTTGCTTCATTTTTATTTTCCCATCTCAGGATTTGTTGCTTCCAATTTATTCAAATTTGTTTCCAAGGTAATCTAGTGTTGTAGTGTTGACGTGCGTTTCGGTCAACAAGCAAAAGTGTGCAAATATATGCTACGTGGAAATGGAAATAAGCCTTAGTTCAGGGCTAATTCTGCCTCTTTTATATATTACCGAGCCGAAAGTTCCGGTCGGTTTTTCTTACAGTGTTTTGGTTACAAATGTTTTTGCTTAGTATTTCCTTCTTCTTTTTCTTGTCTTTTTCATAATAAATGAGACCCTTTTTATACCCATCTCATTAGTGGGCTTTTAATATCCACTATTACATTTAGCAACTAAATAAAAAAAAAAGGACACTTGTTTTTTTTTAAAAATCCTCACTAAAATTTTTTAAAAAAATGGGTGGGCAGGCCCAGATCGCCAAGTGTTTGCCACTTGTCGATCTCATTAGGGGCATGTCCACTATTACATTTAGCAACTAAATAATTAAAAAAGGACACTTGTCCTTTCATGTTAATGATATGCTTAGCTTTTCTTAACTGGATGGTTATCCTTTAAATTTCCCGCCAAGACCGGGCTCGGGCAACCGAGCTCAATTCATGACATCATCAGGGTCGGTTATTGACGTCACCAGCTCGGTCCGTGCTGGTCTTGTGGGTCCCATACTCCCACGTGCCGAATGGTCACGTGGACCAAATTGCTGCCAGCTCAGCTCGGGTGTCATCAATGGCCCCCAAGTTTAATTCCGAGAGAAGAATTTCTGAAGTCGGATTTGAACTTTAATGTTAATCATGAGCTTTTAATGGGGAAAAGGAAATCCCAAAAGTTATCTTTCCCAGACATCTGTCACCTATCAGTTAATGCTCGGAACGCCGCATTAATTGGGGTATCATAATGACGGACACGTGGCAGTTCTTGGTTGGACTAACTTCGCGCGGGAACCGAAGAGGTGGGATAAATGTGTCAGTGGAACGTGGGGACGTGACGTTTCTGATGTTTCTGACGGCTTTTGAGACTGAAAGGACACGTTTCTTTTGAGTTGGTGTCTCAGTTTTCGAGGGAACTTAACCTATAAATACCCTTTTTGTCCTTCATTCAATACTTTTGCATCTACGACCTTCCGAGCAGAATCATCTGAGAGCGAGCAGAATTTTCGCGTCGGTCTTTAGGCTTCAGAAACTTCAAACTTAGGTTTTTTTTCCAAAACCCTCTTTCTTTTTTACTTCAAATAGATGTCTTCCTTTGAAGATAGCCGGAGTCGCAGTTATAGTGTGGAGGTAGAAATTGAAGACCCCCCTTATGAACCTTTTGTTTCTTTTTCCCCAGTTCGAAGAACTGCATCTCTAAGTGTTGTTCATATTTCTAGCTCAAGCCACACACCTCCAGCAGAGACTCCATTGGAGCAGACACACAATATTTTTAATCCCGTGCCCTTCACCATCTATTGGGAGGGCGTTGTTTATAGACCTGGGCAAGTACGAGAAGGGTCTAGTGAAGAAGCTATAGATTCCGGTCTCCCACATAATCAACAAGGAGAAGGAGAGATGAATCCTCAGGAGCATGAACACGAGGAACAGGTAGATGAGCCTTCTGATGGCTCGAGAGCTGCGAGGCCCCTAGGGCCTGTAGGTCATCGCCACGGAGATGGCAGGCGGGGAGGGGGTCCCCGGCTGCGCATAGAGGCTGGGTGAAGACCCTGTGACCTGAACGACTACTACCAAAGATCTTGTGATCCCGAGTTGGGGGCACTTCATCTAAGTACAGGCATCCCAGGGGATAGATTTCATTTTGATCGGATGGTACGGAGTGTCCCCAGCATCCGCCGGAGGGGTGCATGGCCATACATACTCCCAGCCTCCTATACTTTCCACTACCGCTAGTGCTTACGCGGTGGTTTCGTAAGTGGGGTCTCCCCCTGTCGCAGGTGCACCCCCTAACTTGGGGCCGAATTATCGGGCTATTGGTGTTATTTCACCTGGAAGGGTATCCGCGCCCAAACTTTGCGGAAATAAATAAATTGTTCATATGGAAGGCGACCCCCGCAACACCGGGCCGGGGGCAACCATCCGGATGGTACTACGTGCACACCAGACCCGGATACCCAGACGGGCTGGTTGAAGGCCTTCCACAATCTTTAAAGGAGTGGAAGGACAAATGGCTTTGGGTAGGTGGCGAGTGGCAGACTCGCGTCGGAGCGGAAGAGACGATATTGCCGCCTCCTTCCGACTTTACTTTTAATTTTCGTAAGTACACTTCCTCTTTCATCCGTGTTTGTTTTCCGTTGTTTTTTTTTCAGCTAGTCTGACCTTAACTCTTTGCTTTATCGAGGGAACCGGCCTTCAGCCGGCCCACTATCGGCCGCTTTCGTTCGACGGCTAGAGAATATCCAGGCCGTGGGCGTCAGAGATAGGCGGATCGAGAGGTTGGCCACCGAGGCCCGTCTGGCTGCAGCTGGCTTACGGTCTGCTTTGCCCGCCGACCCCGAGGCCGAAGAAGGGGTCGAGGGACGAGCGGCGGTGGTGGAAGAGGATGCCGTGGGCGAGCGTCAGAGAAACCTACCGCGGGCTGAGAGGGGCGGACCCCAGAACAGGAAGAACAGCCTGTGCAGACAGATCAAGCGACGGGGCAGGTGCGGACCCTTGAGCCACCTAGGCCAACCGGGGCTCAAGGTATGCATTTTCTACTTCTTGCATTTCTCCTTTTTTTTATTCTTCCCTTTCTATTTCTTATTCAATTAATGTCTTTTGTAAGGCGCGGTATAGATCTCTGTGCGCACCTTCGAAGTGCGAGGAATACGGCCGCACGTCGGACTAGGGCGGCCGTGGGCGAGCCTGTTGATGCTGAGGTGGCGCGGAGGGAGGCAATCAGGGCCGGGAAGCGCCCTGCTGATGGAGTCCCCGAAGCGATGGAGCCCCCGCTCCAAAGGAAAAGAGGGGGGATCGTGATTGACGAGCCAGGGCAGACAGAGAGGGTCGGGCCCACGCCACTAGTGCCTCCAGTGCAGACTCCTGCAGGCGGTCCCGAGGACTTTTTCGGATGACCTCGGCCGGGAGGGTCATTTCATTCCCCCGAGCCAAGTAAGGGATAAAGTCTGTGACGGGATGACTGGGTCACGTCCCCAATGGTTCGTTGAGTTCGTGAGGTGTTCCATGCCCACGGACGAGTAGGTGGAGAACTTGCCTGATGCTGGGTGGGCGGCCAGAAATGTAGCCGCACGGGCGTGGACCACCGGGATCGAACAGTTCTGCTCGGAGATCGACTGGAAGGAGAAGGCCCAGTACGTTATGGGGCTATCTGGGCATATTACGGGGATTTTGTGGCACATGATCGGCGGAATGGAGGGGCTAGAAAGGCGCCACCAAGATCTGCAAGAGGCTCACGCCCTTTGTCAAGGGGTGCAGGAGTCTTTGAAGACCCAGGCCGAGGAGGCCGCGACCAGGGCTAACACCGAGAGGGAAGCTGCTGTAAAAGCCGAGGCCGAGCGGGATCAGGCCCGCAAGGCTGAGGAAGAGCTTCGTGCCAAGATCGTCGAGCTGGAGCGCCAGCCATTGCCCAGGTAGAAGAGATGGAGAGGCGCGTGGCCGAGGTGCGCAGGGAGGCATAGGAGGCTTCTCATAAGCAAGCTGAGGAGGCTCGTATAGATGTCGTCCAGGTTTACAAGGACTCCGAGGAGTACGCCTTCATGTTGACTTGCGGTCATGCCACCAGCATTGCAGAAATTCTCGGGGATCTTAAGGCTGGCAGGACCATTACGCAGCTCGAGGAGGACCTGGCTCTCTTGGATGCCGACCTCGATGCCCTTTGCCCTCGTTTTGCTGAGGCCGCTGGTAACCAAGGTTCGCCTCCCCCAAATGAAGAAGAAGTTGCTTCTAGCGGGCCTGTTGAGATTCCGCCTCCTGCCGAGGCTTGATACTCTTTTACCTTTTCTTGTTTTGGAGGTTTTTTGTATTTGCTCGTAGATAGGCTAGTTGGCTTCGAGCCTTCAAATGTAATGGGCTCCGGCCCCCCTTTGTAAGTATTTTTGGTGTTGGAATGGAATTTCTTTTTCAGTCGTTTTCGTATGCATTTAAATTCCTGCTAAGTATCGGGCTCGTTTTTCCTTCTTGTTGTATGGCTTTTGCTCTGTCTGCCTTTTTTATTTTTCTAAGCATGGGTCTCGGTCTTTAGTGCCCCAATGGTGCAAGTAGTGGGCTTCAACTGCCTATGCTTGTTTATTAAATTTTATGCTCGGAACTTAAACCGAGTCTTAGTTTTTTAGGGTAGGTCCGCCTGTTGGGCAAGCCTCCCTTTATTGACGTGCAAAGGACGTACCCAAGACGAGCAGTCGGCGCTCGGCCCTTGGCCGAGGCAATTGAAACGGCGCTCAGATCTTAGCCGAGGCGAGAAAAAATTGTTCCCCCTTTGAGAGAGCTCCCAGAATATCAGATGAAAGGATAAATCCTCAAAATTGCATCTGAATCATAGACTGAGTTTTTATTGATAGTACCTTTTAAGATATATTACATTCCATGGGTGGTCAAACTTCTTCCCACTCAAGTACTCCAACTCATACGCCCCGTTCGACAAGACCTTACTAACCCGAAACGGACCTTCCCAGGTCGGTTTTAGCGGGGTGGGCTCGACTCCTGTTATTCTCTTTAGGACGAGATGGCCGATCTGGAACTTTTTTTCCCTCACTTTTGAGTTGTAGTACCTCTCACTTCTTTGTTTATATACAACATTTCTCATCTCGGCACTGCACCTTTTCTCCTCCAGTAAGTCCAGCTCGGCTCGGAGCATGGTATCATTATTTTCCCAAGAAACATTTGCAACTCTAAAGGTAGGGGCTCCGATTTCAACAGGGATGACCGCCTCGGTTCCGTAGGCTAAAGAAAAGGGTGTTTCCCCCGTGGCCGCTCGGTGTGTTGTTCTGTATGACCATAGCGCGCCGGGCAGTTCCTCGGGCCAATTGCCTTTAGACTCCTCTAATCTTGCCTTTAAAGTGTACTTCAGTTCCTTGTTCACCGCCTCGACCTGCCCGTTAGATTGCGGGTGGTATGGGGTCGAGAAATGATTTTTAATATTAAATCCTTCGCAAAAATTTCGAAACCTCCGGTTATCGAATTGTCTCCCATTATCGTGACAATTGAGTGCAGTATCCCAAATCTGCAGATAATGGACTTCCATACGAAATTAACGATCTTCTCCTCGTCTATCTTTGCTAGAGGTTCTGCCTTGGCCCATTTTGTGAAATAATCCACTGCCACAATGGCATACCTCACGCCCCCTTTGCCAGTGGGGAGTGGTCCAATGAGGTCCATTCCATTTGTCAAATGGCCAAGGACTGAATATGGAGGTAAGTTGCTCAGGGTGGTACCTGACCTGGGGTGCATATCTTTGACAACTTTCACATTTCTTTACTAGGTCGGTCGCGTCCTTTTTCAAGGACGGCCAGTAGTATCCTTGTCGTATTAACTTGTACGCCAGGGTTTGGCCCCTGCCGTGATTTCCGCATATTCCCTCGTGTACCTCTCGGAGTGCACAATCTGCATCTAGTTCGGATAGGCACCGAAGGAGTGGGACAAAATACCCACGTTTATACAGGATGTTGTCCAGCAGTGTGAACCGAGCTGCCTGAGTGCGTAGTGTTCAGGCTTCAATCTTATTTTCTGGTTGAACTCCTTTCTCCAAATACTGGACGATAGGGGTCATCTAGGTCGGCTCGGTGGCTTCATTAGCATGTATCTTCTTTGTGTTAAGCGACGGGGTGGACAGTTGAGTAACCGTCACATCTGCAATCGCCTCGGTTCCTGGACTGGAGGCTAACCGAGCTAAAGCATCTGCTTGCATATTTTCTGTTCGAGGAATATGCAGAATTTCCGTTTTAAAATGTGATAATTTTTCCTTGACCAAGTCCAGATATCGAGCAATTTTCTGCTCCGTCGCCTCGTATTCTCCGTTGATCTGATGGGCGACTAACTGTGAATCGTTGTGTACCAACAGTCGTTTGAGTCCCATCGATGCCGCCACTTCTAGTCCCGCCAGGAGTGCTTCGTATTCTGCTTCGTTGTTGGTCGCTAGGAACTGGAACCGCACGGTCGAGCAGTAGCACTTATGGTTTGGATCGATTATCACGATCCCGCCCCCTACTCGGCCTGCGGTGGAGGATCCATCGACGAACAACTTCCATTCTTGATCTTCAACCACCTGCAGCTGGATGGAGGGTGTAAACTCGACTATGAAGTCCGCTAAGGCTTGTCCCTTGATGGATGTGCGTGGTTCATACAGAATGTTGAACTGGCTCAGCTCGACAGCCCACTTGATCATCCGTCCCGAGGTATCTGGTCGGTGTAGCACTTGTTTTAACGGATAATTGGTTAAGACCACGATCTTGTGCTCCAGGAAGTACGGACGAAGTTTCCGAGCTGAAACGACTACGGAGTAGGCCAGTTTCTCCATAGGCGGGTATCGAAGCTCGGTGTCGTGTAATGCTTGACTCGTATAATAAATGGGATGTTGGATAGAGTTATCCAACCTGATCAGTACCGAGCTGACGGCATATTCAGAAATCGCCAAATATAAGTATAAGTCTTCCCTCCGAGTAGGTTTTTGTAGCAAAAGTATGGAGGCCAAATGCTGTTTGAGTGACTCAAAGGCAAGTTGCGCTTGCTCGGTCCATTCAAAGTTCTTGTTTTTATTTATAATTTCAAAGAAGGGTTTGCACTTGTCTGTGGACCGTGAAACAAATCGGTTAAGAGCGGCTAATCGGCCGGTTAAGCTTTGTACTCTTTTGACGGAATTAGGGGGCTCAAGTGTTAGATAAATGTTTTTATCAAGATTTTGATGATTATGTTTAAATGAGTTTTTATACCAAAACAATGTTTATGTATGTTGTCCAAAATACTCCTAAATGTTTTAAAGTATTTTTACTAATTTTTGGAGTATTTCTTAGAGCTTATTATTCGATAAAAAATTTGGACAACGTATTTAATGTTTTTATGTTAATTGGTGTTTACACCAAAACAATGTTTATAAATGTTGTCCAAATACTCCCAAGTGATTTAAAATGTTTTTACTAATTTTTTGGAGTATCTCTTTAAGTTTATTTTTTATAAAAATCGGACAATATTTCAAGATTGGAGGTCGATCGGTCGCCCAAAACGTCGACCGGTACCTGAAGAAAGAAAACTTGAAATAGAACGTACTAAAGTCAAAAAAATGAAGAGGGGACGGTCAAAAGGGGTTGACGGTCGCACCCTAGAAGCGGATTCGGTCGCACCCCCATCGATCGTCGACCCCATTCGACACTGCACTGGATCGCACTATCTTTTTCAAACGTTCGAAATCTTAAACAGGGCAACCGGTCGCCCTATGTTATTTTGTGACAGCAAAATCATGTTGTTTGAAATCCTTATCAGCAAGATTCACTTTTGATTTTTGTACAATATTTCTACATCTTCTGATTCTCTTTTTGTAGACAAAAGTGAAGAAAGAGGAGCCTATGTTGGAGATCCAATCTTGAAGACTCTCCTATAAATAGAGGATGAATTGAAGACACAAACACACAACACATACAAGCAAATACACAACAAGAAATCTGAAAATTCTCCAACCTTCATTTTTATACTCTTGCTGTAATAGCCTAGTTCTTGCACTTGCACAATCTTGAGGTCTAGGCTTTTCATTCTTGATTACACTTGCACTCAAAGTTTGTATACTTCATTTATTGAGTTGTAATCTTGAATTTTTCTATCATCCAAAACAAGATATCCTTGTTAGTGTTCTTGTGGTAAGAACACACTTGGATGATCTTAGGTGTTGAGGAGTGTGGTACTCTTCATAGGCGTTGAAGGAAGATTGTGGTAATCTCCTTGAAGGTGTTGTAAGAAGATTGTGGTAATCTTCAAAGGTGGTGTTGTATTAAATGTGGTAATTAATGAAATCTTTTTTTCTTTTTGAAATCCACTTCGGATATACCGGGGTGGTAGTAGATTAGGCCCTAGGTGGGTTGAACTACTATAAATCATCGAGTGTTGTTTAATTTCCGCTTTTACATTCTTGTCAATTACTTGTTCATTCGAAAACGAGGGCGATTTGTAAAAAATCGGCATAATCTATTTACCCCCTCTAGATTATCGTAGCCACTTGGACTAACAAGTGGTATCAAAGCCAAACTATTTGGCTAAGCTCGTTCCGAGTAAAGAGGAAAGATCCATGGCTACGAACGAAAGCTACCTCACCACCGGCACCTCCACCAATAAGCCACCACTATTCGACGCCAACAACTACGCATTTTGGAAAGACCGCATGAAGTGATTTTTACAAGGGTGCGGATTTGATATTTGGAATGTGGTCATTGAAGGAGTTGCTCAACCAACTACAAAATTGGAGGATGGTACCACGACTCCCAAGCCATTCAAGGAGTTCGATGAAAATGACAAGAAGGCTTTCTCTCTAAACGGTGAGGCCTTAAATATTTTACATTGCTCTCTTACCGCCACCAAATATAATCGCATAAGAGGCATACGGTCGGCACATGAAGTTTGGGAAAAATTAGAAACCATCTATGAGGGCACAAAGAAAGTGAAGCAAGCAAGAAAAACAATGCTTGTGAAAGACTTTGAAAATTTCAATATTTTGATGGTGAAAGCATATCAAAAATGGTGGAAAGGCTTGACAACATTGTCAATCCTCTTGTGGCTCTTTGAAAGGTCATCTCCGAAGAAGACACGGTGGCCAAGGTATTGAACGCCCTTCCCGGCTCATAGTCCGAAAAGGTGACGGCAATCACGGAAGCTCAAAATCTTGAAACTCTCAAGTTCGATGAGCTCATTGGAAATCTCCTCATTTATGAAGTATATCTCAAGGAGAGGAAAAATTCTCAACCATCCACCTCTAAACCGGGTACGCAAAATATTATTAAAGGCTTTGCATCTTCTTCTAATAATGTTTATTATGCTAGTGATGAGGATGATGAAGAAACGGCGACTCTTGTTAGAAAATTTGCAAAATTTGTAAACAAAAATAAAGCAAGAAAGCCAAGAGATAATTCTTGTTTCAAATGCGGAAAATCCGGGTAGTACATAGCCGATTGCCCGAAATTAGCGGAAGAGGAACAAGAGAAGAAAAAGCCTTTTCCGAAAAAGAAGGCGTTAAATGCGGACGTCAAAACTTGGGATGAATTACTTGAAACAACTGACAAGAAGGATAATCCGAACATGGTCTTATGGCCATAGACGATGAAAATACCGAGGTACGCTCTAATGCTTCATCTTCTTCCCTAGTTGATGAATTACAATGTGATTTTGATGAATTGCAAAATGAGTTTCAAAATTTGATTGTTAAATACAAAAATTTGAAAAAGGAGCATAAAGAGCTTAAACTAGAAAAAGATAAATTATTTACTTCTTATGATTCTCTTGATAAGGCTCATGCTATTACTCTTACTATGGTCCGTACTCTTGAAACCGAAAAACAAACGCTCACAAATGATATTGAAAATTTGAAAAAGGATGTGCATCGATTCAATTTATGTACGGATAAAGTCACAAAAACTTTAGATGCACAAAGAGGTGAGCATTCTAAATTAGGATTTGGTTACAAACCTTTTCAAAATGCTTCTAGGAAAAATGACCAAGGTCCAACCTTTGTACGTGCTAGTAGTCCTCGTATTATTACTTGTTTTTATTGTGGTAAAAATGGACAGTCTTCTTTCTCTCTTAGTAATGTTCTTTTAGTAGAAGGGCTTAAGTTTAATTTGATAAGTGTTAGCCAACTTTGTGACTCAAATTATAATGTTGTTTTTAATAAAGAAAAATGCCTTATTTCCAAAAATGATAAAATTATTTGTGAAGCAATTAGAAAAGGCAATCTTTACAAAATTTGTACAAGTGATTTGGTTAGTCAAAATGTTTCTTGTCTTGTCGCCAATAATGATTTAACTAGTTTATGGCATAGGCGACTTGGACATGTTGGATACAAAAATTTGCAAACTATTTACAAAAACCAACATGTAAAAGGACTACCCAAATTGAATTTTGAAAATCTTGGCTTATGTGACACTTGTCAAAAGAACAAATTAGTTAAGAGTAGTTTTAAGCCCAAAAATGAAATTTCCACTACCAAACCCTTACAAATGCTTCATCTTGATTTGTATGGGGATATTGGTACGGCAAGTCTAAGTGGAAAACATTACACTTTTGTTATAGTTGATGATTTTTCTAGATATACTTGGGCTCTATTTCTTGCAAATAAAAGTGATGCCGTTAATGAGTTTGTTAAGTTGTGTAGACTTATTGAGAATGAAAAGGAAGATACTATTAAGTCTATTCGAAGTGATCGAGGTGGAGAATTTGACGGCGAATTTAGAGTCTTTTGTGAAACCAAGGGATATAGTCACAATTTTTCGGCTCCAAGGACACCTCAACAAAATGGAGTAGCCGAAAGGAAGAATCGGACACTTCAAGAAATGAGTCGGTCCATGCTCAATGAATTTTCACTTCCAAAATATTTTTGGGCCAAAGCCGTAAGTACCGCTTGCTATGTCATTAATCGATTTTATATTCGTCCTAAAATGAATAAAACTCCATATGAGCTTTGGAAAGGAAGAACTCCAAATATTAGTTATTTCAAAATATTTGGATGTAAATGTTTTATTTTGAATACTAAGGATCAATTGGACAAACTTGATCCTAAGGCCGATGAAGGAATATTTATGGGGTATTCAACCAAAAGCAAAGCATATCGGGTTTACAATAAAACTAGTGGAGTTGTTGAAGAATCCATCCATGTCAAATTCAATGAAGCTTCGGGTGTTGAAAGGATATCCAATGATGAAAGTGATGAAGAGGATATTGTTGAACCCATTGTTCAAGATGATACTCAAAATGATCAGCCTTTAAGCTCAAATGTTCCTCAAGAATAAAGGTGATACTTCGGATCTTCCCGTAGCATTGAAATTTAAGGGAGATCACCCAAAAGATCTTATTATTGGTGATCCCCTTGATAAAGTAATGACTCGGGGAAAATTTGTCGAGAAAGCTCTTATATCTCAAAAAGAGCCTAAAAATACTAAGGAAGCTATTGAAGATGAGGATTGGTTTTTAGAAATGCAAGAGGAGTTGAATCAATTTGAAAGGAATGATGTATGGGAACTAGTACCTTGTCCTCCATCTCAAACAATTATTGGCACAAAATGGGTATTTCGGAACAAGGTCGATGACCAAGGCAATATTGTTCGAAATAAAGCAAGGTTAGTAGCTCAAGGTTAAATTCAAGAAGAAGATATTGATTATGATGAAACATTTGCACCCGTAGCATGTTTAGAAGCTATTCGACAAAATGTTTCAATGAAAAATTTATCACCTACATGATTCTCTTGATTTGAAAAGTTTTATAAGTGTATAGAGATCATGTTTTATCAATCAAATGAGCTTTTACAAATCAAATGAGCGAATTTTTTCCTTTTATTCGGAATTTAAGCTTAAATATTAAATATGCTCGATAAATTGATTAAATTGCGCACTTTGATATAATTGTATGATGTTTTTATCGTGCTAACATTATTTTTGATGATTCCAAAAGGGGGAGAAATAGGAAAAACGCTCATACACTCAAAGAAGCGAACATAAGCTCGCAAGTAAAACTATAAGCTGGAGCTCTTAAAAGCCAAAAGCTATGGATAATACTTAGTCCATGTGATGTATTATGGACTTCTATGCTTGTCTAATGATGTTTCTGTGACAGGGGGAGCTTTTAAACTCATGAAATTCAAGCTTTTAGCTTGTATTTGTTTGTTTATACTTATCTTTATTATGCTTGTTGATAGGGGGAGCTTGTGCAAAAATGATTTTGAAAAATCTTTGCTCCTATCCTTGTGTGTTTGTACTTATGATGAATCTTGCTTAAAATGGATTGATGTTTTAGACCGGAAAATTTGTTTTGTTTTAAAATCAACTTCCTAAAATTGTTTTGGTTTGTAATCATCAAAAAGGGGGAGTTTGTTAGATAAATGTTTTTATCAAGATTTTGATGATTATGTTTAAATGAGTTTTTATACCAAAACAATGTTTATGTATGTTGTCCAAAATACTCCTAAATCTTTTAAAATATTTTTACTAATTTTTGGAGTATTTCTTAGAGCTTATTATTCGATAAAAAAATTGGACAACATATTTAATGTTTTTATGTTAATTGGTTTTTACACCAAAACAATGTTTATAAATATTGTCCAAATACTCCCAAGTGATTTAAAATGTGTACTAATTTTTGGAGTATCTCTTTAAGTTTATTTTTGATAAAAATCGGACAACATTTCAAGATTGGAGGTCGACCGGTCGCCCAAAACGTCGATCGGTACCTGAAGAAAGAAAACTTGAAACGGAACGTACTGAAGTCAAAAAAATGAAGAGGGGGACCGGTCCAGCAGGGGGCTGACCGGTCGCACCCTAGGGCGACCGGTCGCAACCCCCCGTCGATCGGTCGACCCCCCCTTCGACCTGTACCTGGATCGCACTATCTTTTTCAAACGTTCGAAATCTTAAACAGGGCAACCGGTCGCCCTATGTTATTTTGTGACAGCAAAATCATGCTGTTTGAAATCCTTATCAGCAAGATTCACTTTTGATTTTTGTACAATATTTCTACATTTTGTGATCCTCTTTTTGTAGACTAAAGTGAAGAAGGAGGAGCCTATGTTGGAGATCCAATCTTGAAGACTCTCCTATAAATAGAGGATGAATTGAAGACACAAACACACAACACATACAAGTAAATACACAACCAGAAATCTGAAAATTCTCCAAGCCTTCATTTTTATACTCTTGTTGTAATAGCCTAGTTCTTGCACTTGCACAATCTTGAGGTCTAGGCTTTTCATTCTTGATTACACTTGCACTCAAAGTTTGTATACTTCATTTATTGAGTTGTAATCTTGAATTTTTCTATCATCCAAAACAAGATATCCTTGTTAATGTTCTTGTGGTAAGAACACACTTGGGTGATCTTAGGTGTTGAAGAGTGTGGTACTCTTCATAGGTGTTGAAGGAAGATTGTGGTAATCTCCTTGAAGGTGTTGTAAGAAGATTGTGGTAATCTTCAAAGGTGGTGTTGTATTAATTGTGGTAATTAATAAAATCTTTTTTTCTTTTTGAAATCCACTTCGGATATACCGGGGTGGTAGTAGATTAGGCCCTAGGTGTTTTGAACTACTATAAATCATTGAGTGTTGTTTAATTTCCGCTTTTACATTCTTTTCAATTACTTGTTCATTCGAAAAAAAGGGCGATTTGCAAATAATCGGCATAATCTATTCACCCCCCTCTAGATTATCGTAGCCACTTGGACTAACATCAAGATCAATAATGACTTTTATTTTATCTGGGTTGGCTTCGATCCCCCTTTGGCTAACCATATATTCCAAAAATTTACCCGAGCCGACCCCAAAAGTGCATTTTTTCGGATTTAACATCATCTTATAATATCTCAAAACAGCAAATATTTTATTAAGATCATTAAGATGATCAGATATATACAAGGATTTCACCAACATATCATCAACATATACTTCCATGGTACGACCTATCATTTTCTCAAACATTTTGTTGACTAACCTTTGGTAGGTCGCACCAGCGTTCTTCAACCCAAAGGGCATCATCTTATAGCAGTAGATACCGCGAGCAGAGAAGAACGACGTATTTTCTTCATCGTCCGGATGCATTCGTATTTGGTTGTAACCTGAGTATGCGTCCATAAAGCTCATCAACTCATGTCCGGCCGTGGCATCTACCATATAATCAATATTAGGCAATGGATAACTGTCCTTAGGGCACGCCTTATTGAGGTCGGTGAAATCCACGCAAAGGCGCCATTGGCCGTTGCTTTTCTTTACTAACATAGGGTTGGCTACCCATCGGGGGTAGAGAGCCTCCCTGATGAATTGATTGTCAAGCAACTTATTAACCTCGGCTTCCAGGGTGACCTGCCTATCAGGGCCGAGCTTGTGCCTTTTTTGGATGATTGGGCGGAATGTCAGGTCGATGTTGAGGCGATGGCAGGCATGCTTGGGGTCGATCCCTGGCATGTCAGAATGAGTCCATGCAAAGACGTCGAGATTATTTTTCAGAAATTCGATCAGTTCTGTCCGAAATGGCTCTTGGAGGTCGTGGCCAATGCGTAATTGGCGTCCTCCATTCTGCCTTCCAACGTCGACCGTGTCGACCTGCTCAACAGGTTCCGCATGCTTTCTTTTTTTGCTTTGCCCCTCTTTTTTCTGTAGGGGCGGTTCATCTTGAGTTGCCGGTTCGTCTCCCGGCTCCACCTTCTTCTCTCGGTCCTCCACCATTGGTTCCTTTCCAGGTCGCCTACCTGGATCATCCTCCGAAATAACCTTTGCCTCCCGCTCGGGCTCGTTCTCTTCTCTTGGGTCGTCTTTTACCGTCCCACTAGTTTCTCCTTGTTCTATCACATTAATCTCCACTGGTCGAAGTTTGAGAGAGCACTCCCATGACTCCCTCTTGTTCCCCTTATGTATGGCTTCTCCGTCAGGCGTTGGGAACTTCATGCAAAAATGATATATTGAAACGACCGCTTTTAAATGATAAAACAACGACCTTCCAATAATAGCATTATACTCCGAGTCAGCATTGATTATTTTAAATGTGGTGATGACGGTTCACTTATGCGGCCCCTGTCCCATTTGGATGGGCAGGTCAACTTCCCCGAGCGGGATTATTCTTCCTCCTTCGAAGCCCAGAATACTGTCATTACATGGACGAATATAACTATCATCCACGTTTAACCTCCTAAAAGCTCGAACGTAGATCACCGATGAGTAACTCCCCGAGTCGATTAAAATCATATGGACTGGGATGCCCAGGATCGGTGCAGTGATGACCAGGGGGTCGGAGTGTGGGTGGACCACCTGATCGGCGTCAACGTCCGAAAAGATGAAACAGCCTGTTGGTTGGCCTTCTCTGATCTCGGCCACCCGAACTTGTCTTTTCGCATGGGCGGCCTACCTAATATCTGCTTTCCTCTTCCGATTCGAGCGGCTATCCTCAGCCGCATTAGTATTGATTCTATTTACACCAGACATCATTAGGATCTCCTTACCTTGATTTTCATTTGGCAACAATGGTAAGGGAGTTGGATTCACCAACCGCTCCGGGTTTACACCTGGAGTAAGTGCCGGTGGGGGCGGTAACTCATGGACGTATCTTCTCAAACCGCCCTTCTGAATGATGCGCATGATTTCCCTAATGAGGTCCCGGCATTCATCGGTATCATGACCTATCGATTTATGATAGGCACAATACCGTCGTGCATCTAATTTGGCCGGTTCGAGCCTTAAAGGCCAAGTCGGTGGCAACAAATTCAGACCCTGTATTTCGTTCCAAATTGCCGAAGGAGTGTGGGTCAAGGTACTCTTCAAAGCAGCAACTTGGGCTCGCACTTCCTGGCGAGCCTTGTATCCAGTGGTCGGGTTTTCCGAGAACGGCCTGAATCCCGACCCCGACCCCGAAGCGGGTTCTTTCTTCCCATCCTTCTTTACGCCCCCAGTCTTCTGTTCGGGGCGTTGACTTGCCATAGCCTCCTCCGCGCAGATGTGGCATTCCGCGTGGATCAAATATTCCTGATATGAGGTCGCCCCCGATTCATGGATAGAGTAGTTAAACCACGTCTCGGGGGCGAGACCGGCCATAGCCGCGATCACGATAGCATCATCCGACACTGGTTCCATTTCTCGGACGTGCTTATTAAACCGAGCGATATAACTTTTTAAGGACTCATTATTCCCCTGTTTGATATTTACAAGGGAATCCTTCAGGGCAGCTCGGACTTTACAGGTGAGAAAATGTGCGGTGAACGCGGGGGCCAGGTCAGCCCAGGATCGGATGGACCCTTGCGGCAAGGTCCTGAACCAACGATAGGCTCGGTCGCCCAACATCAACGGAAACGCCCTGCAGAGAATGGCATCACTGGGGCTGTAAAGTTCCATCCACGCTAAGTACTTGTGGATATGCGTTGTGGGGTCGGTCTCACCATTATATAGACCGACCTGGGGGATTTTGAGCTTCGGTGGCAGTGGAGTGGATAGAAGGCTCGCAGCAAAAGGTGACACAACAGAAGGCGGGTTTGTTACCTGATATGGCCTTTGATATCGGGCCTCTTCGGGGCCGCCTTCCAGTTCATTCAAACGGCGGCGGAGGCGCAGAATTTCCGCTTCTTGTTCCTCCAGCAAACTAGTACCTTGGGTTTGATTGGCCCTAGCTGGCTCTCGCTCATCCGGAAACCGAAGCCTGGAGCTTATTGATCGAGCTGGGCGAGGAGGATTATCTCCTAGTCGCCATGCAAACACATAGCAAGCGCGGCGGTGGAGCGCAGGCTCCGGCTGCGATTCCGCCACACGGCTATGTTCCTCGTTATCTTTGCGCGGTCGCCTCCTATCATGGCGACCACGCAGTTCATTGCCGGAACTGGCTTCCTGGCCCTCTTCACGGGGAGGCACACGAACACGGGGGTTAACATTAACGTTTATTGGGGGAATATTTAGCGGGGGGTTAAGCGGCTGAGTATTTACTAGTTGGAGGGGGCACTTATGAGTTAGTGGTAGCGAGTGTTTGGGAAATTAACTGGTTCATCTGTTGGACAAAAGCGGGGTTGGCTATAAGCTGAGCCAAAGGGAATAAAGTCGTGATCCCTGCTTCAGTTGGGGGCACGTTCTGGCCGTTAGTAGTTTGGCCGGTTTGATTATTCAAAGGTGGATCCTCAGTGGTATGAACATTTCGAGGTTGATGACTCATTTTGTTTACTTTGAGGGAATTAAACGCAAGTTTTACCTGACTTTACGTGATTTAGCTTGGAATCTGGACTGGACCTAAACGGACCCTCCTTCTAGCGTCAATTTGTTGACGTGCGTTTCGGTCAACAAGCAAAAGTGCGCGAATATATGCTACGTGGAAATGGAAATAAGCCTTAGTTCAGGGCTAATTCTGCCTCTTTTATATATTGCCGAGCCGAAAGTTCCGGTCAGTTTTTCTTACAGTGTCTTGGTTACAAATGTTTTTGCTTAGTATTTCCTTCTTCTTTTTCTTGTCTTTTTCCTAATAAATTAGACCCCTTTTATACCCATCTCATTAGTGAGCTTTTAATATCCACTATTACATTTAGCAACTAAATAATTAAAAAGGGACACTTGTCCTTTGCTGAGCACGCATGTAGGCCAAGTGTTTGCCACTTGTCGATTCATCTGGCTGGCATGTTGACAAGTGTCAGCTTACTCATGTTAATGATATGCTTAACTTTTCTTAACTGGATGGTTATCCTTTAAATTTCCCGCCAAGACCGGGCTCGGGCAACCGAGCTCAATTCATGACATCATCAGGGTCGGTTATTGACGTCATCAGCTCGGTCCGTGCTGGTCTAGTGGGTCCCATACTCCCACGTGCCGAATGGCCACGTGGACCAAATTGCTGCCAGCTCAGCTCGGGTGTCATCATGTAGGATGAAATAACATATTTTTTTGTCATTTTCTGTATATATACAATCTATGAGCACTTTTCGAAACACACATACCCGAAAAACATAAAAAAATATCACTTGCATACACAGTTTTCTGTTTGCTTAAATACATAAAACTAAAACAACACCCATGTATTACACGGCGAAGACAAGATTTTGGGGTCGCAAATTTGTTTGTGATAGTAATAAAAGATCCAAAATACTAATTAGAAATACTAAGAAAATCCAAGATTTAGAAGAGCACTCATGTGTTACACGGAAAAAACAAAATTTTAGTGTCGCAAATTTATTTGTGATAGTTATAAGAGATTCAAATACTAATCGTTACTAAAAGAGAAAATATTGACACATATCATCACCTCATTAACTTTGCACATTTGTCAACTTTTCATCCTCTTAATTCCATAAGGCGGCTTCACATTTATCAATGTGATAATCTTATATGCAAAATTAAAAGATAACAAATTTAATCAAAATTTTAAAAGATAAAATATAATAAAAAATAAAGAATTTGCCCACAATTAGTGTGGAAAAGTCGATACTGATCAAATCTATCCGAAGATATTTTTATTGATAAATACACTATTAATTCACAATATATAATTTTGAATTTAAAATATAATAAATTTAAGAGATAAAAAAACAATCATAAAATCAAGAATTTTATATACACTATCTTTTAAATTTGTGACACTAAATTTTTTTATCTTTGGATAAATTCCGTGTAATACACGGGTGTTATTCTAGTTAGAAATACTAAAAAAGAAATCCAAGATTTATAAGAGCACCTGTGTGTTACACATGATTCGCCAAAAGACAAAATTTTGGAGTCAAAAATTTGTCCTGATAGTTATAGGAGATCCAAAATCTAATCTATCTAATCTAACTACCTTTAAATACACGAATATTTCTGCCAAAATTTGGATTACCTAATATACCCCTCGATATCGAAAAGGTATGTATAGCAGCTAAAAGGCCCCTTCGATATCGTAAAGGCATGTATATAGCAGCTAAAAGGCCTTTCACTATATTAATTACGAGTGAACTAATACAAAAGCGTGACCTAATAGAAAACTCAACGGGCGTCTCTTTAGTTGAGAAATTCTCCTGCGTGCCTCACTTCTCAGCGAGGGATACCTTCTTCACTGCCTATTCTTCTTGGCAACAATAGGGAACTGAAACCCTCACACTTTCTTCGGGAACAAATTAGCTAACAACAGAGTCTCCCATCTTCTACATGTCGAGGGATTGGATTTCCATCTCATATACTAAGGTGATAATTTTGAATTCAACAACACCAATTATATTCGACTTTGGTTTTTAAGTTTGGAATTTAAATTGAAACTCTGGTGATTTTCCTTAATTCTTACCCAGATATTCTTTCATTTTCTTCGAATTTCGATGTTTTAATTATTTACTCATAATTTTTACTTCAACTGGTTGATTTACTCTGGTAATTTTCCTTAATTCATTAACACAGTAAGGAATGAAAGAACCAACATGGGACCTTGACCTTCCTCCAATTTTCTTAAGGGATCTACCTTCGGGTTAGAAGAGTCGGCCTAATTGATCGGGTTTCTTATATCAGGTGGCCTTCCTTCGATTTTCTAAAGGGATATCCTCGGGTTATAAGAGTCGGCCTAATTGATCGGTTTCTCATATCAGGTATGATATTGGTCGTATACCATTTCGAATTTGCTCAAATTTGATTCCGTTTCAATCTATTCGTACTCAATATCCAACAATTTGCATTTTCCAATGGTATTTTCATATTACACAGTGTCAATTCGAATTGCCTATAGGTTTGTTCCACATTCACATTACGCAACGACAAAATTGGAGTTTTTCGATTTCAAACCCGAACTGGAATTTGCATTTTTCGGACATATTGATTTCGGTCTTGTGTTTTTTGCACTATTATTTCTTAACTGCTTTCTTCTGAAAATGGTTTGTATTGATTTGCTTTAATTTGGCAAAATTAGACTTCATAATAATAGAGTATATTCTCTCTGTTAGTCAGTTGAACCAGATTCTGTTACAGGAGTTAGATTAGTTAGAAGTTTGTTACTTAATTAGTTGGCCTTAACCGCTTGAGATTAGTTACATAAACCTGTATAAATATCACCTATATGTATAAACATGGACGATTCAATTTTGTGTTTTTGGAACGTAAGAGGTTTCTTTATGTTTTACATGGTTGGTGTTCGGGTGGGTGCTTCATGTAGAATTAAACCCTCTGAGCTTTATTTAACTTTTGTATTTAATCTTAATGCATCTCATGCTAGCTTGTGAAATAAACCCTCTGACCCGTTTAGTCCGAAGCCCGCTAGGGTTAGGGTTAAGTTCGCAATATGCTAGCCCGTTTAATAGTAGTCTGTTTAGCCTGAAGCCCGTTAGAGCTGGCCCTATAGGGCTAGGGCCAACCCGTTTAACATCTATATGATTATAGATGGCCAGAAGTTGGAATTGGTATAATTAGGACACAAGTGAAAAATTATTTTTTTGTAAAGAATTAAGAGCTCCATTGCTTTTAAGGAATTATGATGTATTTTTTTGTACCATTCTTTCTCTCATTCTTGTTTATTTTTCTTTATGTATTTAGATAAAAGTCAATCAAAACATATCGGGTCAAAGTCGAAGACAAATAGATATTACCAACAGATGAAAATAATTGCAAGAAGGTTAATTTGAGTACATTGAAGAACAAGGCTCAAGCTCAATGATAGCTTCTTGGCAGAGGAAAATGTGAATTTGATTGATTGCATTTTGGATCGTCCTTTATTCATTTTTCCCATTTACAATTATCTTTTCAATTTGACCAGCTTGAATGAATTAGATTTTTGTGCACTCTATATTTATGATTGAGTTTCTATATATACAATTTCATTAAAATTTTATTTATGATTCTATATCGATAGAGATAATAAACATACTACACTATTTATTTCACAATTAAATATTTGATGTCTATTGTGAATGAGATTGTTTTTTAATTAATGTTCTAAGTGGCTGATCGATGTATAAATATTTGGACCCTAAATGTGGTGCTTTAGTTAATGGGAGGACATTCTGAAAAAATATGTACGTTTCTGTATTGATAAATAATGGAATGTGCAATGTAACAATGGTTACTCGCCGAGTTTTACTTTATATATAGAGCAAAACTCATTTTCAAATCTAAACAATGAGAAAGTCAACAATCTTCTCTACGTAACAATATTTTCTTGGGAACTTGTGCTTCCAGTTATTAAGTGTCTCATAGTTGTAGTTCAAAGGTTTGTATCTTCTAAGAAATCATGTTCCTTCTGTTGGCTAATTTAACAGATAATTGCAAACACTCAATTTCTAGGAAAAAGAATTGTGAAGTCCATTATCTTCAAAATTAATATGTCAAATTAGTCCAACTAAAAACGAAAGATAGTTCCAAAACAATGCAAGAAATATTGTGTATAATATGTATAAAATACAATATAATAACAAACAAATGATACTATCATATAATATAATATAAAATATACCCATATATAGATTAAGAGGTAATATATAAATCTCTTTTGGCAAGATTTTATTTTTGTCCTTTTAGACGATCAACCTGGAGATTTAGTCCTCGCTTTTTTTTTTTTGGAAATTGGTCATTTAACTGAGTATTTTTCAAATATTTGGCTTTATGACCAATTTCATTTTTTTGAATAATTATATCTTGTTTTTTTTTATTTTTTATGTCTATTTTTAATTTTATATATGCAATATGGGGGTCAAACTGAAAATCGTAAAAAGACGATTAATTTGATGTATTATATGAAAAATGGACCAAAAATGAAAAAATATTAAATTTTAAAAAAGAAACAAAATAAATATAAGAAGATTTTGAGTAAAAAATAAAGGTGTATGCACTGGTCAGCACCTACTAAAAAAATTAGTTTACGTGCTATAGGGATAGCAACTACCTTAAAGGCGTTGATCTCAACAACGCCTATTCTTGTTTTTTTAAAGAGGTTGGCAAATACTCCATAAGTGTAACTTATGTGGGTGTTTGCAATTATTTGTTAAATTAGCCCCTTCTCTTTCATATTAAGTTAGTTTTTTCTTTATTCGGATTCTCTTGGGTAGTATTAAGTTAATTAACTTGTATAATCTGAAAAGCCTTATATTGTGAGACGCATGAGGGAATGCTTATGAATTTTGAGGAAATCTATTCCATAAGAAAAGAAAAGGTAAAAGGAGGACCTAAGAAAACAAAGAAAAATGAAAGAAAGAAACTAAAGAGTAAGCATTAACATCATGTTTAGGATATTAGACATACAACACCGATATGATATTAAATGATTTTTTAAATATACTATTTTTTTAGTACATATCATCGGGGGAAGGGTTGATAGAAATCGAATTCCAAACCTATAGTTTGGGTTTGAGAGCCTTAAACTTGGACTACTATATCGATACCCTATACGATGTTAAATTTATGAATGTTTGTGTTAATAATAAGTTGACGTTGCATTTGAATGATAGATTTGGACTTGGGGAAGAATTTTAAGTAACTTCATCTAAGATGGATTTGAAATCCTTCAAAATGGGCAATTTTTGGGTATTCGAATGAAATTCATGTGATCAAAGGGCATGTTGCTAAGAGCAGAATCAAGTCCAAAAGGTCTTAACTATGCTTCATCTATTAAGATCAAATTCATACAATGTATGAATTTTATTTAAGATATAAATATTTTTACAATATATGAATGACATTTAAGATAAATAAATAAAAAATATTCAATATTACTTTCAATTAATTAATTAATTACAATTAAACTAATGAAATTATATGGATCACGTGCAACACACGTGCATTTTACTAGTACTAATTAAAAATACTAAAAAGAAATTCATAATTTAGAAGAATATTATACAAATTGATCACTTCAAATTCTGATAAACTTCTTCGTAAACTACATTATTTATTCTATTTCCAGGTGTATCGTAATTGTGTTTTGGCATTTAAATAATCATTAAGTTAATTGTGCTAATAATATTAATCAAAAACAAACAATAAAAACATCTTTATTTTTTTAATTTCAATAAGATTTAAATAGAAGGACAACGACTATTTATTTATTTTTGCACGGGTAAAATCACTTCAATTAAATTCGCATGATACTTGGTAAGTAGCAATTGGCAAATAAATTTATTATTAATAAATTTGAACTATTTATTTTTATTTTATTTTTTTACGATTTGGTTTATCTAAATGACGTGAATTTTTAATTCTTAATTTGTTACAACCATTTTTCACATTAATTTTCCACAAATTTATTGTATATTGCAATGGTTGATATTTGATTTTTTGGCATTTAGAAATCACTTTGTTAATTGTGCTAATTTTATTGATCAAAGGTATTCAATAAATATATCTTCCATTTTTCAGAGTAGTATACTTATTTAGATTATATAAATAAATTGTTGAGATTTTTTTTGACCTGTTATATTATTTTGACCTTTTATATTATTTTTTATTTTTAGATTATATATGAAAAAAATATACAAAAAATAGCTAATTATAGATAAATGTAAAGCCATCACGTGTAATTATGAGAATGAGGAATTGCCACGTGTCTCGAAATAGTAAAATAATGACATGTGTCGTTATTCTTTTCTTTTAGTATATAGGGTTATATTTCAATATTCATGAACCCACCCATACTTGTAACAATTGCGTTTGTGGAACATGACAGACCAACTGTTAAGTTCAACAAATTTGAACAAATTAGACCCACATAATAACACTCACATTTGGCATCAACTTTGGCCCATGGGGGTCCCTACAAAATAAAGCTGTTTACTCGTAAATGCCATTGACAATAGGAAACATGTTGATTAATAATGTGTGTCCAATCATTACAACAATGACCATATTCAATTTAAACTCATACAAACAGCTCGCCAAGATTTAACAGCATAAATACAGGTGTTACGGCCCTTTCGACTATAATAGAAGGAAAATAGAATATTTCAAGATCAGAGAAAAAGATAAGGACTAGTCTCATCCACCCAAAAGAACATTGGCATTTCTAATCATAAGGATTGCGGAAATTCTTCAAAAGATCAGGGATGTCGTACCCAAGCATGTCGTCAACAGACTGTATCATTTTAGGTTTCAGCTTCTCAAACTTATCTATATTGTAGCCACTCAGTATCTCCCTAAAGTGCTCAACATTAGGGAAATCCCCAGCCGGTAGGTGGTGTTCTCTCTGAACCTGAAAATTTGATGAGAGGAGAATAAGCATCTGGAGGGAATGCATTCACACACAACTACACGCACAGAGTGTTTGCAAAAACTTCTGCTTTCAGAAGGAAGTGATTTATTGCAGCAGAAGTAAAAGTAGTTGAGAATCAAAAGTCAGGGTTTGCAAATAGAATCAGAAGTTGAGAGTGTTTGGTGAAAAAGTTATAAAAGTGTTTAATTGTTTGTAAGAGTCAAACCAGAAGCAGACTAAAAAATCTAAAGCACACATCTCCCTGCTTTTACATTCTAATTAAATGAAGCATAATCAAAGAAGCATTGGCATTTGCAAACACTAAAAAGTGATTTTTTTCAGCCAAAAACTAAGAAGCACTTTGTTTTAGTGATTGCAAACACTACCAGTCTCCCATACACTCTGTGCGTACTTGTGTGTGTGTGTGTGTGTGTGTGTGAGAGAGAGAGAGAGAGAGAGAGAGAGAGAGAGAGAGAGAGAGAGAGAGAGTGACCTTTGCAAATTCATCAGGCAGATTATCAATGAGTCTCTGCTGTGTCTTAGCTTTACCCATCATTGCAGGCATTTCTTTTTTGAGATGACTTATAATGTAAGCATGTATCTTAGCAGCCCTAGCACGTTTGACAAATTCGTTTATCTGCACAACGTAAAACATCAAAACTTATACAATCTTCCGCATGCCAATAAGCAAATGCTGTCACATATACAAAAGAAACTCTGATGATCTCAATCTCATACTCACACGACGATCACAAGCCTTCTTTGGTATGTCTTTCAAATCAGTAAGAAGATCATCTTGTTCTTTCTCAAAGAGCGCTTTACCAATGGGACCAGCCGCAGCCTCATTTATAGGCTTGTCATTAAATGACCTGCAAAAAAAAAAAAAAAACAAGACATGAAGTACAGAACAAACATGTCCCAAAAATAGAAAAATCAATCAGAACTGCAATAGCAGTGGCAAAACTAGCAGAGCAAGGAGCAGGTGGACAAGGAAACAAGATGGAGGAGGATAAGAAATAAAACTCAAACATCCATCTCAACCACCAACAGAGCGAAGATATAAAATATACATTGTCAACAGGAAAAACGCTGGCTTGAAGTTAAACAAACAACTAAATTGTAACAGAGGTTACCAAGTCAAGTTGCAATTTTCATAACTATAGAATAGCATCCAAATACATCATCCCAAAAGATCTTTAAGACCAACGGCAACACCATAGAATTGATAAAGCTTCCTAAACCTAGGTTTTCAAGTTCACAATAGGTAGGCTACCTTTCAATGCTCAAATCCTCAACACATTGGACCAATATCTCAATGCCCACCAAACAAAAAATTCAACCAAAGTAGCCATAGCTCATAATGGAGTTAGATATTTGGCCTGATGA
Source organism: Rehmannia glutinosa (assembly GCA_016081115.2). NCBI lineage: Eukaryota > Viridiplantae > Streptophyta > Magnoliopsida > Lamiales > Orobanchaceae > Rehmannia > Rehmannia glutinosa. Next base: position 41,305,528 of record CM071933.1, read on the forward strand.
TAATCTATCATAGATATTTGGTCTGATGATAATCTATCAGCAAACAACACTTCAAATTTTATAATCTCAAAACAAAAATAAGAGCAGAGAGCTTACCCAATATAAACACGCATAACTTCAGGAGTATTGAGCACTTTCCCCAGGGACCACATCAATGCTCCATACACACGCATAAGCTGCAATGAGAGGGCAACCAGTAGAATCCAGTCAGTGGGGAATACATAGTTTTTGTTGTGACATTTGAAGGACATCAGAATGAGTTAAGGAAAAATATCCAATAAGTCGTACTTGCTGTGTATCAACTTGGTCAGCCTTGTTCAAAACCACACGTATTTTATCATCATGACCTCGTAAAGATCCAATGACTCGTTTAAATTCATCACTTATATCAAGTTTGTGAGGATCAAACAGAAGCAAGATGAGATCACACTTTGCCGCAAACCAAGAAGTCACACCAGTAAAGTCGTAACTTCTCTGTGTTCGTTGCTTTTCTCCAGATAAGACTCCAGGAGTGTCCACAAATGTAATATGCTCAAGCAGCTTTTAGCATTTAAAACAAACAATTTATCAGATGAGCCGGTAAAAATATTCTTTGCCTTTCTCTTTAAAACTAAAAGAAAAAAAGAACACATCAGCAACAACTCATGAAAAGTAGAGTTTGTCCTCACAGGATGTGGCATTTGTGAACACTCAAATTTTGACAAAAACGCAGTTCCAAAAGTTGTCAGACCACTGAAAGGCATATCCGCTTGAACAGCAATGGTGTTTCCTGGAACACTTCTCTCATCAGGTCCATTCTGTATAAAAACAAAAATAAAAACATAAAATTCCAAATTAATACTGATGCACAAGAGATGCTTACCAGCAGAAATGGAATCAGAGCTAGAACACATTTACAAAGAAGCAGTCAAGCATAGAGTTCAGCCAGCCATTCTTTTATAAAAAGGATGGGTTCGGAAAAAGGACAGCAACAATTTATGTATAAAAAAATCATTGAATGGACATAGTGCTGATTACAGTTAAGTCATGCAAGTAGGAGAACCAATTATCCAACTAAATCTTATATAGTAGTATACAAGTTGGCACCTGATAGCATAAAAAATAATTGGCTGAACCATATAGAACTCTATGTGCTTTACCTTAATAACTGAAAATTTATATTATACCTCATAGGAAAAAGATATAAACAACATACCATCACAACAACAAATCTATCTGTGGTAGGCTCTGGTCCAATGTGAGCTCCTATGACATAGAATAAGATAAACAAATAATAATATATGTTAAAAAAATGAAGGTAGATGAATGCTTGAAGATAGTTGTTAAATACCTGGATAACTTGTTCTGAGCAAATGCTTGATAAATGTAGTCTTCCCAGTGGAGTACTGACCCAGTAACATCACCATAGGTTTAGCATCAAAATCACTGTTGGCCTTCCAACATACAATGCATTACCACAAGGAGTCAATCCCAAAAGACATACTACATGACCATCTGAGATGTTATCAAATTAGGAAGATGGAATACACACCAGTAAGGGAGAAACAAAATCGTTGAACCGATAGGTTAGTTCCAGGGGCTTCAGTTTCTGAACATACAACCTCTTCAAGCCATCAATAATCGAAGTGACAGAGCTCAAAGATACCTAATACAGTGAATAAAGAGGAAAAATCACTCAATGCTGATACAGTAACCAAAGAGAAGCATCATTCAAGGCTGATACAGTAAAGATTAAGCATCAATCAAGAAACCAAAAGAATTAATAAAGAATAAATTACAGGTGGAAAGAGCAAAGTGAAGAAATGAGATGAAAAGTGGGGGCAATCATTCATAAAAACACCACTAACATTTTGAGATCTAAAGCTTGGATTACTTATCTTAAAGTAAAACCCAAAGCATAAATACTTCAAAGGATTGATAGGTACGAATGAGGATGATTATAAAAAATAAAAAATAAAAAGAAACAACCTAAGGAAAATAAACATTTCATTCCAGATTCCCATGCCTTAGAAACCTTAACGTGTATACCTACTGAGGAAAACAAAATCAACAATGGCCACTCGGCCAAATAATAGCATTTTGCTAGTACCTGAGGCAGAGCAAGTGATAGGACAAAACAAACAATTTCTTCAGCAAACAAAATGAAAAAAAAAATAGTTGATCTGAATATACAATCAAAAAAACAAGGCTACATCTCTCAAAAAAAAAAAAAAAAAAAACAAGGCTACAGGCATAGAGCTAAGAAGAAATGAGAGTGGGGATAGTGCGGGTGGTTGAAAATGTGGAATAGAATAGAGGAATTTGCAAAAATACTGAATTTGTCAAATCGAGAACTGCTCATACTCTAGCTAATGAGTCTTAAAAATCAATGAATATGTTGAAGGAATTTGAATAACAGCAGAAATTATGTAAGGATGAAACAAAGAATACAAAACGAAAAAACGTTATGGTATTCACAAACATGCCAGATCACCTTCTTTGCAGATTTGGTCGAAGAAAACCAACTAGCTGCAGGTGAAGATTGCTCATGAGAACTGCCTAAATCATAAGAAAGTCAGCCTAAAAAACTAAATACCAATCTTCTAGGCTTCTAGTAAAGACAACATTATCCATCTTACCATTCTGATCAGGTTCTCCTGATAAACGTTTTTTCTTCTGCATAAAAGAAAGAAAAAGCTCTAACAATTGGTAACTAAATTTAAATTAAAGTAAAACAACCAAAAAAAGAAAAACTTACACTAAGGAGCACATCGAGACCTTCCATGGTTGGAGGTTGCAAGTTTCCAAAGTCAACTGCTCATGATTAATGTAGTTAAACTATGTCACAATCAACTTATAATTATGACATGAACATACTAAAGAAACAGGAAAACTCATGCCAGCATTAAATTCACCGTCTCAAACTAGTAACTAGATGTGACCAGGAATGCATATACTCCAGGGCTTACCTTCAGAGGCCAGAATATCACTAGTGAGACTATGCCCAGCTTGTGCCAAAGAGATTAACTACATATCCAAATGTTAAGACAGATCATCATCATCATAATAATATGATCACTTTCACATGATAAACAAGAAATGACAATAACCTGCATTGCTGTAATAAATTCTTTAAATCCAAGAAAGCCTTGCCTCTTCGAATCAGCGATTGCCCACACCTTGTGGAATTGGAAGATAATCAAAAGGAAAAATAAGAAGATAGGAAAATAAAATACAAAAAGTGTTGGGAAAAATCAGTTGGTGTATACCGAATGGCTGAAAAACAGTTGAGCAGAGTAACGGTAAAATCAAGACGTCGAGGCAAGAGTTGGACTCTTTCTCTTTAAGACGAGATTGACCCGCTCACGGTGCTTACGGAATACAGCAATCGTCTCCCAAGATACAACGACGAACTACTTGCGATAGTTGCACTACAAATCGCAAGTACAACGAACACTTTGATGCTCTTAAACTCTCTTTTATAATGCAGAAATATGAAGTGAAATTCGAATTTTTGATGTGTTGAAATGAATTCTGGGGGCTGGTTTATATAGAGCTCCTGGTGCCTCTTCAGACCGGGTGCATCCCCTGGTCCGGATCGATCTTGACCGTCAGATCGCGCCCTGTGGTTAACAGTTGCGATCTGATGGTCCTGATCCTATCTGCCTGAAGGAGCACACCTATTAGCATGCACCCATTCACACCGGGACAGACAGCGTCGATCGCGGTGCCCTGTCGGCGAACAGACGCATCAATCGGCGCCACGTGTCGCCACACAAATGCGATCCTGCCAAGTCATCGCCACCGAGCCGCCTGCCGCCACGTCACCGAGCCACCGGATCAACCCTGGTTCGATTTTCCAAAACTTTAAGGCTCCTCAAAGCTCCTCGCGACGCGCCCGTGGTTAACGATTTGCGTCGATGGTCCGATCTATCGCTGAAGGAGCACACCTATTAGTGCGGCGTGCAAAGTGCGCCTCAGCGCCCAATGCGACTATGTGCGGCGTGCGCGGCGCGGCCTGGCCCGGCTCGGCTCGGCTCGGACGGTGCTCGCACCGTCCTCGGTGCTTTTGAGCTAGCCAAAGGCTAGTCAAAATTGACTCAGTCCACTAGGGTGTACCATAAGGAGTTCACTTGATTACTCCTTATTAGTGGTGAAGCTCTTTATTAACTAGTCAAACATTTAATATGTTTCCTATGTGGGATATGGCTTTCCATATTCCCACCCTTTTATATTCCATATATAAAAGCATTTTAAGTGGCCAACTTTATGCATTTATTTCTCATTCACCCGATATTGGTTTTGAGAAATTCAAAATGCTAAACTCATCTACCGCGGCGTAGATGACGTTTATCTCATTTATTTCATATTTTGAATAAATGACCCCACTTACATAATTGGTCAAAATCGGGTCAAACCCAATTTAATTAAAACCAATTCCAACAATCCCCCACATGAATGAAATAAATGCATATGAGTATGCAGACACTAAGAGAGTTCAAACGGAAAGCTATTGCATCGGGAGAGGTAGCTTGTGGCTTTGAACCTTCCTTAGTGGAATGCTTATCAGTTTTTACTAGCGCGCATGTGACACGATGTCTTTGAATCGTTTGTTTGTTTACGTAAACCAAAACAACGGCATCCACACAATATCTTTCCTAACACCATTTGGTTCTCACGGTTGTGTCCATTTTGGCTCGGACACCATCTTGGATTCATAAGTGTTTCGTTGAAGCGGCCCGTCTTCACACTTATATAGGTGATCTCCTATTGAGAGTATCTGCCATACTCCACTTCTTTAAAGTATAGGAATCATTAAAAGTTTATAACTTAACCTCGCCACATTCGTGAGGTTTCTCCACTGGATAGGAATGAGTTGTAATATGCTCCAAGTATTTATCCGAATATACATAACTTAGTTGTCCCATTGAACCAAGTCTTGGGATCTCCAATTCACAAGGTTGGAGTTACCGCTTATGAATATTCTTATTTTGTGGATTTTAAGCCCATTCCTTTCGATAAGCGCAAAGATACTTGATCTCTATTCAAACCTTTAGTTAACGGATCCGCTAGGTTTTCTTTCGATTTCACGTAATCGATTGTAATAACCCCATTTGAGATCAAGCGCCTAACGGTGTTATGTCTTCGACGTATATGTCGAGACTTACCGTTGTACATACTATTTTGAGCCCTTCCTATCGCCGACCGACTATCACAATGTATCATGATTGCGCCACCGACTTAGGCCAGGCAATGAGAATATCCTCTAAAAAGTTGCGAAGCCATTCTCGCTTCTTCTTCACCGACTTTATCCAATGCTATAAACTCGATTCCATCGTGGATCGAGCTATACAAGTTTGTTTAGAGGATTTCCATGACACCGCTCCACCACCAATGGTAAAAACATAACCACTAGTGGACTTGGAGTCTTTTGAGTCGGATATTCAATTAGCATCACTGTATCCTTCTAATGTTTGGATATCTCGAGTAATGTAATCCATAATTCATGGTGAGTCTTAGATACCTAAGAACCCTTATCAATGCCTTCCAATGGTCATTTCCAGGATTACTTGTAAATCTACTCAGTTTGTTAACAGCGTAGGCAATATCGGGGACGTGTGCGATTTGTTACATACATTAGGCGCAATGATCCGAGAATATTCTAGTTGAGATACTGAGGCTCACCTTGATTTTTAGCTAAGTGTAAGCTTAAATCAACAGTGTTTTATTTGGAGGAATTTGTCATAAGCATTGAACTTTAAATCTTGTCTCAATATAATGAGACTGTGATAAAACAAGTCCATCAGATGTTTTAGAAATCTTAATTCCCAAAATAACATCTGCTACACCCATATCTTTCATATCAAAATGTTTGATTAACATTTTCTTAGTATTCATGATTATATCATGATTACTACCCATAATTAACATGTCGTCAACATACAGACAGACAATTACATAAGCATTAGGTGTGTCTTTGATGTAAACACATTTATCATACTCGTTAATTTTGAAACCATTTGACAGCATAGTTCTGTCAAATTTCTCACGCCATTGTTTGGAGCTTGCTTAAGGCCATACAATGACTTAACGAGTTTGCACACCTTCTTCTCTGTCGGGAGCAACAAACCCCGGGTTGTTCCATGTAGATTTCCTCTTCTAATTCACCATTTAGAAAAGCCGTTTTACATCCATTTGGTGTATCTCGAGGTTATGCAATGCCGCAATAGCAATGAGAACTCTAATAGATGTGATTCTTGTCACGGTGAATACGTATCAAAGAAATCAAGGCCTTCTCTTTGTTTAAATCCCTTAGCTACTAACCTGGCCTTGTACTTATCAATAGTTCCATCGACTTTATATTTCCTTTTAAGGATCCACTTGCATCCTAAAGTGCTTATTTCAAAGTGGGAGATCTACCAACTCCCAGTATGATTTTGCATAATGGAATCTATCTCACTATTAATAGCTTCTTTCCGAGAATGGAGCTTCCGGATCGACAATGCTTCACCAATTGTCTTGGTTCATTTTCTAACACATAAGTTAGAAAATGCGGACCAAAAGACTTAGTTATTTTGGCCCCTTTTATTTGCGTCTTCGTTCTTCATCACTTTGATGATCACCACCATCAGCGATATCACGTGTTCTTTTGCTAGAACTAGCTTCTTTCCTTTCTTGACAAGGAAACACGTCTTGAAAAACACGGCATTCCTCGACTCAATAATTGTACCTTCTTGTACATCCGGAATTTCGATTTGTGCACTAAAAATCGATATGCACTCTCTTGTTATTTGCATATCCAATGAAAATGCAATCGATTGTTTTAGCCCTATCTTTACTTGTTTTGGCTTAGGTATTTCTACTTTAGCCAAGCACCCCCACACCTTCGGTATTTGTAGGAAGGTTTTCGACCTTTCCATAACTCATGCGGAGTTTTATCTTTATTTTTGTGTGGTATTTTGTTGAGAATGTGGTTAGCCGAGAGAATTGCTTCCCCCACAAATTCCGAGGTAAGCGGAATTTATCAACAAAGCATTCATCATCTCTTTTAGAGTTCGGTTTTGCGTTCAAAGAACACCGTTTGATTGTGGTGAATAAGGAGCGATCGTTTGATGAATAATACCGAATCCGAGCAAAATTCATTCATCAAAAGGAGCTCCATATTCTCCACCTCTATCACTTGAATTATCTTAATTCGTTTGCTTAGTTGATTTTCAACCTCATTCTTATAGCTTTTAAAAGCTTCTAAGGCCTCATCTTTACTTCTTAAAAGATATACATAATGGTATTTTGTGCAATCATCGATAAAAGTAATAAAATACTTTTTCCCACCTCTAGTTTGCACAAACTTTAAATCACATATATCATTTGTGAATTAACTCTAGAGGTTCTGTTTCTCTTTCCACCGAGTGGAATGGTGTTTTGGCCATTTTTGCCTCAAACACATTTCACACTTGTGATGTGAATCTATTTTAAAGTTAGGTAGTAATTCCAAGTTTACTAACCTTTTCAAAGTGTTAAAATTCACATGTCCTAATCTAACATGCCATAAATTTGAACACTCAAGCAAATAAGAAGAAGCATTAATTTTATTGCTTTCAAAGTTTTGAGTACATTCATTACATTCATTTTGAGCAGTCCATTATCTAAGTACCCCTTCCTATGAATGTCCATTTTTCATAAGTACAAACTTTTGAGCCTCAAATACTAATCTAAACCCCGCCTTAACCAACAACGATCCCGACACTAAGTTCTTCCGAATGTCCGGAACATGAAGGACATCAACGAGGGTCGGACTCCTCCGCCCGAGGTCATCTTCAAGACCACCTTGCCGAGACCGACAATTTCGGCGTTGCATGATTCCCCATGTATAGCTTCCTTCCGTTGATAGGAGTATACGTTGAGAACATGTCTTCTTTGTCGAGCATATGTGGCGTGTAAAGACTTTGTGTCCACCCACCATTCTCTCGGGTTCTCCACCATATAAAGACTTGTTGCCTTCATACACACAACGGTGAGAGAGATCAAGCTCGGACATATCAATTAGTCGATTTGTCCTCGGTCACATGCACTGGTTCGATTGGCCTTTTTAGGAAGACGACAATCTTTAGCCTTGTGATTCGGCTTTCACGATTGAAGCAGTTCCCTTTGAACTTTTAGCCTTCCCCGCTTTTGATTATTCCCGGTGCTTTCTCTTCTTGCTAGCATTGGGCTCCACCAAGTTTGCCTTTGCCTCCATAGGAAGCTTGCAGACTTAATCTCGGACTTGCGATTGTCTTCTTGATTCGCAATCGACAATTAAGTCTTCAAGCCCCATCTCCTTCCGCTTTATGCTTGGGTAATTTTTAAAATCCTTCCACAGAGGCGGTAGCTTCTCGATTATAGCAGCCTACTTGAAAGGATTCACTCACCACCATATTCTCGCAATTATATCATGCGAGAATTAATCGATCTCTTGAACCTGGCCGATCACCGTCTTGGTGTCAACCATCTTGAACTCAAGGAATTTGCCGACAACAAATTTCTTTGTGCCAAAGATCTTCCGTTTTATATTTCTTCTCTAAAGAGCTCCACGGCTCTTTAGCGATCTTTTTCGAACAATACACATTGTACAATGTGTTGTCGATCCGTTGAGAATGTAGTTAAAGCACAGAAGTCGCTTTGACTCAAGCATCGAACGCCATCCTCTTTTCTTTATCGTCTCCTCTCCCCACGGTTGGGGCATCCTCCGTAAGGAAACGAGCAAGGTTGAGTCGTAAGATAGAACAACATTTTTCATTGCCATCTTTTGAAGTCCGAACCCCCAAACTTCTCGGGTTTCTCTCCGGTCTTTAGTCTTTAGTCTTTGTCGAATCAAGACGTCGAAGCCATTTGATATACACGAAAATCTCGTCTTAAAATTGTTGGGAAAAATCAGTTGGTGTATACCGAATGGCCAAAAAAGCTTGATTGAAGCGAGTAACGGTAAAATCAAGACGTCGAGGCAAGAGTTGGACTCTTTCTCTTTAAGACGAGATTGCCCCGCTCACGGTGCTTACGGAATACAACAATCGTCTCCCAAGATACAACGACGAACTACTTGCGATAGTTGCACTACAAATCGCAAGTACAACGAACACTTTGATGCTCTTAAACTCTCTTTTATAATGCGTAAATATGAAGTGAAATTCGAATTTTGATGTGTTGAAATGAATTAAATTTGGTTTATATAGAGCTCCTGGTGCCTCTTGAGGCCGGGTGCATCCCCCTGGTCCGGGTCGATCTTGACCGTCCGATCGCGCCCGTGGTTAACGATTGCGATCCGATGGTCCGATCCTATCGCTGAAGGAGCACACACTTTTATTAGCATGCACCCATTCACACCGGGATGACGCTGGCCAGCGTCGATCGCGGGCTACTGTCGTGATCGACGCATCAATCGGCGCCACGTGTCGCCACTGCACGATGCGATCGCCAAGTCATCGCCACCCGAGCCGCCCGCCACGCGTCACCGAGCTCACGGGATGAACCCTGGTTCGATTTTCCAAAACTTTAAGGCTCCTCAAAGCTCCTCGCGACGCGCCCGCGGGTTAACGATTTGCGTCCGATGGTCCGATCTATCTGCTGAAGGAGCACACTATTAGCATGCACCCATTTCACACCGACAGCGTCGATCGCGGTGCCACTGTCCTCGTCAACAACGCACGCATCAATCGGCCGCCACGTGTCGCCACTGCATGCGATCTGCCAAGTCATCGCCACCCGAGCTGCCCTGCCACGTCACCGAGCCACTGGACTGAACCCTGGTTCGATTTTCCAAAACTTTAAGGCTCCTCAAAGCTCCTCGCGACGCGCCCTGTGGTTAACAGTTGCGATCTGATGGTCCTGATCCTATCTGCCTGAAGGAGCACACCTATTAGTGCGACGTGCAAAGTGCGCCTCGAAAGCGCCCAATGCGACTATGTGCGACGTGCGCGGGCGGCTCCGGCTCGGCTCGGCTCAGGCGGTGCTGCCGTCTCGGTGCACCGAGCTTTTTTGAAGCTAGCCAAAGGCTAGTCAAAATTGACTTGGTCCACTAGGGTGTACCATAAGGAGTTCCACTTGATTACTCCTTATTAGTGGTGAAGCTCTTTATTAACTAGTCAAACATTTAATATGTTTCCTATGTGGGATATGGCTTTCCATATTCCCACCCTTTTATATTCCATATATAAAAGCATTTTAAGTGGCCAACTTTATGCATTTATTTCTCATTCACCCGATATTGGTTTTGAGAAATTCAAAATGCTAAACTCATCTACCCGCGGCGTAGATGACGTTTATCTCATTTATTTCATATTTTGAATAAATGACCCCACTTAAATAATTGGTCAAAATCGGGTCAAACCCAATTTAATTAAAACCAATTCCAACAAAAAGGAAAGCCTTCACCCTAGTTTCAGGAACCTACAAACACACACACTTGGAGTTGGACAAACTTATATGAGCACCAGAAATTGGACTCTATCACAGGCTAATTCGGCACGGGAAAGTGCTCCATCACAATCATTATGCATCAAGCAAAAAATGAACTAGACAAGCACAGACACGAAAAGTATCATACAGCCTATCACATCAGCACATTAAGCAATTGAAACTTCATTTTTCAAAGAAGTTAACTCCATAATGATTCGAAACCCACGAAAGTTCAAACCCCCAGCCCCGAGGCTAAACCCAAGACAATGATATTTACTGTAGAAAGCAGCGAAAGAATTATCAAGGATGTAAATAATCAACACAACTGGACAACAAGTAAAAAGGTAAAATGAAAATTACCTGTTTGAGATCTTGACGAGACAAATTAGACATGGAAAAGAACTTGGTAGCATCACCCCCCGTGAGACGACCATCTCCATCTAATTGCATAAAAAACTCACCATTAAGTTCTTTATTTCAGAATCAGTAAATCACAGAAGTTAACATTGAAATCAAATTTGAAGAATGAGATATATTAGAAGCAACCTGAATCAGCGGACGAAAACCAATTTTGATAGATTTTCTGGTGCTCCTTGGAGCACCGACTAATCGGGGCCGAATCTATCTCCATTTTTCTGCGTCGTCAGGACTTCGATTCGAGCTCTTTCGGGCACAGGCGGGCCCTCTTTCAAATTTTCGAATTACTATTACTCTGTAATTTGTGATTATCTGTCATTCCAGGCAAAAACAAGCTTTGTCCTTTAGTTCTGGGAGCGAAGAGCCGTTTCAGCGTCCGCTGTGAAACGGCGTCGCTTTTGGGTTTGGCATTACTCCTAGTTCTTTTCCTTTTTGTTGGCGAATTTCCCTTTGAATATTATTTTATTACAATGAAAAAGTATAAATTAATGCTTCAAATTTACTTCAATAAGATTTGGTTAATTAAGAATAAGACGTGGCGTGCCTATTGCTCCCTTTTTTTTTAGGGATAAATACATTCAACCCCCAAACTATTCGAATTTTTACACTTAACCATACGAACTTTAAATCGTTACACTTAACCCTCCCAACTATGCGAAATTTTACACTTTGCCTTAAATTACAGATTCACCCCTAGCTATATGAAAGTTGTTTCTGATTTACCCTCTAAACTTCAAACTTCAAAGTTGTTGCACTTTACCATCTAAGCCATAAATTTTATTGTTTGATCTACATTTACTCCTCATGGTCTTGCGGTCCTCGAAAAATGGTATCGAGCCCTGGTTTATTAAGAACTTTTAGTTAAATTTATTATATTTATGTAATTAACAATTGGTGAGGAGAATTTACTCCGAAGTATATGGATCCGGACCGATGTCCGAGATGTACCCCCTTACAGACATATCGTCAAATATTGACGATGTATGCCAAGAAACACTGACCAGGTTTCATATGGGAATACCAACATGAAAAAAGGAACAGCAGGAGCCGACGGAGAAACCTTAAAGCAATGCAAAATGCGAGCCGAATATTATATAAGGCGATTCGGATGCTTAACCGGACTTATATGTTCACTTGATGAACCTTCAAGAAACGGTTCATGAAAATTCCCATCGAACAATGATTCCGATGGAGTACCGAGTGGAACGAGATACTTCCCAGACAAATCTAAGATCTCAGAAGATCTTAGAGAAATCAAAAGACGGTGCGTAATTATGGCAACCGCCATATTCATCTACGAGCACAAGTTCATCGGATCGAGAACTGGATGGAGACGATGGTGAAATATCGAAGGAAACTCTTGAAATCCTTCATGATATTCAAAAACGAGTCAAGAACCGGAGGATGGCCAAGTTCATCCCGGAGGAAGAAAACGTATTGATTTTGGGACGAAGTACCTATTTACACCAAAAGGGGAAACCAACCGAAGTCATACGAAAAATGACGGATGAGGAAAAGCCCATTGCTCTAATCAAAGGAAAATCCATCAAAAATTAAAAAAGATGGATATTGAAAAGATGAATCTTAAAGATCTACACGACCTGGCAGAATCCTTCGCGGGATTAGGTATTGTAGATTTAAAGATGAACACAGGTGAGGAATCAGCTTTGGTTACCTATGACCCACAAGGTAGACCAATTCCACCACCACCACCACCAGTTAATCCTAACATCGAAGAAAGTACAGTTCACATCATGGAGCTCGGGACGAGAGGATGCCACATCTTTCGGGATTTCACGACCGGGAGTGATCCACTTTCGAGAACGGGGAGGTCGAAACCCTTTGCGGGAACAGGACATAACCTACCTAGGAAGGTCAAATGTTTATCGACGCCTTATGGAAGATCGCACCTCGACCCAATACATCCGTATGGGTTGATGTTAAATCTGGACATCCCGATTTTAAAAAAGAGTTCTCATTGATGAATGGGCTTGGTATGAGAATTTCAAATGAGAACCCTCGATCTTACGAAGGATTCATTCATTTTACTACATGAAATGAGTCTTGAAGGATCGGTGAAGATTGCTGGAATATGACCGATGCTAGTACGAAAAATTCGGTCACATCAGGAGAATCACTTAAAGGAATTGTCGATGGTATGGCAAAACTATTCAAAATCCAGTTCATCGGCACCGGTTATTTCGAGGGATTAGAGGATGAAAAAAGAAAGAGATATAAACAAGCCCTCTATAGCCTTGAAGTTATTCTTGGATATTTGTCATATTGACGAATATATCAAGTTGTTCACCGAATACGGTGGAAATCCAAGATTGAGGAAAAAGAAGCCGCATGCCTATTCTTTGCCAAAATTCCGAGTCCCGGAGAGAAATGCTTATCGGGAATACAAGGGTGGAGTCAAGTAGAAAGCGTGGCCAGAAAAATGTCTTTCCTAAAGGCCAAGTCATCTGAATGGTGCTATCAAGCAGCTCTGTACAAGAATTACAAGAGATTAAGAGGAATTAACAAAGCAGTTCCTCTATGTTGTGTGGATAATGATATCCCAACAGTTGTGGGAGGTCAACCAAGGCGGCACAAGAAGAAGGATAGAAGCCATCCATACCGCCGAGAGGAAGCAAAGGCAAAAAAGCGGTCTTCATGGAGACCTAGAAGGTTCGGTCAAAACAAAAGCCCGAACTTATAAATCGGGCGAGACCAAAGACCAAGCGTAAGTAGAGCCTCATCATCGAGGTTCTAATCAAGCGGTACCGGCAGAAATCCGGGGAGAAGAACTTTTAGGCGTGCTCACACTAGAGCTAATGAAAGTTTCAAAGATGTAATTGCTTGGACATGCGAGCAAGAGGGCATATCTCAGCGGATTGCCCGGATAATCAAAAACGAGGAGTCGCAGTTCGAGGCCACACCGAAATCGAGGAAGCTGTCTATTATCGGGATCTTATACGGGTGTATCAATTTGAGGATATACCTCGGATGAAAGCATCTATGAAGAAGAGATCTATTTCGACGATGGAAGTGACTCGGCTTTAATCGAGTGAAGAAGAAATTCTTCAAAGAAACGATCTGGGAGGATATGTCGAGGATTCTCTCTCATACGACGGTTTCTCATAAAACTCTTATGAGAATCATGAAGGAAGATCCAAAGCTTCAAGTCTATGATAGATTTACAATCGGAGCTATGGAAAAAGCATTGGATAAGATTGGGTTTCGTGAATAAAACACCAAATTATTCACAGGGTAACAACCAGAGAATTAGCCATCCGATGGAGTTTACAGAGTAACTGATCGAGATGCGGTTGGTCCCTATTAGAGAAATACAGGAGATCAAAAGCGAGTTAAAAGAGAAGTTGCAAATACACTCTCATGGATTCACATTGGAGCCATAAGAGTCATTATTAAGGCAACATTCAAGGAAGGAATAAATTCGCCACTCAATCTTGCTATTTTTGACAAGCGAATCTCACATCTCAAGGATTCATGCCTTGGAGCGATTCTGAGAAATTTGTATGCGGGGAAATTAACATTTAATGTCTATCCTAGAATTGCATACAATTTGGGAGATCGAGACTTGAGAGAGTCCTAACCCTTCATCAAGATTTCAAAAGAGTCGATTTGATGAAAGAAGGAAACAGGCCTTACTCGATCACATACAAGATTTCTATGCTCTCTCGAATACCCATCATTCGAAGTATTCTTGAGAAAGGAATTTATTGAAGTCCCAAGAATCTTTGAGGACTTTGCCAGGGTGGTGTTACGAGAAATCATTGAATCTCCAACTATTAAGGAGATTGATATGATAATTCAAGATCAACCAGTCTTCAACAAAAGTCGGAGTCTCGAGTTGAGCACAGAAGGATGTCTTTCGGCAAGAACGAGAATGGTGAGTAGCGGCCGTTGGGAAGAAAGGAGACCAAGTACGATTGAGTGCATCCCCGATGTTTTCAAAACAAGCAGGAGAGCGAAATGTCCGAAGGATGGCGAGAGGTTGAAGTAATATTCGACATCACTCAAAAGGATAATATTTTTCCTTGTGATGTTCTCAGTATTATCTCCAACAACCTATAGTGGGAAGGTATCAAGGAAGCCTCGAAGATAGGTGAAATTGAGTGACTATCTCGGGAGTAGCAGGAAAGATCGAGAACAATTAATCTGGGAATTGAATTTCTTGAGGATCATAAACCTTGGGAAAGATTACAAGAAGGAATGGAGTTCACAAGTGGGCGATAAAAGATACGAGAATCATATGACCACTAGTCCATTCTCCATATACATTTCAATTGGAATGTTATATGTCGAATACAAGGCCGAGTATTTCGCCGCCTATATTGATTCAGGAGCTAGGAATATATGTACTGCAAAGCCGGATGTTTTTCCTAAAGAAATTGGAGAAGATTTACCAGCTATTGCAGGAAGAGATTTCTCTAAAAGAATTCTTATTCTTAATAGAGGAATTAAACAAGCAGAAATCATGATCGGAGGTGCAGGCGGTACCCCATGGTACAAAGTGAAAATACCACCAATCTATTTCCATGATACAGGTGCAGATATTTTGCTAGGAAACAATTTCCTACAAACATTCAAGCGATTCACACAAGAGAATGAGACAAGGAGACTTATTTTCACAACATTATGTGATCATAAGATCATTGTCCAATGATCGGGATGCATTTTCTGAGAAAAATGCCTATTACTTTTCGCAGCAAGCGTGGTGATGAAGCCAAACTTCGCAATCCAAAAATGGCGGATAGAAGGAAATTTGGTGAAGCTTTATTATCCTATAGACAATTTGGTTCCATTCAAAAGGATCAGAAGATATGGGATAATAACTTGTATTCATTCAGAGTACAAGGAGAAGAACGAGTAACTCCAGAAGCCATTGCAGAATTATGGATGAGTCTAATGGAGAGTCCGCAGAGTGACGTGACCCTGGAGGAACAAATATCACTCGAGGACATCAAGAAGAAGATCCAAAGGAATTACAATGAAGATCCTTTGGCATGGTGGGATAAGAATGAGCTCAAAGCATCCTTAAGGGTTAAAACTGGAAAGGAGTACGAGTTCGTAAGATTCAAACCAATCCTTATGAATCAGGAGGATCGTGAGGATATGCAGAGAATACTTAAGGAACATCTTGACCTTAAGTTAATTTCACCAGGAGTTTCTCCATACAGCAGTCCAGGATTCTTAGTCAGAAACCATGGAGAAATCAAAAGAGGAAAGCCAAGACTTGTTATTAACTACAAGGGGATTAATAACATTTTGGAGTTCGACGGATACTATATCCCGAGTAGAGAACATCTGGTTAACTGCATCAAAGGTGCCAAGATATTCTCAAAATTCGATTGCAAGTCTGGATTCTACCAGATTAAGATGGAGGAAGAAAGTAAGAAGTTTACAGCTTTCTCTATACCACAAGGACACTATATTTGGAACGTGATGCCTATGGGATTGGCTAACGCACCCCAGATATATCAAAGAAAGATGGATAATCTTTTCAAAGATTATTTCGATTTCATGTTCGTGTATATATCGGCGACATTCTAATCGCATCAAAGAACATGAAGGAGCATCTCAAACATTTGGAAATATTTTGGATGTTTGTCACAAAGAAGGATTAGTACTTTCGGAAAAAGAAGCGTGTAATCGCAACAAAGACAGATTGAATTCCTCGGAATTGAAATCGATGAATCTGGAATTATTCTACTGAGAATCATATTGTTGAAAAGATACAAGGATTTCGGATACACTAAAAAAGACAAGAAGCGACTTTAGAGTTTTAAGGAGTTGTTAATTTTCTTTGGAATGTTTATTAACAATCTAGCATACTACGAGAAGGTGTTTAGCCCATTACTTAAAAAAAGATGCAAATATTCAAATGGGAAGATGAACATCAAGAAGGAATTAAGCAACTTAAAGAAGTTTGTAAAAAGCTTCCAAAACTTGCGATTCCCCAAGACGAGGATGGCGGTTCTTTACGGATGCCAGCGATGATTGGTGGCGGCGGTTCTTACTAAGGTCACACCAAATGAAGAAGTGCCATGCAGATATTGCGGCGGTTTATTCACACCCGATTAAGCAAACAAATGGCATATCAACGAGAAAGAATTCTTTGCGAAAGAAAGGCTTTTAAAAAATGGCCGTTATTTTCTTGGCTAAGAAGTTTACTTTAAAAATTGATAATTCAAGTGTCAAGGCTTTTTCGAAAAATAAAATTGAATCAAAACCGAGAAAAGGCTCGATTACTTAGATGGCAAGTGAATGTCAATATTATGATTATGATATTGTCATTATAAAATCTCATGAAAATATTCTTGCAGATTTCTTGACACGAGATGGAAGGACGGCGTTCGACGGCGAGGTCCTTAAACGAGTAAGACATCTCGGGAAAACCTGGAGAGTCTAGAACGAGATTTTGGGACGTTATGTCTCAATGCGAGATTCCGGACGACTTCAACAGTGACGAGAAATCCATTTCTAGTCAAATACGAGCATGCCGATTCGCTCAAGGACAATTGTTCTTAGCACTACAAGGGCCTCTCTTCCAGCCGCATCTCCTACGGTGCAAAAAGGGGCCGAGAGAGTACGGGGCTCTAACCCGGAGGTTATGGATTCAAGTACCATAATCACAAGTGTTGCGGGTGATGCATCCCCCGAGGGTGTACAAAGCGAACGAATGTTGAAGCTCCGGTGTCACAATCCGAGTCTTCAAGTCAACCCAAAGACCTGCGGGGTAAAGAGGGAGAGTTGAATCTTAGGCCACGACAGGCAAATCTAAGGTTCAAATCGACGAGATTAAGATTTCTCCTATGCGGGTATATCGAGGCAATGGGAGAAACTAGTTACAAGACAAGGTATTAACCCGGAGAAAACAATGGTTGATATCTCGAGGCAAGTATCCCGAGTTTGGATGAAACCAGGAAGTCATCCAAATGAAGTACATGAATGGTATACTTTTGGAGCTTTAGCTTCAATCTATACCGTGTCACCAGGATTTCAGAAATTTCAAAATTACCGAAATGGATTGGGGAAGCAGCGATTTACGAGACTGGGCCAATAATCCACACTTGGCGAGAGGAGATATTTTGGAACCGTATTTTATCGGTGCAACTCTGAACCAAAGCGGAGAAAGGCTTTAATGAAGCTTTTCATTTCATCAAGCTAAGAAGACCGGATGGAAATGCTTTAAAATACATTAAAGCGGCTTCAGGAGGAAGAAGGACCGATGTTAGTAGGAGCATTTTCAAGACGAAGCTTCTACCAGGCGAGCATGGGGTCTTTGGGTTTGTCTAATGAAATGGACAAAGTCAAATATCCGTTCAAGTTCTTCCGCAGTCGGCAAATGGATCTTTCCTTTTGAATTCGATGACTGGATCAACCACAGGATTTGCAGAGGAACTCTTCGAGACCAAAAGAAGAATTCTCTGGGAAAACAAGATTCCGGCAAGCAAAGAGACTTACCGGAAATTCTGTAATATGGCGCATGTTGGCCGTTGGATCGACCGGATCTGTCAAGCATGCCCCGAATAGAAGGAACCCGAGTTTGGGAAAGGATTCTGACCCAAACCCGACCGACAAGATCATGTAGCTGGAAAGGATAAGGGCCCAGCTCACAAGACGCGTTATCCTCGGGGACCACGTAAACCAAATTTTTAAAAGATTCCCCGACAAACCTCACATGGGCTGAGTCACGCGGGAGAAAAAGAAAACCAGCTGGCGAGGTAATAATGTGGGATATGACGTAAGCAGTGACGTCATATATATCAGCAAGATTTGAAGTCCGCCTTTGAAGTCCGGACTTACCTCTATAAAATGCAGGATTTGAAGGAAGCTGAGGACATCGAACATTTTCCTTAGTTTTCTCATAATAAAGTCTGAGAGAAAAATTTGTAATATTTTGAGTGTTTTAGTTTTAAGTTTTTATGTGTTTTCGAGTGGAAGCCTCATCGATGAGAGGCTAAACCAGTATTCTCCTCCCAAAAGGAGATTACTAATGTAATAAGTATTTCTATAAGTTCTTAATAAAAAGAGGCTTTCTGCTTCAACATGTGTTCATAATGTACTATTAATTCATCCCGTTTAAGAATTACTTATACGCCTGGAGTAGGAAACGAACCAAGGCTGTGCTGAGCAGTTGCTGAAGGAGTCGGATAACTTGCAGATCATCTTCCCTGAGGGTGAGGTTGAACAGTGAGGAGTTGTTCGTCAAACGATCTGGGGGCAGTAATTTTCCGACTGGTGGTGTTGCGAACCATTTAACCCGGTGCTGTTTCGGTCAAAGAAGGTATGAATTTTAAGGGATTTATTAATTTTACGGAAGCATGTTGGGCCTGATATGGCCGTAATGGATTATTTTCATTTTCAGTCTAAAGACCCAATTTGTATACGGATAAATAGTTGAAATAAGATCTGGATATAAGTATGTCTTGTTGAATTTATAGGCTGGAAACCTGACATGATCCATTTAAAACCTCTGAATAGAGACTGGATCTAAGTAGGTGTAACAATGCCACGAACAAAACAAGTTACAGAAAAAATCGGATTCTTATTTCTCGAAAAATCCGAAAAACAAATTGATTATGGAGTAAAATTTTCATGTTTAATGATTAATTCAATAAAATTTATTATTATGTAGTAGATTGCCACAAAATAGAGTTTAAAGGGATAACTTGAACTATTGTTTTAAAAAGAATAAAACCTAGGGGCAAAATTGTCTATATATGGTAAAGTGTAACGATTTTCATAGTTCAGGGGGCAAAGTGTCATGAATTAAAGTTTGGAGGGTAAAGTGTAGAAATCAGCATAGTTCGGATGGGTAAGTGTATTTATCTCTTTTTTTTATGTGAAAGCAAGATTTTGACAATCAGAGGAAGCAAATTGCATAAATCTAAGGGGAAATTACACAAAATACGCTATTGTTTGTACTATTACCATACAATACACTCCTATTACTCTTGGAGTAGGTCTCTTGTGAGACCGTCTTACGGATCCTAATCCGTAAGATGGGTCAAATTATAACCCATTTATAAAAGTCAGCAATTGACTAGGCCCACACAAGCACAACAAAAAAACCCTTACCTCACGTGACCCCAAGGACTTGCTGCAAACCTTCAGCAGAAAGGAAAGAATTTAATTTGACGGTTTTCTCCGCTCACAGCGTAACTATCTAGCCCAATCTTCAGAGATCCCATTAGAGATGGTGGCATATGGCTTATCCTTGAGCTTTAGCAACTCGAGGTGGGGCTACTACTTACACCGCTGCTATTCGCACGACCTCGCCTATTTTCGGCGACGATGCTGCTACAACCATTCATCTTCTTCAATTTCCTTCCATCCATTTTCAATGGTCTTTTTTCTACAAAGCGGGCATAGAACTGGAGAAGGAAGTGCCAATGTTGAGAGTAAATGATGTTAGCTTTGAGTGGTTGTTTGTTTATTCGATGTCTCTGTAGATTCTTAGATTGATGATTTTTTTTTTCTTTTGGGAGTGGTGATGAGATGATTTGAAGGAAGGAATTGATGAGGTTGATGCATATTGGGAATCGATGATTGAGAAAAACTAATATTTTCTGGGGAAAAATTAATACTTTTTAATGAAAAATTAATACTTTAATTGAAAAATCTAATACTTTTCATGGGTACTATTAATATTTTTCAGAGAGGTTGACAACTAATTTTTTAAGTAAAAAATTAATACTTTTCAAGGAACTACTAATACTTTTTAGGAAGACTACTAACACTTATTAAGAAAATAATTTTTTTGAGAAACTACTAATATCGATTTTGTTACTTTGAAAACAAATACTTTTTAGAGTAAAACTAATACTTTTTTAATAAAAACTGATACTCAAACAAGGTTATGTATAACTTTGCATGTAAATAATATTAATTTTGTTATTTTGATAACATATATTTTCAGAGTTAAAAATGATACTTTTTAAATAAAAAGTGATACTTTTCAAGTTTAATGTGATACTATGTCACCGCTTAATATCACAAAATTGTCACTGCCCCAAAAAACTACTTTGAAATGTATACTTTTCTGAGTAAAAGTGATACTTTTCATTTAAAATTGAAATACTTTTTAGTTCAACATGTAATACTTTTCTTTTGAACGTGTAATACTTTTCAATCAAAATATAATATTTTTTCACTAAAACATGTCATACTTTTCACTTAGTCAACATGTAACACTTTTCATTAAGTTCAACTTATTGTAATACTTTTCAGTTAAACGTGTAATACTTTTTACATAAAATGTAATACTTTTAAGTTCAAGTGTAATACTTCTCAGTTCAACATGTAATACTTTTTACTTAGAAATTGAAGGCACAATTCCTTGTCGTACATCCACCACGAATAAACCCAACCACAAGAGCTTCCCAAGAACATCAACAAAAGAGTTTTAGTATATCTCAAGGTAAATTTTTTCTTTTTATAAAAAAACAAAAGTAACTAACATATATTTGGGTCCAGACATAAGAAATTTGGTGAAAACCCTATCATCAGTGTATCCAGTACAACCCAAAATTCCTTCTCCACATAACATATTACAATTAGACAATAAGTTGTCTTTTTTGAATCCACAATATAAAAGAAGAAAATATACAAAAATCACACTTGCAGGTCAAATCCAAACCAAAATTTTATTTCTTTTTTCGATTTTGCTTTCACAAGCCCACGATTGCACCCTCTCACCTATGTGCTCAAGTGGCGACCAGATGATCGAATAACTTGATATGTCCACCGATCTTATGTTGCATAGATGCTAATAACTTGCTTCAAATTCTTAAAGTATTATTGCTTCATGAGAGATTTATTTAGCAAAAGAAAGGAAGAGAGATGCACAGAGAGAGGAAAAAAACAAGAGCAGCAGAAACTAAGAGATAGAGACAGACGGAGGAGAGAGACAACAATGAGAAAAAGGAATAAGAAAATACTGGCTTACGGAAGAAAGAGAAACAAAGCTACAACTAAAAACTTAGAGAGGAAAAAGCAGCGGTCAAAGCGGATATGCTTGGGTCGGATCGGGCCCAATCCGTCTTACGGAAAAAGAACCGTAAGACCGTCTTATATAAGTCTTTGTCTTATTCTTGTGCCTATCTTTTTACTTTTGTACATAAAATATTTTTTTACGCTCCTTGCTATTTTTTGATTATTTTTATTTTTTTTCGTTTTTTTTGTTCCTGCATTGTTTTATATATTATATAAGTTGTTTCGAGCTTGTTTAAATTTGTTTCTTTATTGTTTCTATGTTGTTTCTTTGTTGTTTCGATGTTTTAAAACAACTTTAACCTGTTTTTTATGCTGTTTTTTATTCATATATTATTTTGTATATTGTTTCTATTGTTTCGGTGTTGTTTTATAATATTTTAATGTTGTTCTAATAATTTTTTTTGTTGTTTCATGTAGTATTCAATGTGTAAATACAATTTTTACATATTTTTAAGCTCTTTTTATTCATGTTGTGTTTTAAATATTTTTTACGCTATTTCTGGGTTGTTTTCATACCCTTTTTAATGTTGTTTTGATATTTTTTTGTTGTTTCAATGAAGTTTTCGATGTTTAAATATAATATTTTACCTATTTTTATTAAAAGAAACATGTTAGAAACAATGTTGAAACACAGAAACATGTTTGAAACAATGTTGAAACACAAAAACATGTTTAAAACATGTTTGAAACAATGTTGAAACAAAGCGTAAAATTTTTCGGTAATTTTTGCTGGAGCGTATTGTTGTGTAAAAAAAGAGCGGGGAGCGTAAATTTAGGTAAAATTGCACCGGGAAGCATAAATTTAGGTAAAATTGCTTTGGAAAGCGTAAAAGGCTGGTATTGACTTAAAAAAGGTGGGTATTTTTGTCATAAACCCTAAATCTAACATGCGTTTTTGTACTGGTCAGATACAACCAATAATATTTTTTTTAGTTACAGCTGGTCTCTTATGAGACCGTCTTACGGATCTAGATCCGTAAGACGGAGCTCCATACCCTGAACCCGACCCGCTGTTTTAGGCACAGACAAAAAAAATCGCTGACTCTCCCCCAACTCGACCAACAACCCGTTGACTCACCCCCAAGCCCAACCAAAAATCCGCTGCTCCCCTGCACATAGCTCCAAAAAAACACAAAAACCTGCTGCTCCCAATACCCTGGAAGCTGGAGCAAGAAGCTCGCACCTGCAAGATATTCTCCCCGACGGCGCTGAACCACGAGTCCACACCGTCTCCGGCGCTGAACCACGAGTCCACACCGTCTCCGGCGCTGAACCACGAGTCCACACCGTCTCCGGCGCTGAACAATGGAAAATCACTATGCTCGTGACAATGAAGGTACTACAATCTATTCATACAACAATACTATTTCGCGATTTTGGATGTTAAATACAATCTTTCTGCGTTTTAAATGTAAATATTTGTCTTTTGTAGATGAAAATTTTGTTTTAGATACTAGTGGTGTACCAAATGCTGATAAATCAAACGAAGGTAATGTGTTGCATATTTCATAATATAGTTTAAAGGTATTACTTTTACAGTAAAAAGTATTACTTTCTCTGTGAAAAGTATTACGTTTTTTGTGAAAAGTATTACAGTCTCTTATGTGTATCTCTTTGATTTTTGGATGAAATTCTTATTTTAGCTACCAGTAGTGTACCACAAGCTGATAAATAAAAAAAAAGGTAATGTGTAGCATATTTGGCACTTTAGTTTTAAAAGTATTACTTTTACGGTAAAAAGTATTGCTTTTTGTATGACAAGTATCATATTTCTGACATAAGGTATCACATTTAGGTGGAGCAATTGTTATTGATTCTAGTGATGAAACTGATGAAATTACTAATTTCAAAGATGCAAGTGATACATTTCCCACTAAAGATGAAAGTAATGGTTACTTATTGTTTGTTATTTTGAATATTAAGTACAAAAATAATTTTATAAAAAATGATGCATAAAACAACAGTGGTGGATTTGATGTAAGTGGTTCTCTTCTCTATTTAACACGAGGAACAATCAAAGAAATGCATAAGTTGTATTGTGATCATGCTCGTGCTGTTGGGTTCAGTGTACGGAAGTCAACTACTAGAAAATCTACAAGTGTTGCTTACCACATAAAAGTATCGCTTTTTACAAACAGTATCACGTTTCACATAAAAAGTATCACTTTTATCCATAAAAGTATCATAACTTTTCTTCCACTAGTTTTTTTTTTTATTATTGCAACAAGAGTATTGCTTTACACATAAGAAGTACCACTTTTATCCATAGAAGGATTATTTTTCCTGGAAAAAGTATCAGATATATATGTTTTCTTTGCATTTCAGATGAAGTGGGTTTTGTCATTGAGAAATATTTTGTATGTTATGCTTCTAGATTTAAGGACACCACTAGCACAACAAAGAAAAAGACTAATGTTACGCACAAGATACAAAGCTTCATTGCGGATAAAATTAAAATGGGGACGAACTTTATGAAGTTCTTCAACTTGTTACAGACCACAATCATCCACTAACTAGGAAGGAATGGAGTCATCTACATCGTTCAGAAAGAGTTATTACGAGTGAAAAAAGCAAAACTATTGAAGATATGATATCTTATGGAATGAGAGCTACTCAGTCTTACAGATATATGGTTCATGATGCAGGAGGAGAAGAATCCATTGGCCATACTTTGAAAGATCATCTGAATTTTATTAATCATTTGAAAATGGAAGCAATATAAGTGTTGGGAAATTTATTGTTTAGATTTTGATGAATGCCATGTAAAACTTAGAATAGGAAGTTGGCACCCCATTTTTGTTGTAAACGCATTGTAACAAATAAATTTGGTCAAGTGAGTTAAGTCACTATGCCTAAACATGCAAGAAGACAACCGGAGACTAGAAGGAAGACTCATTTGCATGACAACCGAGTATGGCAAAGAAGAGAAGACGGGAACTCGATGAAGGTGCGGTGAGATGCGGTGAGTAAAGTATCGATCAAGTCAACTCAAGATAGCCAAGTCTCAAGTTGAAG
Organism: Rehmannia glutinosa; assembly: GCA_016081115.2. NCBI lineage: Eukaryota > Viridiplantae > Streptophyta > Magnoliopsida > Lamiales > Orobanchaceae > Rehmannia > Rehmannia glutinosa. The sequence continues at coordinate 41,330,380 of CM071933.1, forward strand.
TGACGGAAGAGTCATTCAATGATTGAAAGTCGACTCTAAGTCATCCGGGGAAAGCAAAGAAAACACGGTCAAGTCGAGATAATCGAAAGAGATCCGTTTACGTAAATCAAGAGAATTACTTAAACAAGTAATACCTCCATGCTACCTTTCTCGAAGTGCTCGGTCCCGAGGAAGCGTGCAAAGGGAATGAACAATGGGAAGCACTACATCGTGTCGAACTACGAAAAAGTCAAGAACAATTCATACGAGGAAGTGGCAATTCCAAGGATCGCAACAAGACAAGCCAGCGACCACAAGTGACTTTCAAAAATAAGCCTATCTCTTCAACGGGCAGATTTTTTGAAAGATCACTATAAAAGGCGAGGAATGACTACGAGAGAAGGTTACCAAGGTTACGAATCACGAACATTCAAGCAAATATTTGAATGTAACCTAAGATATTCTCAAATCATTCAAGATTAATCCTCAAGCCTACACTACGAAGAAAATCAATCCAACACTCCTGTGAAGGAAAGATAACTTCAATCGGTTGAAGAGGAAATTGTTGAAGAATCAAGGGGTCTACATTCCACGAAGGATTGTAGGAAGGTTCAAGGTCGAACCAGTCTCGAGTTTTTGGAGGGCTTCTGATCAAATCCAAAGAGCTTGAGCAAGTGAGTTTGTAGTAGCAAAGCAAATTTTGCCTGTGAAGAAAGCGAGTCATACGAGAAGCGGTGAGTGATCAAGACATCTCGATCGAGTCCCAAAGGATCAAGTCATTTGTGTGATCAAGACTTGTATCCGGACTATTACCACTTTGTATATCTTGATCAATACCTAGTGGATTTCTCCGGGAGTTGGAGAAGAGAGGAGTAGAAGAATTACCCCATCTTGAACCTCTATAAAAACTTATCGTGTCATTTATATTTCAAAGACTTTAATTCCTCGCATCTTATTTGTTTTTAATTCACGACATATTTGCTATCCAACCGATAATCTCTAAGTACTAAAACCAAGCATTAAATCATAACTAAACCAAACTTAAGGGTGTTAAGTCTTCCGCTAAAAACAAACCACAGTTGAGCTAATTCGGTCTTAATAGTGAGTTATTCTATCAATGCTCGTCAGTCGTTGAGTGACTAACTCTACTTGATTAACTAAATTGGTTGTCCACCAAGGACACGGTTGTGTAGTATCAACTCGAACTTTTAAAAGGACCAAAAGTGAAAATTTGGTAAGGTTTATTCAACCCCCTTCTAAACCTTACACAGTCACACCCTTGGGACCTACAAGTGGTATCGAGCGGTTGGTTCATTGAGCCTTCCGCAGTTCTTGAACTAGATCTCCAAACTTTTCAAAGTCTGTTTTAGTACTTAAGTTTTCAAAACTCCTTTTATCATTAAAAGTTATTATCATGGAAGCAAATTTGACACGCATCCCTATGTTCACTATTGAAGAATTTGATGATTGGAAAATTCGTATGCGAGGCTCATCTATCGACATTACATGATGAGATGTGGATAGTGATAGAGGATGGGCCGCAAATCTTAAAAGTAAACACATTGTGTAAGAAGAGCTACAAATTTGAAGGTGAAGAGGATGTTGCCCCTAGACCGACTATGGTTGAAAAACCAAGAAGCTGAATGGACAAATGATGATGAGAAAAAGATACAACCTGGATAATGTAGCCAAGGACATCCTTTACAAAACCTTGGATAAAGCCATGTTCAATAAAGTCAAATCATGAAAAACGGCTAAAGAAATGCAGGATAAGCTAACATTGATTTGTGAAGGCTCGGAGCAAATCAAGGAAAATAAATTATCGGTGGTCATGTACAAAAATTTGAGAATTTCAAAATGACCGTAGGAGAAAACCTGGATCAACTGGATGCTCGGTTCACGAAATCACTAACGAGCTATCTCGCACTTGGAAAGGAATATACACGAGAAGAAATGTGTATGAAGATCCTAAAAAGTCTCGGTGAATGGGAAATGAAGGTCATGGCATGAGACATTCCATGGACCTATCGAAGACCTCCAACCATGAACTATTCTCGGATCTCAAAGCCTACGAATTTGGTGAGAAGAAAAGATCGAGGAAGAGACAGACTATACCCAAAACAATTTGCTCTAATTGTTAAGGATGGAAAGAGAGCCGAGATCAAAGAAGTCATTGATCCGAAGAAATAGCCCACGATGGTTAAAAGGTTCAACAAGTTCTTCAATAAGAACTACAAGAGAGGCAAGGGCGAATCTTCTAGAAGACACTCGGCTCCTCCAAGTCAAGGGAAGATAGGCCAACCAAGAGAACAGATCATCAAAAAGTGAATATCAAAGGGCCGACAATCCAAGAATGGAAAGAGCGATCAAAAGGTTGAATATCTATCTTTGGAACTCAGTAGGCAACCAGGTCACTATGCCATTGATTGTCCATATCCTATAGTCAACAAATACGGGAATGAAGAAGAAAGAAAGGTCTTCATAGAAAGAAGACAAGAAAAGAAAAAGGCAATGTTTGGCTGCGAGAGACTTCGAGACGACCAAGTCAAGAGAGACGGTGATTGAGAGAAGTGGTGAAGCCGACTACTCAAGTGACTCGAAGAAGAAGCTCGATCCGCTGTTTGATGGCCAAGGAACAAGATCAACTCCGACCAAGAAGATGAGGTACACTCTAACTCATCAAACTTAGATTCGATGATAGTGATCGTGATACACACACTTCATCACCCACTCGATCTTTATGATTCATTAGGCAAAATGATGAAAGATTTTGAAAACATTAAATCCTCACACACACTACTACTAAATGAGGAAAACAGCCTACTCAAGAGCAAAACTCACGGTGACTAAGGAGCCGAGTACTCTAAGTCAAATAGGCGATGAGAATAAAAGTTTAAAATTTGAAAATGCCAAGCTAATAGCGAGAAATAAATAGCCATAGAAAAGAGGAGAATGACCTCAAAAAAGTGATTGCCTCATTCACTAAGGCATCTAAATCATTGGATGATCTTATTATGAGTCAAAGAGAATGTGGAGACAAGACAGGCTTAGGATTTAATTCCTCGTGCTATGTCAAACTCCAAAAGTAATTTTGGAAAAAGGATCTTCAAGCAATGAAGTATCTCAAAAATCCAAAACTCCAAATGGTGCACACACATTCACTCCAAAGCACAATTACAAACAAACTGGCCTTGGTTATAAAGGAAAAGGAAAAAACGACCAGTTGGGTGCGTTGAGAGGACAGTGTGAGAAGAAATTGACCAAGTTCCTCGGCAAACTCCAAACAGAATTACTCGTAAAGAAGAAAGCAGAGCTACCAAAAACCCCAAAAGTTCTATAAAAGAAACACATATGATGGGAATGGTAGAAAATATCCAAGCAAGTGATTGGAACGATGTGAACTATCGGCATAAACTTATGGAATATAAGCCCAAATGGCAAAGGCACAGAACTCAAGCAAAGGCCATTCCAAAAGTATAAGGGCTTTCATCAAAGACACATATGCACCTAGGCACTACACTCGGAGACACCACAATTACCCAAAGAAGGCAATTGCTAAAACACATATACAGCATACTGACAAAAGAGACATTTGTATGAACCTAGAATCCCCAAGCAATTTGCCAAAATTAATTATGATTATGGCACTGATAGATGGCAACCCCTTAGAGCGAGATCATTTGGCTATAGGCTGGTTGGATCATCTTACAATACTAACCTCTCGGGACCCGGACAAGTATGGGTACCTAAAACTTAATTTCCTTGATTGCGGGTTCAAGGAACAGCGAGTGCCTAGGAACCTGGTACATGGATAGTGGTACATTCCCGGACATATGACGAGGAAACAAGAAAAATCTGTCAAAATTCAAGGAAGTTAAAGGAGCAAAAGTCATATTTGGAGGAAATGAAGCTCGGGGAGAAATAAGAGGCACTTTGGATCCATCAAGAAGAAGCGGATTAGAAATCACGGATGTTGCATATGTTGAAGGACTCAACTTCAACTTGCTAAGCATCGACCAACTCGTGACAAGGGCTATAATGTTGGATTTAACATGGGTATATGCCAAATCAAGGATATTGAATCAAATGAAGTTGTGTTGCAAGGATGCGAGACAAAGGAACATGTATGTAGTAGATTGGTCAACCGCTACACCCAAAGACTGTCTATTAGCAAAAGAGCACAATTTGAATCAAGTTGGTTGTGGCACAAAAAGTGAGTCACTGAATTTCAAAACACTTAACAAGCTTGCGAAGTAATCTTGTGATAGGTCTTCCGGACTCGATTATACAAGAAGGAGAGTATATGTGACGCATGCGAGAAGGGAAAACATATCAAATCATCATTCAAAGAAAAGACATGCCCATCTTCAACAAGGATATTGCACTGCTACATATGGATCTATTTGGTCCAGTTGAACCAGCTAGCATAAGTGGGAAGAAATATACCTTGGTGGTAGTAGATGACTACTCAAGATATACATGGACAACATTCATGTGTAAGAAGAAAGAAACTCTGAGAAACTACCACTGGTGATGAAGAGGATTCATAATGAGAAGAGCCAAACCATTATCAAAATAAGATCGGAGCGACAGAGGAACCGAGTTTGTCAATAGTATAATAACTCAATATTGTATTGAAAATGGCATTGGTCATGAATTATCTGCGAGCAAGGACTCCCACGTGAGAATGGAGTTGCGAGAAAGAAGGAATAGAACTCTCAAAGAAGCGGCAAGGACCATGTTAGCGAAGCGGGGTTACCAAAGAGATTTTGGGTCAAGCAATCAACACGACTTGCTACACTCAAAATAGATGTATGATAAGCAGACGGTGACAAAGACTCCTATGAGATTCGGACAGGAGAAAACCAAATGTTGCATATTTTAGAATATTTGGGTGTAAATGCTTAAATCCACAACAATGGCAAAGACAATCTAAAGGCTTTCGATGCTAAAGGCGATGAAGGTATCTTCTTGGGATACGGTGAAAGCAAAGCCTACAGAGTACTCAACAAAAGGACTATGGTTGCGAGAGGAATCCATTCATGTGGTATTCGATGAGCCAAATGTAAATGGAGAAGACATTGAAGAGTCGGTGATAAGTGAATCATCCAACCATCTGAGAAAAATCCTATCAAGTCAAGCTTGAATTATAAACTCGAGAAGAAGATGAGATAGCCGAGTCTCATAGAATCTTTGGAAAGTTTGGCTATGTGATTGCGAGAGAGAGCGATCAAAGCAACACGGTGCTAGACGATCGAATCCGGCTAACTTACTTCTTCAACTTTGATGTAAGATGGTGAAAGACCATCCACGAGAACTTGTCATTTGAGATATAAGAGAAGGCGTCAAAACAAGATCCAAAACTCAACAAGAAGCTATGTTCACATGCTTTATCTCACAAATAGAGCCTAAAGACGTGTTACAAGCATTGGATGACACACATTGGATTCAAGCTATGCAAGAAGAGTGAATCGGTTTGAAAGAAATGAAGTATGGGAATTAGTTCAAAGACCCACCCATCAAAATGTCATTGGTACTAAATGGGTGTTGAAACAAGATGAACGAGGAGGGTTACGTGGTAAGAAACAAAGCAAGACTAGTAGCCAAAGGATATTGCCAAGAAGAAGGAATAGATTTTGATGAAACATTTGCTCTGTAGCAAGATTGGAAGCTATAAGGATGTTTCTTGCCTATACGACTCACAAGAATTTTATTGTATATCGGATGGACGTAAAAAGTGCATTCCTAAATGGTTTATTGGAAGAAGAAGTGTATGTTGAACAACCTCCAGGATTTGAGCGAGAAGACTCTTGGAGATAAGGTATACAAACTCAAGAAAGCTCTGTATGGATTGAAACAGGCACCCTGAGCATGGTATGATACTTTGTCACAATTCCTAAGCGAGAATGGATTCACAAAAGGAAAAGTAGATAGAACACTTTTCAGAATTCAAGACAAGAAGAGCATCTTTGCTTGTTCAAATATATGTGGATGACATCATTTTTGGATCCACAAACAAAGAGCTATGTGAAAAATTTTCAAATCTCATGCAAAGCAAATTTGAAATGAGCATGATGGGAGAATCGACATTCTTCCTTGGACTCCAAGTAAAAGCAAGTGAAGGATGGAACCTTCATAAGTCAAACAAAATACACGGAGAGATTTAATGAAGAAATTTGGTATAGAGGAGAAGTCTTACGTGAAAATACCAATGAATACATCGATCAAAATGGACATGGATGCGGATGGCAAGCACGTAGATCAAACAAGATCTGAGCACTATTGGATCATTGCTTTATCTCACAAAGCAGGCGGACATCACCTTTGTTGTAGGTGTATGTGCGAGATTTCAATGCTCAAAAGAGAGCCATATGACTACTACTAAGAGGATTTTGAGATATTTGAAAGGAAGCCAAGAAGTTGGCTTACGGTATCAAAGGAAGGTGGATTCAAGCTAATTGGCTATTCGGACTACGACTATCTTTGGATGCGAGTTGACAGGAAGAGCACCTCGGGCACATGTCAAATGATTGAAACAGGCTAATTTCTGGTTTAGCAAAAAGCAAAATTCAATAGCCACCTCTGGTGAAGCGAGAATACATAGGCTGCGGCAAATTGTTGTGCCCAAATCCTATGGATGAGGCGGCGGTGAGAGACTATGAAGTTGAGGAAAAGGAAATTCCAATCATGTGTGATAACACAAGTGCAATTGCAATCACTCGTAAATCTGTGTTGCACTCAAGAACAAAGCATATCGATGTCGATATCACTTCATAAGAGATCATGTTGAAAAGAAGGACATCATCTTGGAATATATTTCAACTGATAAACAGTTGGTTGACATATTCACAAAACCATTATGTGAATCAAGATTTGAAGAACTCAAGCATGAGTTAGGGTTAATTGAACTGAGCTGACACTCAGAAGACTCAAAGAAAAGAAATGAAACACAAAAAGAGAGAAAGGATGAATTCTCAAAATCGCCTAAATAAATCACCATAATCGAAAAAGACAACTATATCGAATTAGTTGACGGCCGAGTCACTGAGAGAACTGTGACCAGAAGAGTTAAATCAGCTAAGAGATAAGCTGAGTCATTTATGAGCAAAATGACAAAAACGCAGTCGTTTTTACTAAGCGAGAATGTTTTTAAGAATGACGTCAGCATAATGATGATGTGTACAGACAAAACGCTGCATACCAAGCTTATGATTGGATATAAATGCTGCCGCATTAAATTCGAGACATTAAATGCTAATCGGCGTGCAAAATCTAAGCCGTTGATTTCGATCACATTTCAAAAAACTATCCGCACGTCCTTTTAGAAACCATACTTAAACGTTTTCGTCTGTTTTCTCTCACATATTACCAAAACGTTTCATTTCTATCTCAGAAGCAAAGGCAAAACACTCTCAAAACCCTATCAATATTCAAATCAACCTCTAAGTTTCCTTTCGTGAAATACTGAAAAATGGCACCAACTTATGATTTCGTCAAGCTAGGGAAGCAAATCCACACTAGGTCTACAGTGGATTTCGAGGGAATGGTCAAACAGGGGTCCGATGACGCCCTCATAAAGAAAATCGCTGAAAAGCTCAAATCATCCGGGCTGAAACCATTTCTGACGATGGAGTTCTCGATGACCTATGTGTAAGAGGTCGCACGTTCTATGTGAACACCGAGATTCACGATGAGGGGATTAAATCCTCTGTTCACGGGAAGGAGTTCATCATCTCGCCAAGGATTTGGTGAACACGCTCACTACCGAGCGGAAGGAGCATCGAGAAATCAACGGCGATGTAGACTGTTCTTTGCCCGGAGGAAGTAGCCAAATCCGACTATCTTTGATAAAATAGTCTACACAACAAACAAGAGGTCTTGAAGGAGGACTACCACAATTTGTTGGACATAGTTGCCAAATGCATAGATATCAAATTTGGCGGCTTTGACCAACTATCAAAAGCAAAGTTGATCGTAATGGCCTGCGATCATTGAAGAAAGGAAAATAAAGCGGGCTGAGTTTGTCTCAAATGCAGACTCGCGAGAATGTAGGGAACAAATCCTTCAAGGAAGATGGTGCATTTGGAGGATCCACGGGATATGGCCTAGTAATTGGTCGGTGATGGAGGTGAAAGGAGTCCTCTTCGACATGGAAAGGCGTTCCATGTAAACAAGAGGATGTTTAGATCAAACCTCTCGGCGCACGTAAGAGAGCCCACGCCAAGAGAGCGATACAAGTGAGGGAGAATCGGTGACTGACTCGAAGATACAATGTTTCCTCTCCACCAAAGGAGAAAGTTGCCCTGCATTTGCTAATGAAGCTCGCTTGCCCCTCTGACTAAGAAAAACTAACCGCTCCGCCCCTGCAGCAAGTAAGTCGCCTACTCCGCAGCCGTGTCTCGCCCCAGAAGCGTGCCGAGAAGGAATCTCAATTACCTTCTCCGGTCGTCAAAAAGAGGAGGACCGATAAGCAAGACAGCTGCTCCTCGAGAAGAAAACACAAAGACCGACCCCGCCGCCCGGGACTCGGAAGACACTCTCTCCAAACCAGTAAATCCCTCGGTACGAACCAAGAGACGAAGAAGAATCATCAAGCAATCCGAACTTGAAAAATAGGTGAGTCATCCACTCACCGCAACAGATCTGGGAGATGGCTGGAGAAGTAGAGTCTCGGATATTATTGATGAAACTTGACCAAGTCTGTGAAGGCGATCAACAAAGGCAAATCAAGACCAGTGAAGTTCGAGCAATTTGAGACACAAGAAGAATCGAAAGAGATGATGATGTGATGATCCTATCCCCACCTTATCCAAATGAAGTCAAAGCTTGAATTATAAACTCGAAGAAGATGAGATAGTGAGTCTCATAGAATCTTTGGAAAATTTGCGGCTAAGTGATTGCGAGAGAGTGATCAAAGCAACACACCTGCTAGACGATGAATCCACTAACTTACTTCAACTTCGATGTAAGATGGTGAAAGACCATCCACGAACTTGTCATTTGAGATATAAGAGAAGGCGTCAAAACAAGATCCGAACTCAACAAGAAGCTATGTTCACATGCTTTATCTCACAAATAGAGCCTAAAGACGTGTTACAAGCATTGGATGACACACATTGGATTCAAGCTATGCAAGAAGAGTGAATCGGTTTGAAAGAAATGAAGTATGGGAATTAGTTCAAAGACCCACCCATCAAAATATCATTGGTACTAAATGGGTGTTCGAAACAAGATGAACGAGGAGGGTTACGTGGTAAGAAACAAAGCAAGACTAGTAGCCAAATGATGTTGCCAAGAAGAAGGAATAGATTTTGATGAAACATTTGCTCTGTAGCAAGATTGGAAGCTATAAGGATGTTTCTTGCCTATGCACGACTCACAAGAATTTTATTGTATATCGATGGACGTAAAAAGTGCATTCCTAAATGGTTTATTGGAAGAAGAAGTGTATGTTGAACAACCTCCGAGGATTTGAGCGAGAAGACTCATGGAGATAAGGTATACAAACTCAAGAAAGCTCGTATGGATTGAAACAGGCACCCGTGAGCATGTATGATACTTTGTCACAATTCCTAAGCGAGAATGGATTCACAAAAGGAAAAGTAGATAGAACACTTTTGAGAATTCAAGACAAGAAGAGCATCTTGCTTGTTCAAATATATGTGGATGACATCATTTTTGGATCCACAAACAAAGAGCTATGTGAAAAATTTTCAAATCTCATGCAAAGCAAATTTGAAATGAGCATGATGGGAGAATCGACATTCTTCCTTGGACTCCAAGTAATTGGTGAAGGATGGAACCTTCATAAGTCAAACAAAATACACGAGAGATTTAATGAAGAAATTTGGTATGGAGGAGAAGTCTTACGTGAAAATACCAATGAATACATCGATCAAAATGGACATGGATGCGGATGGCAAGCTTTGTAGATCAAACAAGATCTGAGCACTTATTGGATCATTGCTTTATCTCACGGCAAGCGGGCCGGCGTCACCTTTCTTTGTAGGTGTATGTGCGAGATTTCAATCTGCTCTAAAGAGAGCCATATTTATGACTAAGAGGATTTTGAGATATTTGAAAGGAAGCCAAGAAGTTGGCTTATGGTATCAAAGGAAGGTGGATTCAAGCTAATTGGCTATTCGGACTCGACTATCTTTGGATGCGAGTTGACAAGAAGAGCACCTCGAGGCACATGTCAAATGCTTCAAACAAAGGCTAATTTCTGGTTTAGCAAAAAGCAAAATTCAATAGCCACCTCTGGTGAAGCGAGAATACATAGGCTGCGGGCAAAATTTGTTGTGCCCAAATCCTATGGATGAGGCGGTGAGAGACTATGAAGTTGAAGAAAAGGAAATTCCAATCATGTGTGATAACACAAGTGCAATTGCAATCACTCAGAATCCTGTGTTGCACTCAAGAACAAAGCATATCAATGTCAGATATAGGGCTGTAAACGAACCGAGCCCGAACGAACGAGGGTTGTTCGTGTTCGTTCGTTTATTTTAAAAGGTTGTTTGTGTTCGTTTGTTTAATATTCGAACATGTTCACGAACGTTCACGAACGGTTCACGAACATGCTCATTAATTGTTCATGAACAACTATATGAACATGTGTATAAAAAAGGTAAATGTGCCTTGTTCATGAACACTCAACTCAAAATAAATGAACATTATGATGATTGTAAATGTAAATAGATTGTAATATTAAACTAAAATAAACTTATTTTTCATAATAAAATAATGAATATTAAAAATTAAATGTATAATTAATAATTAAAAAATAAATAATAAACGAACACTAAATGAACATATTCGTGAACAGTTCATGAACATAAACGAACAAATTTTCTTGTTCGTTTATGTTCATTAAAACTTAATAAACGAACATAAACGAATGCTAACCGAGCTCGTTCACGATTTGTTTTGTCGAAAGCTCTGTTCGTTTGACCCTAATCGAGATATCACTTCATAAGAGATCATGTTGAAAAGAAGGACATCATCTTGGAATATATTTCAAGCGATAAACGGTTTGACATATTCACAAAACCATTATGTGAATCAAGATTTGAAGAACTCAAGCATGAGTTAGGGTTAATTGAACTGAGCTGACACTCAGAAGACTCAAAGAAAAGAAATGAAACACAAAAAGAGAGAAAGGACTGAATTCTCAAAATCAGCTAAATGAATCACCATGTACGAAAGACAACTATATCGAATTAGGTGGTGAGTCTTTGAGAGAAGCTGTGACGTAAGAAGAGTTAAATCAGCTAAGAGATAAGCTGAGTCATTTATGAGCAAAATGACAAAAACGCAGTCGTTTTTACTAAGCGGGAATGTTTTTAAGAATGACATCAGCATAATGATGATGTGTACAGACAAAAAGCTGCATACCAAGCTTATGATTGGATATAAATGCTGCCGCATTAAATTCGAGACATTAAATGCTAATCGGCGTGCAAAATCTAAGCCATTGATTTCGATCACATTTCAAAAAACTATCCGCACGTCCTTTCAAAAACCATACTTAAACGTTTTCGTCTGTTTTCTCTCACATATTACCAAAACGTTTCATTTCTATCTCAGAAGCAAAGGCAAAACACTCTCAAAACCCTATCAATATTCAAATCAACCTCTAAGTTTCCTTTCGTGAAAAATCTTGAAAAATGGCACCAACTTATGATTTCGTCAAGCTAGGGAAGCAAATCCACTGGGTCTACAGTGGATTTCGAGGAATGGTCAAACAGGGGTCGATGACGCCCCATAAAGAAAATCGCTGAAAAGCTCAAATCGTCGGTGAAACCATTTACGGACGATGGAGTTCTCGATGACCTATGTGGAAGAGGTCGCACGTTCTATGTGAACGCTGAGATTCACGATGAGAGGATTAAATCCTCTGTTCACGGGGAAGGAGTTCATCATCTCTGCCAAGGATTTGGTGAACACCGCTCACTACCCGAAGCGGAAGGAGCATCAAAAATCAATGAAGCGATGTAGACCTGGCTGCTTTGCCTGGAGGGAAGTAGCCAAATCCGACTATCTTTGATAAAATAGTCTACACTGACAAACAAGAAATTTCTTGAAGGAGGACTACCACAAGTTGTTGGACATAGTTGCCAAATGCATAGACATCAAATTTGGCGGCTTTGACCAATTATCAAAAGCAAAGTTGATCGTAATGGCTGCGATCATTGAAGAAAGGAAAATAAACCAAAATTTGAGTTTGTCTCACGGCGAGACTACGCGAGAATGTAGGGAACAAATCCTTCAAGGAAGATGGTGCATTTGGAGGATCCCAGGATATGGCCTAGTAATTGGCCGATGGATGGAGTGAAAGGAGTCCCTCTTCGACATGGAAAGGCGTTCCATGTAAACAAGAGGATGTTCGAGATCAAACCTCTCTCGGCGCACTGAGAAAGAGCCCATGCCAAGAGAGTGATACAAGTGAGGGGGAAATCGGTGACCACTGAAGATACAATGTTTCCTCTCCACCAAAGAAAAAGTTGCCCTATGTTGCTAAGAGAAGCTGCTTTGCCCTGCGACTAAGAAAAACAAAACTGCTCCTGCCCCTGCGGTAGGAGTCGCCTACTCCCGCATCCGTGTCTCCCTGCCCAGCAGTGGCCGAGAAGGAATCTTAAATACCTTCTCCGGTCGTCAAAAGAGGAGAAGCGATAAGCAAGACGGCTGCTCCTCGAAGAAAACACCGGCCAGGCCCCGCCTGAGGACTCGGAAGACACTCTCTCCGAACCAGAAATCCCTCAGTACGAACCAAGAGACGAAGAAGAATCATCAAGCAATCCGAACTTGAAAAACAATTTGAGTTAGCCACTCGGTACCGCAATGATCTAGGAGGCTTGGAGAAGTAGAGTCTCAAATATTATTGATGAAACGACAAGTCTGCTTTGAAGAAAGCGTCGTGAGAGGCAAATCAAGACCATTTGTAGTTCGAGCAGGTGAGACACAAGAAGAAGGTGAAAGAGATGATGATGTGATGATCCTATCCCCACCTTATCCGGACATCCAAAATCGTCTGCATGAGAGTGGAGGAAGTGGAAATTGAGTCGATCCAGGAAGCAGTTCCAACGACACGAGTTTATCGAAGAAGAAGAGGAAGCTGTTGAACTTTCTTGGGTCGACCCTTTGTGATCAAGCTTTGGATGAAGAAAAGCGCACGGATATCTTGCGGATCTTCAAGGACAAGGAGAAGGAGAGACTAGCGAGAGGAAGGCGAGGCACGAGATAAGGCCGGCATCTCGCCCTCTCACCGGCACCTGAGAACATACACATCCTCACCTCGACATTCTATCGAGAAAGTGATGAGGATCACGGACCCCTCCGCCGCCACGAGAAGAGTTGCAAATGCAAAGCAAGCAATGCACGAATCAGAATTCTTCATGAGAAAAGAATGATGGAGGGACCAGGAGAGTCCTCCAATGCATAGTTGGAATTGGACCCAATGGGAGTGGTGCGACATATTGCCCACGATTGTTCTTGCCACCACTTCCCTGACTCACTCGGAAGAAGGAATTAAGGGAAATGGCAATGAAACGGGTTAGTGGGGACCCCGGTTGAGCCAACCCCTAATGAAGGTGTCTTACCACCGCCCCAACTGGTGAATACTCGGTAGAAACATCCGGGAGTTTGGAGACGAGTGACCCCATTCCAAGTCACTCGGTGATGCGCCCGGTGAGGGGAAACTCCTCCGGCTGTAGCAAGGTCGGAGGATCTGCGCAGATGACTCCACAACGAATCTAGGAGGCGAAGTGGAGAAAGTACAAACACAAAATACACAAACAAGTTGCCATCAACGAAGCTCAGGCGATTGAGAGATGTCTCACCGGTGAGAGTGCCAACTGCTCTCTGAAGGATAATGACGCTGGCGATGCGGTCGAGGCACAAGAAAGAACAACCACGGGAGTTAACACTGCAGGCGATGAAAGTGCAATCCATGGGGTTGAGACTCAATGGATGCCACCACGAGAAGACCCTAAGACAGTGACACTCGAAAAGGGAGGTCAAGGCCTCATTGCGAGTTGAGACTGTAGGAGGTAATGAAGGCCAACGGGAGGTTGAGACTTCCGGGGTAAAGAAAGTGAAGTAGAGAACATCCCTCCTGCTATCAGCGATCCATCGAAAAAGGAGATTAGCGCACTTCACGACTCCCAGGATAATCGATGTAACTTTTAAGGATCGGAAGAAGGCGATGAAGCCGAGTCATCCCCTGTGGCGATCCAAAAGACTCTAAGGATGTTCCAACCACGAGCAAGTCGATCTCAAGACTACTCATCAAACTTTCAATTTTGATGATGAGCCACCCATGGAAATCTCATCATCGTCCGATGACGCTCACGATAAGGCCGAGGACGATCAACTCAATTGGAAAAACCAATCGAGACCGAAAGCTGTTGAGACAGTGAGGCTCGCAAGCTCGGGTCTACTTCACAAAAGACCCCATCTCGCAATGAGTCCATCTGCGCGAGGCTCCCAAGGCTGCGCGAGTTCGACTCCACAAGGAACTTCACGCGCCCTCTCATCATTGAACAAATCCCGGTTGGCGTGATGATTCCTTTGTAGAATTATTTCCTTTCTCTCGGAGGTACCCGACCTCCCGACGAGTCGAAAACGATCTCGCCGCGATTCCATAGCAGATCTGTCATTCCATCGAGATACCATCATTCATTTGCTTATGATTTTGATCTTTGCTTGGCCATCACCGCAATGAGAGGAAACAAGCGAAGTTCGGGAGGTGTTCAAAGCATTATTTGCAAAAATTGAATGGATGGAAGGCACCAGGCCTCGATGGACATGAGCTGGACAACAGAGATGCCAACTAGCGACTTGAGAGACATAATAGTCGAATCGGGGAATGGTGGCAACAAGACAAACAATGCGTGTGGAACAAGCTAGATACTTGAGGACATTGTTCAACAAAATTTGTTGGTATGGATGGAGAGCCGAGAATCTTGATGCAAAGACGAAATTGAGAGAACACATTGAGCACATGCATGAAGCTCTGCTCTTTGAGATAAAGCTGCTGCGTGAGCAAAATAAGAGTGATCTCCGGCGTATGGAAGAAAACATGGATAGAAAATTCAGCCTTCTCATGGTGAGATGAAGCTAATTTCAGTAGAGTCCAACACTACTCGCTCTCGAATTTCGCGCCGCATACTCCAGCGGACTCGAGGCAGAACTCGGCTATCGGCGAGGCTCGATTTCTTTGCAAGTATGTTTCGGGGGTTCCTCTCTCCTTTGATGATGCGAAAAGGGGAAGAGGAATACCTAAAAGTCATTTGAAAGAGTTCTAATGTTGAAAAGGAAGGAAGCATTTTGCAAAGGAAAGACGGTGAGGAAGTGTCAAAACAAAAAAGAAAGGAAAGTCGGTTGAGGGGAAGGATCGAAAGATATGACATTGATGATTGCACAAACCCCCAACAAGGTCTTGTCACGGTGATATTATCGCTGACAAACTCCAGTGACTCTGCCACTCCAACACTGCTTTGCATCTATGGTTTGAAAAGAGAAACACGATTGAAGCGAGGGATGGAGGAAGTGGAAGGAAGGTTGAATGCCGAGTTATGGACATCTTGAAACAACATGGAGGCATTCGGTGAAGCGAGAGACACTTATGCCATCTCGGATGTCGGGGGCCGAGCCACGATCGAGTTGTTGATGAATTTAAAACGCTCGCATCCCGAAGGATACTTCGCAAACATGTCTATGGCTCAAGCACTGGGACTTATCTTGGGAAAAGGGTCTCACGTTATGTGAAGAAGCTCACGCGGCGAGACTACAGCGCGATCGCTCTGTTGGCCACTCATTTGGAAAGAATAAGACCCAAAGACAATACACGCCCGAGGAGGAAGAGGAAGAAGTAGTGGTGGAGGAAGAGGTTTGGACCTAGGCCTCTCGCCCAAAAACATTGAGTACATAGATCCAGGCAAGAAAGGAGGGATCTCTTGGGCTGGTCTTGACCAAGAAGCCAATGCAAGTGGCTAAAAATAATCTTGAGTATGTGAAAAGAATCGAAGAAGAAAATAAAAGACAAACTCGGCTATGGGAGGAGAGACAAGAGAGATTAAGAAGAGATGAAAGCTGCCTTAGGAAAGCATATGAAAAGAAGAAGAAGAAGCGGTGAAGATGAGAAAAAAGAAGAAGACGAGGAAGATGACATAAGCGAAGAAGATGAAAGAAGGAAGGAAGCGCGAAGGAGATGAAGTGTTCTTTGTCCACCCCTTCATGTATTTTACTATGTAAATACATACTATGTAAGTCTTACATGTAATAAATCTGTAAATTCTCTATTTTTGCGTAGACATAAATGTTTGCTTTGATACACCTTTGTGATTGTGTAAAAGAACAAGAATGTTATGATCAATAAAAGGATTGATTTTACGCATACATTCTCTGTGAATGCACTATCGTATGTATCTTTGCTATTTACATTTTGAATGTTTTAAGTTTTGGCATCATCAAAAAGGGGGAAATTATTGGGAAATTTATTGTTTAGATTTTGATGAATGCCATGTAAAACTTAGAATAGGAAGTTGGCACCCCATTTTGTTGTAAGCGCATTGTAACAAATAGGGCTGGTCAAGTGAGTTAAGTCGGCTATGCCTAAACATGCAAGAAGACAAATGGAGACGGAAGGAAGACTCATTGCGGAGACGGTGAGTATGGCAAAAAAAAGAAGACGGGAACTCGGTGAAGGTGCGGTGAGATCTTGGTGGTAAGTAAAGTATCGATCAAGTCAACTCAAGATAGCCAAGTCTCAAGTTGAAGTGACAAAAGAGTCATTCAATGATTGAAAGTGACTCTAAGTCATCCGGGAAAGCAAGGAAACGATCAAGTCGAGATAATCGAAAGAGATCCGTTGCACGAGAAATCAAGAGAATTACTTAAACAAGTAATACCTCCATGCTACCTTTCTCGAAGTGCTCGGTCCCGAAGCGTGCAAAGGAATGAACAATGGGAAGCACTACACCGTGTCGAGAACTACGAAAAGTGAAGAACAATTCATACGAGGAAGTGGCAATTCCAAGGCGCAACAAGACAAGCCAACGACCACAAGTGACTTTCAAAAATAAGCCTATCTCTTCAACGGGCAGATTTTTTGAAAGATCACTATAAAAGGCTGAGGAATGACTCTAAGAGAAGGTTACCAAGGTTACCTGAATCACGAACATTCAAGCAAATATTTGAACTGTAACCTAAGATATTCTCAAATCATTCAAGATTAATCCTCAAGCCTACACTACGAAGAAAATCAATCCAACACTCACATGTGAAGGAAAGATAACTTCAATCAGTTGAAGAGGAAATTATTGAAGAATCAAGGGGTCTACATTCCACGAAGGATTGTAGGAAGGTTCAAGGTCGAACCAGTCTCGAGTTTTTGGAGGGCTTTGTGATCAAATCCAAAGAGCTTGAGCAAGTGAGCTATAGTAGCAAGGCAGCTGCCCTGTGAAGAAGCTGAGTCATACGAGAAGCCGGTGAGTGATCAAGGCATCTCGATCGAGTCCCAAAGGATCAAGTCATTTGTGTGATCAAGACTTGTATCGGGACTATTACCACTTTGTATCTTGATCAATACCTAGTGGATTCCTCCGGGAGTTGGAGAAGAGAGGAGTAGAAGAATTACCCCATCTTGAACCTCTATAAAAACTTATCGTGTCATTTACATTTTCAAAGACTTTAATTCTGCATCTTAATTGTTTAATTCTGCGACATATTTGCTATCAACTGATAATCTCTAAGTACTAAAACCAAGCATTAAATCATAACTAAACCAAACTTAAGGGTGGTAAGTCTTCCGCTAAAAACAAACCACAGTTGAGCTAATTCAGTCTTAATAGCTGAGTTATTCTATCAACAACTCAGTTGAGTCTGTTGAGTGACTAACTCTCTTGATTAACTAAATTGGTGTCCACCAAGGACGGTGTGTAGTATCAACTACGAACTTTTAAAAGGACCAAAAGTGAAAATTTGGTAAGGTTTATTCAACCCCCCTTCTAAACCTTACACCCACACCCCTTAGGACCTACAAGTGGTATCGGAGCGGTTGGTTCATTGAGCCTTCATGGCAGTTCTTGAACTAGATCTCCAAACTTTTCAAAGTCTGTTTTAGTACTTAAGTTTTCAAAACTCCTTTTATCATTAAAAGTTATTATCATGGAAGCAAATTTGACACGCATCCCTATGTTCACTATTGAAGAATTTGATGATTGGAAAATTCGTATGCAGGCACATCTATCAGCATTACATGATGAGATGTGGATAGTGATAGAGGATGGGCCACTGCAAATCTTAAAAGTAAACACAGCTGTAAGAAGAGCTACAGCTGAAGGTGAATAGGATGTTGCCCCTAGACCAACTATGGTTGAAAAACCAAGAACTGAATGGACAAATGATGACATAAAAAGATACAACCTGGACAATGTAGCCAAGGACATCCTTTACAAAACCTTGGATAAAGCCATGTTCAATAAAGTCAAATCATGCAAAACGGCTAAAGAAATCTGGGATAAGCTAACATTGATTTGTGAAGGCTCAGAGCAAATCAAGGAAAATAAATTATCGGTGGTGTACAAAAATTTGAGAATTTCAAAATGATCGCGAGGAGAAAACCTGGATCAAGCTGGATGCTCGGTTCACGAAATCACCAACGAGCTATCGCACTTGGAAAGGAATATACGAGAAGGAAATGTGTATGAAGATCTAAAAAGTCTCGGTGAATGGGAAATGAAGGTCATGGCTTTGAGACATTCCATGGACCTATCGAAGACCTCCAACCATGAACTATTCTCGGATCTCAAAGCCTACGAATTTGGTGAGAAGAAAAGATCGAGGAAGAGGCAATTTGTACCCAAAACAAGCTGCTCTAATTGTTAAGGATGGAAAAGAGTGAGATCAAAGAATTCATTGATCGGAAGAAATACGGTGATGGTTAAAAGGTTCAACAAGTTCTTCAATAAGAACTACAAGAGAGGCAATGGCGAATCTTCTAGAAGACACTCGGCTCCTCCAAGTCAAGGGAAGATATGCCAACCAAGAGAACATATCATCAAAAATTTGAATATCAAAGGTGAGGTCAAGAATGGAAAGAGGCGATCAAAAGGTTGAATATCTATCTTTGGAACTGTAGGCAACCAGGTCACTATGCCATTGATTGTCCATATCTGTAGTCAACAAATACGGGAATGAAGAAGAAAGAAAGGTCTTGAGAGAAAGAAGACAAGAAAAGAAAAAAGGTAATGTTGGCTGAGATGATGAGACAGACCAAGTCAAAGAGACAACGGTGATTCAAAGAGCGGTGGCGACTACTCAAGTGACTCGAAGAAGAAGCTCGATCTGTTTGATGGCCAAGGAACAAGATCAACATGACCAAGAAGATGAGGTACACTCTAACTCATCAAACTCGATTCGATGATAGTGAGTGTGATATACACACTTCATCACCCATTTGATCTTTATGATTCATTAGGCAAAATGATGAAAATTTTTGAAAACATTAAATCCTCACACACACTACTAAATGAGGAAAACAACCTACTCAAGAGCCAAAACTCACGGTGACTAAGGAGGCCGAGTACTCTAAGTCAAATAGGTGATGAGAATAAAAGTTTAAAAATTTGAAAATGCCAAGCTAATAGCGAGAAATAGCTGCCATAGAAAAGAGGGAGAATGACCTCAAAAATGTGATTGCCTCATTCACTAAGGCATCTAAATCATTGGATGATCTTATTATGAGTCAAAGAGAATGTGGAGACAAGACGGACCATAGGATTTAATTCCTCGTGCTATGTCAAACTCAAAAGTAATTTTGGAAAAAGGATCTTCAAGCAATGAAGTATCTCAAAAATCCAAAACTCCAAATGGTGCACACACATTCACTCCAAAGCACAATTACAAACAAAGCTGGCCTTGGTTATAAAGGAAAAGGAAAACAACCGGTTGGGTGCGTTGAGAGGGCAGTGAGAATAAATTGGCCAAGTTCCTCGGCAAACTCCAAACAGGAATTACTCTGTAAAGAAGAAAGCAGAGCTACCAAAAACCCCAAAAGTTCTATAAAAGAAACACATATGATGGGAATGGTAGAAAATATCCAAGCAAGTGATTGGAATGATGTGAACTATCGGCATAAACTTATGGAATATAAGCCTAAATGGCAAAGGCCAGAACTCGGCAAAGGCCATTCCAAAAGTATAAGAGCTTTCATCGGCCCACATATGCACCTAGGCACTACACTCGGAGACAACACAATTACCCAAAGAAGGCAATTCTTTGAAACACATATATAGGCATACGGACAAAAGAGGCAATTTGTATGAACTTAGAATCCCCCAAGCAATTTGCCAAAATTAATTATGATTATGGCGATAGATGGCAACCCCTTAGAGCGAGATCATTTGGCTATAGGCTGGTTGGATCATCTTACAATACTAACCCCTCAGGACCCGGACAAGTATGGGTACCTAAAACTTAATTTCCTTGATTGTAGGTTGAGCAGTGAGTGCCAAGGAACCTGGTACATGGATAGTGGCATTCGGACATATGACAGGAAACAAGAAAAATCTGTCAAAATTCAAGGAAGTTAAAGGAGCAAAAGTCATATTTGGAGGAAATGAAGCTCGGGGAGAAATAAGAGCCTTTGGATCCATCAAGAAGAATGGATTAGAAATCACGGATGTTGCATATGTTGAAGCACTCAACTTCAACTTGCTAAGCATCGACCAACTCGTGACAAGGGCTATAATGTTGGATTTAACATGGGTATATGCCAAATCAAGGATATTGAATCAAATGAAGTTGTGTTGCAAGGATGCGGACAAAGGAACATGTATGTAGTAGATTGGTCAACCGCTACACCCAAAGACTGTCTATTAGCAAAAACCAATTTGAATCAAGTTGGTGTGGCACAAAAAGGTGAGTCTGAATTTCAAAACACTTAACAAGCTTGCGAAGTAATCTTGTGATAGGTCTTCCCGGACTCGGTATACAAGAAGGAGAGTATATGTGACGCATGCGGAAGGGAAAAGCAGATCAAATCACCATTCAAAGAAAAGACATGCCCATCTTCAACAAGGATATTGCACTGCTACATATGGATCTATTTGGTCAGTTGAACAGCTAGCATAAGTGGGAAGAAATATACCTTGGTGGTAGTAGATGACTACTCAAGATATACATGGACAACATTCATGTGTAAGAAGAAAGAAACTCTACGAAACTACGGCGATGAAGAGGATTCAAAATGAGAAGAGCCAAACCATTATCAAAATAAGATCGAGAGAGGAAGGCGAGTTTGTCAATAGTATAATAACTCAATATTGTATTGAAAATGGCATTGGTCATGAATTATCTGCGACAAGGACTCCACAATGAGAATGGAGTTGCGAGAAAGAAGGAATAGAACTCTCAAAGAAGCATCAAGGACCATGTTAGCGAAGCGGGGTTACCAAAGAGATTTTGGGTGAAGCAATCAACACGACTTGCTACACTCAAAATAGATGTATGATAAGCAGACGGTGACAAAGACTCCCTATGAGATTGGACGGGGAGAAAACCAAATGTTGCATATTTTAGAATATTTGGGTGTAAATGCTTAAATCCACAACAATGGCAAAGACAATCTAAAGGCTTTCGATGCTAAAGGCGATGAAGGTATCTTCTTGGGATACTCGGTGAAAGCAAAGCCTCTGATACTCAACAAAAGGACTATGGTTGCGGAGGAATCCATTCATGTGGTATTCGATGAGCAAATGTAAATGGAGAAGACATTGAAGAGTCGGTGATAATTTGAATCATCAACCATCTGAGAAAAATCCCTATCTTTGAAGATGAAGTGGAGTTATAAACTCGAGGAAGAAGATGAGATAGTGAGTCTCATAGAATCTTTGGAAAATTTGCGGCTAAGTGATTGCGAGAGAGAGTGATCAAAGCAACACGGTGCTAGAGGCATGAATCAGCTAACTTACTTCAACTTTGATGTAAGATGGCTGAAAGACCATCCACCAGAACTTGTCATTTGAGATATAAGAGAAGGCGTGAAAACAAGATCCAGAACTCAACAAGAAGCTATGTTCACATGCTTTATCTCACAAATAGAGCCTAAAGACGTGTTACAAGCATTGGATGACACACATTGGATTCAAGCTATGCAAGAAGAGCTGAATCAGTTTGAAAGAAATGAAGTGTAGGTCCCAAGGGGTGTAAGTGTAAGGTTTAGAAGGGGGGGTTGAATAAACCTTACCAAGTTTTCGATTTAGTCCTTTTAAATATTCAGAGTTGATACTACACAGTTGTGTCCTTGGTGGACAAGCGATTTAGATGTCAGTAGAGTTAGTCTCTCATCGAGACTCATTAAAAAGTGTTGATGGAATAACTCGTTATTAAGTCTAAATTAACTCAAGCGTGGTTTGTTTTATTGGAAGACTTAACACCTTTAAGTTTGATTAAGCAAGGATTTAGTGCTTGGTTTAGTACTTAGAAATTATCAAGTGGATAGCAAATTTATCGTGAGATATAAACAATTAAGATCACGAGGAATTGAAGTCTTTGAAATGTAAATGACACAATAAAATTTTTATAGAGGTTCGAAGATGGGGTAATTCTTCTACTCCTCTCTTCTCCAACTCTGGAGGAATCCACTAGGTATTGATCGTATACAAAGTGGTAACAGTCCGGATACAAGTCTTGATCACACGGTGACTTGATCCTTTGGGACTCGATCTGGAGACGCCTTGATCACTCGGTGGCTTCTCAAATGCGACTCGGCTTCTTCATAGGGCATTTGCCTTGCTACTCTGACTCACTTGCTCAAGCTCTTTAGATTTGATCACGAAGCCCTCCAAAAGCTCAAGACTTGGTTCGACCCACGAACCTTCCTACAATCCTTCGTGGAATGTAGACCCCCCTTGATTTTTCGAGTATTTTCCTCTTCAACCGATTGAAGTTATCTTTCCTTCACGGTGAGTGTTGGATTGATGTTCTTCGTAGTGTAGGCTTGAGGATTGAGAATATTTGGATTTTCTAATAATTGCTTGGGCGTTTTTGGTTCTTGTCTCTTAATCACTTGGTCAAGCTTTTTCTTTCTTTTTTTAAATAAATGACCTTTTATAGTGATCTTTCAAAAATTTGCCCGTTGAAGAGATAGGCTTATTTTTGAAAGTCACTTGCGATCGTTAGCTTGTCTTGTTGCGATCCTTGGAATTCTTTGTTTCCTCGTATGAATTGTTTTCCACCTTTTGAGTTACGACACGGTGTAGTGCTTCCCATTGGTTTATTCCTTTTGCATGCTTACGGGGTGAGCACTTCGAGAAAGGTAGTATGGAGATATTACTTGTTTAGGTAATTCTCTTGATTTCGTGCAACGGATCTTTTTGATTATCTCGACTTATTTGCATTTCCTTGCTTTCCCAGGTGACTTAGAGTCGACTTCCAATCGTGGATGACTCTTTGTCACTTCAACTTGAGACTTGGCTTTTCTTGAGTTGACTTGACCGATGCTCCACTGTTGCATCTGTTTGCTTCTTGATAGAGTTCCGTCTACTCTTCTTTGCCATACTCTTTGTCTCAAATGAGTCTTCATTTTAGTCTCGAGTTGTCTTCTTGCATGTTTGGGCATAGTGACTTAACTCGGCTTGACCACCTATTTATTACAATGCATTTTACAACAAGAATGGGGTGCCAACTTCCTATTCTAAGTTTTACATGGCATTCATCAAAATCTAAACAATAAATTTCCTAACAATTTCCCCCCTTTTTGATGATGCCAAAACTTAAATCATTCAACAATGCACATAGCAAAGATACATACGAGATAGTGTATTGGATAGAATGTATGCGTGGAATCAATCCTTTTATTGATCATAACATTCTTGTTCTTTTACAATTTGTTTACAAGGTGTATCGAGCAAACATTTGTCTTTTCTGAGAAAATAAAGAATTTATAACTTTATTCGAGAAGACTTACATAGTATGTATTTACATCATAAAATACATGAAGGGTGAACAACAACACTTCATCTCCTTATTTATCTCCTTCTTTCATCTTGTTCAACATCTTCTTCTCTTCTTCTCTTTTTCTCATCGTCATTTTGCCTTCTTCTTCTTTTCATATGCCTTCTGGCGGCTTCATCTCTTCTTAATCTTTCTTGTCTTTCCTCCCATAGCATTGAGTTTGTCTCTTGTTTTCTTCTTCTATTCTTCTCGCATACTCGGCATTACTTTTAGCCACTTGCAAATTTGCTACTTGGTCAAGCCCGGCCCAGATAGATCCCTCCTTTCTTGCCTGGATCTATGTACTCAATGTTTTTGGGCGAGGCCAGGTAAAACCTGTTCCTCCACCACTACTTCTTCCTCTACCTGCAGGCGTGTATTGTCTTTGGGGTCTTCTTCTTCCTAGGTGAGTGACCGGTGGAGTGACCAGCAGAGTGTGCCGGTAGTCTCTCTTTGCTGTCGGCTTCTTCACATAACGTGAGACCCTTTTCCCGAGTACAAGTCCCAAGCTTGAGCCATAGACATTTTTGCAAAGTATCCTTGAGATGCGGCGTTTTAAATTCATCAGCGATCGTGGCTCTGTCCCGACATACGAGATGGCATAAGTGTCTCTGTCTCTTTGGAATGCCTCCATGTTGTTCCAAAATGTTCATTACTCGGGCATCCATTCTTCCTTCCACTTCCTTCATCCCTGCTTCAATTGTTTTTCTCTTTTCGGCCCATATATATAGCGAGTGTTGGAGTGGCGATCATGAGGAGTTTCTTGCTTATAATGTCATTTGTGACAAGACCTTGTTGGGGGTTTGTGCAATCATCATGGTTACGTCTGTCGATCCTTCCCCCTCAGCAGATTTCCCTTTCTTTTCTTTCAATACTTCCTCAGCTGTCTTTCCCTTCACAACTGCTCCTTCCTTCTCAACTTCAGATCCCTTGTTGGGGGGTTTGTGCAATCATCATGGTTACGTCTGTCGATCCTTCCCCCTCAACAGATTTCCCTTTCTTTACTTTCAATACTTCCTCAGCTGTCTTTCCCTTCACAGCTGCTCCTTCCTTCTCAACTTCAGATCCCTTCCGCCTTTAGGTATTCCTCTTCCCCCTTTTTGGCATCATCAAAGGAGAGAGGAGCACGCTGAAAGCAGACTTGCGGCGGGAAGTCGAGCCTGGCGATAGGCTGAGTTTTGTCTCGAGTCTCTTTGTGGAGTATGCGGCCACGAAAGTCGGATCGAGTAGCGTTGGACTCTTTGAAATTAGCTTCATTTCGACCATGAGAAAAATTTGAATTTGCTGTCCATTTTGCTTCCAGGATTTGAAGATCACTCTTATTTTGTTCACGCAGCAACTTTATTTCGGCAATATGAGCTTCATGCATGTGCTCAATGTGTTCTCTCAACCGTTTTTGCATCGGCATTTTCGACTCTCCATACGGCTGACTTGTTGAACAATGTCTGAAGTATCTAACTTGTTCCACACGCATTGTTTCTTCTTTGTTGCCACCATTCCCGATCCTCTGCTTTGTTATGCCTCTCAAGTCGGTGATAAGATTGGCATCTCTGTTGTCGATCGCATGTCCATAGAGGCCTGGTGCCTCTCCATCCGTTCAACCTCAGCAAATAATGCCTTGAACACTTCGCGAACTTCAGCTGATTCTGCCGTTGCATCGGATGGCCATGCAGCATCAAAGTCATAATCAGCTGGAACAATAGTACCTGAGGAAATAACAGGAGCTGGTCATGGTAGCGTCGCGTTCATTCTACGATTCTTCATGGAGGTCGGGTATCTACAGGGAAAAAGGAAAAGATTCTATGAAGGATTCATCATCACCAACTGGGATTTGTTCAATGATACGCGGTGCGCGTGACGTTCTTTTTGGAGTCGAATCTGCTGCAGCTTGGGGAACTGCGTGATGGACTCTGTTTGTTGGGGTCTTTTGTGCAGTGGACCCGGTGGTGAGCCTCAATTTGTTTCAACCGTTGGTCTCGGTGGTTTCTCCAATTAGTAGTAAATCCGGTCTCGGCATGATCGAGCGTCATTGGGCGATGATGAGATCTCCATTGGTGACTCATCATCAAAAGTAAAGGTTTGTGAGTAGTCTTGGGATCGACTTGCTCGTGCTTGGAACATCCCATGGTGAGTCTTTTGGATCTGTTATGGGGATGACTCGGCTTCTTCGTCGCCTTCTAATCCCGAGAAAGGTTACATCGGGATTATCACTGGGAATCATGAAGCGCGCTTATCTCCAGCACCGGATGGATCAATGATAACGGGAGGGATGTTCGTTTTCATGCTTTGCTTTACCCGGGAAGTCTCAACCTCCGTGGGCCTTCATTACCTCCGGCGGTCTCGGCGGCGAGGTCTTGGACTTCCTTTCGGCAGTGTGTCATTTTGTCTTAGGGTCTTACGTGGTGGCATCCATTGGAGTCTCAACCCCATGGATTGCACTTTCATCGCCAGTGTTAACTCCCGGGGTTGTTCCTTCGTGCCTCATTGCATCGGCGGTGTCATTAGCCCGGAGCGATTGGCACCTCGGTGAGGCGATCTCAAGCTATCGAGCCGTTGATGGCAACTTCTTTAACATTCGTTTGGTGGTTGTACTTTCTCCACTTCGCCTCTTGGATTCGTTGTGGAGTCATGCGGCATTCTCAGGCCTTGCTGCGGTGGAGGAGTTTCCCCCTCGGTGGCGCACTAGGTGAGTGACTTGGAATGGGGTCACTCGTCTCCAAACTCATTTGTTTCTATTGAGTGTTCGGCCGTTGGGGCGGTGGTAAGACACCTTCAATAGGGGTTGGCTCATTTGGGGTCCCCACTATCCCGATTTCATCGCCGATTCCTTATTGCCTTCTTCCGAGTGGTCAGGGGAAGTGGTGGCGGCAACAACGATGTCGATTTTTGAACCACTCCCATTGGATCAATTTCATTTGTGTTACGGAGGACTCTCTGGTCCCTCCATCAATCTTTGCTCGTGAATGATTACGGATTCGTGCAATGCTTGCTTTGCATTTGCAACTCTTACATGCGGCGGCGGGGTCAGATCCTCATCACATCGAGATAAGACATCAAGGAGAGGATGTGTGTGTTACGTAGTGCGGGAGATAGGGCATATCTTTGGCCTTCTCACGTGCCTCGGCTTCCTCTTCTGTTTCTCCTTTTCCTTATCCTTGAAGATCTGCGGGATATACGTGCGATTGTCTTCATCGAGTCTTTGGGATCACGAGTGGTCGATCAAGGAAGCTCAACAGTTCTCTCTTCTTCTATGAACTCGGCCGTTGGGCTGTTCCTGGATCGACTCAATTTCCATTTCCTCCACTCTCATGAGACGATTTTGGATGTGCGTGTAAGGTGGGATAGGATCATCACATCACTATCGGCTCTACCCGGCTTCTTCTTGTGTCTCATTGCGCGGACTACAACTATTTCTTGATTTGCCTCTCTTTGATCGCCTTCGGCCGAGACTAGGCTGTTTCATCAATTACATCACGGAGACTCTACTTCTCCAGCGATCTCGTATCTGCTCGGTGAGTGGGCGGACTCGGCCGGTTTCTCAAGCTCGGAGTGCTTGATGAGTCTTCTTCGTCTCCTTGTTTGTACCGGAGGATTTACGGTTGAGAGATGGTTTCTTAGTCTTGGCGGCGGGGGCGATCTTTGGTGTTTTCTTACGAGGGTGGCCGTCTTGGCTTATCGATTCTCCTCCTTTTGACGATCGAGAAGGTATTTGAGAGTCCTTCTCGACCCGCTCTCTTTGAGGCGGGAGACACGAGCTGCGGGGCGGTGACTCAGCTGCGAGGCGGGAAGCGAGTTTGTTTTTCTTTCTTTGCATGAGCGGCGATCTTCTTCTTGCATTGCGGGCGACTTTCTTCTTGGGTGGAGAGAAACAAGCTGTTTCTTGAGGTCGGTGATTCCCCCTCACTTGTGTCGGCTCTCTTGGCGTAGGCTCTCTTGTGCGCCGGAGAGATTTGATCTGAACATCCTCTTGTTAACATGGAACGCCTTTCCATGTCTAAGAGGACTCCTTTCACCTCCATCATCCGGCCAATCACCAGGCCATATCTGAGGATCCTCCAAATGTGCCATCTTTCTTGAGAGATTTGTTCCTACATTACGGCATAATCTGCTTTGTAGACAAACTCGGCCGATTGATTTTCCTTTCTTCAATGATCGCGGCCATTACGATCAACAGCTTTTGTGATTGGTCAAAGCCAAATTTGATATCAATACATTTGGCAACTATGTCCAACGACTTGTGATAATCCTCCTTGGCTGACCTCTTGTTTCTTTGTGTAAACTATTTTATCGGCATAGTCGATCTTGGCTATTTCTTCCAAGCTGGCGGCGATTAAGTTTACATAACCGTTAATTTCGATGCTCCTTCCGTTGGTAATGAGCGGTGTTAGCCAAATCCTTGGCGAGAGATGGTGAACTCCTTTCCGTGAATAGATGATTTTATTCCTTCATCGTGAATCTCGGCATTCACATAGAATTGTGCGACCTCCTCCACATAGGTCATCGAATATTCGTCGAAATGATTTGGCCGGTCGTTTGGAGTTTCTCGGCTATTTTCTTTATGAGGGCGTCATTGGACCCTGTTTGACCATGCCCTCGAAATCCACGGTAGACCGGTGTGGATTTGCTTTCCTAACTTGATGAAGTCATAAGTTGGTGCCATTTTTCGAGGATTTTATCGAAGAAAACTTAGGGATTAATTTGAAGATAGATAGGGTTTTTGAGAGAATTTTTTTCGAGAGAGAGAGAGAGAGATGAACAGTTTTGGTAGTGTGAGAGAAATGGCGAAAATGGTTTAAGTATGGTTTATGAAAGGGCGTGCGGACGGTTTTGAAATATGATCAAAATAAGCGGCTTAGATTTTGCACGCCCGATTTAGCATTTAATGTCTCGTATTTAATGCGGCGGCATTTATATCAATCATAAGCTTGGTGTGCGGCTTTATATGCGTACACACATCATTATTATCTTGGCGTCATTCTTAAAAACATTCGCTTAGTAAAAGCATTGCGTTTTTGTCACTTTGCTCATAAGTGACTCGAACTTATCCCTTAAGCGATTTAACTCTTCTTCTCACGAGTTCTCATAGTGACTCGGCTACCGGTGACTTGGTATAATTATGTCTTTCCAATCTGGTGATTTACTTAGGCGATTTGTGAGTTCGGCTCTTTTCCCTTTTTGTATCCCATTTCTTTTCTTTGAATCTTCTCAATGTTAACTCGGCTCAATTAGCCCCAACTCATGCTTGAGCTCTTCAAATCTTGACTCACATAATGGTTTTGTGAAGATGTCGGCCAATTGTTTATCGGTTGAGATATATTCCACGATGATGTCCTTCTTTTCAACATGATCTCTTATGAAGTGATATCGACATCGATATGCTTTGTTCTTGAGTGCAACCACGAGGATTTTGAGTGATTGCAATTGCACTTGTGTTATCACACATGATTGGAATCTCTTTTTCTTCAACTTCATAGTCTCTTTCTTTGTCTCATCCATAGGATTTGGGCACAACAAGCGCCATGACTATGTATTCTGCCTTTTGTAGAGGTGGCTATTGAATTTTGCTTCTTGCTAAACCAGGAAATCGCCTATTTCTAGCATTTGACATGTACACGAGGTGCTCTTCTGTCAACTCGCATCCGGCATAGTCGAGAATCGAATAGCCAATTAGCTTGAATCCACCTCCTTTGGATACCATAAGCCAACTTCTTGGCTTCCTTTCAATATCTCAGTATTCTCTTAGCTTCTTTGTCATATGGCTTTCTTTTGGAGCGATTGAAATCTTGCACATACACCTACGGCAAAGGTGATGTCGGCACTTCTTTGTAAGATAGAGCAATGATCGATGAGTGCTCGTATCTTGTTTGATCTGGCTTGCCATCTGCATCCATGTCCATTTTGGTGATGTATTCATTGGTATTTTCGAGAAGACTTCTCCTCAATACCAAATTTCTTCATTAAATCTACGGTGTATTTTGTTTGACTTATGAAGGTTCCATCCTTGGTTGTTTCACTTGGAGTCGAGGAAGAATGTCGACTCTCCCATCATGCTCATTTCAAATTTACTTTGCATGAGGTTTGAAAAATTTTCACCACTGACTCTTTGTTTGTGGATCAAAAATGATGTCATCCACATATATTTCAACAAGCGGTATACTCTTTTTGTCTTGAATTACGAAAAGTGTTCTATCTACTTTTCCTTTTGTGAATCCATTTTCGATTAGGAATTGTGACAAGGTATCATACCATGCTCTGGGTGCTGTTTGATCCATACAAGGCTTTCTTGAGTTTGTATACCTTATCTCCAAAGTCTTGTTCAAATCCGGAGGTTGTTCAACATACACTTCTTCTTCCAATAAACCATTTAGGAATGCACTTTTTACATCCATCGATATACAATGAAATTCTTGTGAGCTGCATAGGCAAGAAACATCCTTATAGCTTCCAATCTTGCTACAGGAGCAAATGTTTCATCAAAATCGATTACTTCTTCTTGGCAATATCCTTTGGCTACTAGTCTTGCTTTGTTTCTTACCACAGAACCTTCCTCGTTCATCTTATTCACGAACACCCATTTGGTGCCAATGACATTTTGATGTGTGGGTCTTTGAACTAATTCCCATACTTTATTTCTTTCAAGCGATTGACTCTTCTTGCATAGCTTGAATCAATGTGTGTCGTCGATGCTTGTAACATATCTTTGGGCTCTATTTGCGAGATAAAGCATGTGAACATGGCTTCTTGTTGAGTTTTGGATCTTGTTTTGACACCTTCTCTTATATCTCCAATGACAAGTTACGGTGGATGGTCTCTCGGCCATCTTACATCGAGGTTGGAGTAAGTTAGTTGGGTTGATCGTCTTGCGGTTTGTGTTCTTTGTGTTGACTCTCTCGTAATCACTTTTTGCAAATTATCCGGTATTTTTGAGATTGACTATCTCATCTTCTTACGAGTTTATAATTCGGCTTGACTTGACATAGGGACTCTTACGTATGGTTGGATGATTGACTTGTCGGTGACTCTTCAATGTCTTCTCCATTTACATTTGGCTCATCGAATACCACATGAATGGATTCTTACGCAACCATAGTCCTTTTGTTGAATACTCTGTGAAGGCTTTGCTTTCGGTGAGTATCCCAAGAAGATACCTTCATCACTTTAGCATCGAAAGCCTTTAGATTGTCCTTGCCATTGTTGTGGATGAAGCATTTACATCAAATATTACGAAATATGCAACATTTGGTTTTCTTCAGTCCAAATCTCATAGGGAGTCTTTGTAAATTTGTCACATTTTATCATACATCTGTTTTGAGTGTAGCAAGCTTTGTGTTGATTGCTTGACCCAAAATCTTTTTGGTAACCCTGCTTGACTAACATGGTCTTCTTGCTTCTTTGAGAGTTACATTGTTCTTCTTTACGCAACTCCATTACTTTGTGGAGTCCTTGGCGATGATAGTTCATGACTAATACCATTTTCAATACAATCTTGAGTTATTATTCCATTGACAAACTCGGTTCTCTGTACGATCTTATTTTGATAATGGTTTGACTCTTTTCATTTTGAATCCTCTTCATCATTTGTGGTAGTTTACGTAGAGTTTCTTTCTTCTTACACATGAATATTGTCCATGTATATCTTGAGTAGTCATCTACTACCACCAAGGTGTATTTCTTTCCACTTATCTTTGTTTGGTTCCCTTTGGGCAAATAAATCCGTATGTAGCGGATCTGATACTCTTGTTGAAGATGGACATGTCTTTTCTTTGAATGAAGATTTGATTTGTTTTCCTTTCGACAAGCATCACATATACTCTCCTTCTTGTATCGAGTGCGGAAGTCCTTCCACAAGATTACTTCGTGCAAGCTTGTTAATCATTTTGAAATTTAGGTGACTCGACTTTTTGTGCCACAACTTGACTTGATTCATTTGTGCTCTTTGCTAATAGGAAAGTCTTTGTGTGTAGTGGTTGACCAATCTACTACATACATGTTCTTTTTGCGCATCCTTGCAACACAACTTCACTCGTTTGATATCCTTGATTTGGCATATGCCCATGTTAAATCCAACATTATAACCACTTGTCACGAGTTGGCGATGCTTAGCAAGTTGAAGTTGAGTCCTTCAACATATGCAACATCGTGATTTCTAATCCGTTCTTCTTGATGGATCCGATTGCCTCTTATTTCTCTTGGAGCTTCATTTCCTCCAAATATGACTTTTGCTCCTTTAACTTCCTTGAATTTTGTGATTTTTCTTGTTTCTGTCATATGCGGAACAACCACTATCCGTATACCAGGTTCCTTGGCACTCATTTGTTCCTTGAACACGCAATCAAGGAAATTAAGTTTTAGGTACCCATACTTATGCAGGTCGAGGGGTTAGTATTGTAAGATGATCCAACCGACTATAGCCAAATGATCGGCTCTAAGGGGTTGCCATCTATCGAGTGCCATAATCAT
Organism: Rehmannia glutinosa; assembly: GCA_016081115.2. NCBI lineage: Eukaryota > Viridiplantae > Streptophyta > Magnoliopsida > Lamiales > Orobanchaceae > Rehmannia > Rehmannia glutinosa. The sequence continues at coordinate 41,362,816 of CM071933.1, forward strand.
AATTAATTTTGGCAAATTGCTTGGGGATTCTAGGTTCATACGGATGTCTCTTTTGTCTGTATGCTGTATATGTGTTTTAGCAATTGCCTTCTTTGGGTAATTGTGGTGTCTCGAGTGTAGTGCACAGGTGCATATGTGTCTTTGATGAAAGCTCTTATACTTTTGGAATGGCCTTTCTTGAGTTAGGCCTTTGCCATTTGGGCTTATATTCCATAAGTCTATCTTTGATAGTTCACTTCATTCAATCTTTGGCTAGGATATTTTCTACCATTCCCATCATATGTATTTCTTTTATAGATTTTGGGGTTTTGGTAGCTCTTGCTTCTTTTTCTGAGTATTTTTACATTTGGAGTTTCTTTGAGAACTCGTTGAATCTCTTCTCATTTGTCCTTTGCGCACTCAAGTCGGTCATTTTCCTTTTCTTTTATAACCAAAGCCGGTTTGCTTGTAATTGTGCTTTAGAGTGAATGTGTGTGTAACATTTAGAGTTTTGGATTTTTAGACTCTTCATTGCTTGAAGATCCTTTTCCAAAATCACTTTTGGAGTTTGACATAGCACGAGAGGAATTAAATCTAAGCTTTGTCTTGTCTCCACATTCTCTTTGACTCATAATAAGATCATCGATGATTTGGATGCCTTAGTGAATGAGGATAACATTCTTGAGGTCATTCTCCCTCTTCTCTATGGCGGCAATTTACGCTATTAACTTAGCATTTTCGGACCTTTAAACTATCATTCTCATCGGCTACTTGACTTAGAGTACTCGGCTCTTAGTCGACTTTGAGTTTTGGCTTTTGAGTATTTGTTTTCCTCATTTAGTAGTGTGTGTGAGGATTTAATGTGTTCAAAATCTTTCATCATTTTGCCTAATGAATCATAAAGATCGAGTGGGTGATGAAGTGTGTGTATCACGATCACTATCACTAGAGTCCGAGTTTGATGAGTTAGAGTGTACCTCATCTTCTGGTCGGAGTTGACCTTGTTCTTGGCCATTAAGCGGTCGGGGCTTCTTCTTCGAGTCACTTGAGTAGTCGGCTTCTTTGCTCTCGAGTGTTTGTCTCTCTTGACTTGTTTGTCTCGGTAGTCTCTGCGATTGATCGAGCATCCGAGTTGATCAGGTTTTCTCTGCGATCATTTTGAAGTTCTCAAATTTCGTACGACCATTTTGATAATTTGTTTTCTTTGATTTGCTCACGAGCCTTCACAAATCAATGTTAGCTTATCCCGATTTCTTTAGCCGTTTTGCATGATTTGACTTTATTGAACATAGCTTTGCCCGATGTTTTGTAAAGGATGTCCTTGGCTAAATTGTCGAGTTGTATCTTTTCTGTCATCATTTGTCCATTCGGTTCTTGGTTTTTCAACCATGGCCAGTGCAGGGGCAACATCCTCTTCTCCTTACATTGCGACTCTTCTTACAGTAGTGTTCACCTTTAAGATTTGCGGTGGCCCATCCTCTATCACTATCCACATCTCATCATGTAATCTTTGATAGATGAGCTGCATCACGAATTTTCAATCATCAAATTCTTCAATAGTGAACATAGGGATGCGTGTCAAATTTGCTTCCATGATAATAACTTTTAATGATAAAAAGAGTTTTGAAAGTTTAAGTACTAAAGCGGACCTTGAAAAGTTTGGAGATCTAGTTCAATAACCGGTGCGGAAGGCTCGATGAACCAACCGCTCACGATACCACTTGTAGGTCCCAAGGGGTGTAAGTGTAAGGTTTAGAAGGGGGTTGAATAAACCTTACCAAGTTTTCGATTTAGTCCTTTTAAATATTTGAGTTGATACTGCAGTTGTGTCCTTGGTGGCCAGTGATTTAGATAATCAGTAGAGTTAGTCTCTCAGAGACTCAAGTGAAGTACATTGATGGAATAACTCGGTACATTGAAAGTCTAAATTAACTCAGTTGTGGTTTGTTTTTTGGAAGACTTAACACCTTTAAGTTTGATTAAGCAAGGATTTAGTCTTGGTTTAGTCTTAGAAATTATCAAGTGGATAGCAAATTTATCGTGAGATATAAACAATTAAGATCACGGGAATTGAAGTCTTTGAAATGTAAATGACTGATAAAATTTTTATAGAGGTTCGAAGATGGGGTAATTCTTCTACTCCTCTCTTCTCCAACTCTGGAGGAATCCACTAGGTATTGATCGGTATACAAAGTGGTACGGTCCGGATACAAGTCTTGATCACACTGGTGACTTGATCCTTTGGGACTCGATCGGAGACGCCTTGATTACTCGGTGGCTTCTCGTGCGACTCGGCTTCTTCATAGGGCATTTGCCTTGCTACTCTGACTCACTTGCTCAAGCTCTTTGGATTTGATCACGAAGCCCTCCAAAAGCTCGAAGACTTGGTTCGACCACTGAACGCTTCCTACAATCCTTCGTGGAATGTAGACCCCTTGATTTTTCGAGTATTTTCCTCTTCAGGCGATTGAAGTTATCTTTCCTTCACGGTGAGTGTTGGATTGATGTTCTTCGTAGTGTAGGCTTGAGGATTGAGAATATTTTGGATTTTCTAATAATTGCTTGGGCGTTTTGGTTCTTGTCTCTTAATCACTTGGTCAAGCTTTTTCTTTCTTTTTTTAAATAAACTCCTCGGCCTTTTATAGTGATCTTTCAAAAATTTGCCCGTTGAAGAGATAGGCTTATTTTTGAAAGTCACTTGCGTCGTTGGCTTGTCTTGTTGCGATCCTTGGAATTGTTGTTTCCTCGTATGAATTGTTTTCCACCTTTTCGAGTTCGACACGGTGTAGTGCTTCCCATTGGTTTTATTCCTTTTGCAGCAAAATTTGAGCGCCGAGAAAGGTAGTATGGAGATATTACTTGTTTAGGTAATTCTCTTGATTTTCTGTGAGATCTTTTTGATTATCTCGACTTATTTGCATTTCCTTGCTTTCCCAGGTGACTTAAGTCGACTTCCAATCATGGATGACACTTGTCACTTCAACTTGACACTTGGCTTTTCTTGAGTTGACTTGGTGATGCTCCACTGTTGCATCTCATTTTGCTTGCTTGATAGAGTTCGTCTACTCTTCTTTGCCATACTCGGTTGTCTTGCGGAGTCTTCATTTTAGTCTCTAGTTGTCTTCTTGCATGTTTGGGCATAGTGACTAAACTCGGCTTGACCAACCCTATTTATTACAATGCATTTTACAACAAGAATGGGGTGCCAACTTCTATTCTAAGTTTTACATGGCATTCATCAAAATCTAAACAATAAATTTCCTAACATGAAGTATGGGAATTAGTTCAAAGACCCACCCATCAAAATGTCATTGGTACTAAATGGGTGTTGAAACAAGATGAGCGAGGAGGGTTACGTGGTAAGAAACAAAGCAAGACTAGTAGCCAAAGGATATTGCCAAGAAGAAGGAATAGATTTTGATGAAACATTTGCTCTGTAGCAAGATTGGAAGCTATAAGGATGTTTCTTGCCTATACGACTCACAAGAATTTTATTGTATATCGGATGGACGTAAATAGTGCATTCTAAATGGTTTATTGGAAGAAGAAGTGTATGTTGAACAACCTCGAATTTGGCGAGAAGACTCTTGGAGATAAGGTATACAAACTCGAAAGCTCTGTATGGATTGAAGCAGGCACCCAGAGCATGGTATGATACTTTGTCACAATTCTAGCGAGAATGGATTCACAAAAGGAAAAGTAGATAGAACACTTTTGAGAATTCAAGACAAGAAGAGCATCTTGCTTGTTCAAATATATGTGGATGACATCATTTTTGGATCCACAAACAAAGAGCTATGTGAAAAATTTTCAAATCTCATGCAAAGCAAATTTGAAATGAGCATGATGGGAGAAGCGACATTCTTCCTTAGACTCCAAGTAAAGCAGTGAAGGATGGAACCTTAATAAGTCAAAATACCAATGAATACATCGGTCAAAATGGACATGGATGCGGATGGCAAGCACTGTAGATCAAACAAGATCTGAGCACTTATTGGATCATTGCTTTATCTCACGGCAAGCGGGCGGACATCACCTTTGTTGTAGGTGTATGTGCGAGATTTCAATCTGCTCCAAAAAGAGAGCCATATATTTTGACTAAGTGGATTTTGAGATATTTGAAAGGAAGCCAAGAAGTTGGCTTATGGTATCAAAGGAAGGTGGATTCAAGCTAATTGGCTATTCAAACTCGACTATCTTTGGATGCGAGTTGACGGGAAAGAGCACCTCGGGCACATGTCAAATGCTTGGAAAGGCTAATTTCTGGTTTAGCAAAAAGCAAAATTCAATAGCCACCTCTGGTGACGAGAATACATAGGCTGTAGGCGGTACATTGTTGTGCCCAAATCCTATGGATGAGGCGGTGAGAGACTATGAAGTTGAAGAAAAGGAAATTCCAATCATGTGTGATAACACAAGTGCAATTGCAATCACTCGAGAATCTGTGTTGCACTCAAGAACAAAGCATATCGATGTCGAGATATCACTTCATAAGAGATCATGTTGAAAAGAAGGACAACATCTTGGAATATATTTCAGCGATAAATTTGGTTGGTGACATATTCACAAAACCGTTATGTGAATCAAGATTTGAAGAACTCAAGCATGAATAAGGGTTAATTGGCGGTGACACTCGGAAGACTCAAAGAAAAGAAATGAAACACAAAGAGAGAAATTTGAATTCTCAAAATCGGCTAAATGAATCACCATGTCGAAAAACTGACTATATCGAATTAGGTGTGGTGAGTCATTTGAGAGAAGCGTGACGAGAAGAGTTAAATCGACTAAGAGATAAGGTGAGTCATTTATGAGCAAAATGACAAAAACGCAATCGTTTTTACTAAGCGGGAATGTTTTTAAGAATAACGTCGACATAATGATGATGTGTACGAGACAAAAAATTTGTTGCTGGAGGAAGTATTAGAAATCAACGAAGGTGAAGGAGGACTACAGGAAGGCTGTTGGACATAGTTGCCAAATGCATAGACATCAAATTTGGCGACTTTGACCAACTATCAAAAGCAAAGTTGATCGTAATTTGCGATCATTGAAGAAAGGAAAATAAATAAAATTTGAGTTTGTCTACAATGGGACTGCGCGAATGTGAGGAACAAATCCTTCAAGGAAGATGGTGCATTTGGAGGATCACAGGATATGGCCTAGTAATTGGCGGTGATGGAGGTGAAAGGAGTCCCTCTTCGACATGGAAAAGGCGTTCCATGTAAACAGAGGATGTTTAGATCAAACCTCTCAGCGCCGAGAAGAGAGCCCATGCCAAGAGAGGCGATACAAGTGAGGGGGAATCAAGCGACCCTGAAGATACGATTGTTTCCTCTCCACCAAAGAAGAAAGTTGCCCCTGCAGTTTGCTAAAGAAGCTTCTTTGCCCTTGCGGACTAAGAAAAACAAACTGCTCCTGCCCCTGCCCGGTAAGTCGCTGCTCCCGGCCGTGTCTCTGCCCCGGCGGCGATGGCGAGAAGGAATCTCAATTACCTTCTGCAGTCGTCAAAAAGAGGAGAAGCGATAAGCAAGGCGGCTGCTCCTCGGAAGAAAACACGGCAAGGCCCCGCCGCCAGGAGACTCGGAAGACACTCTCTCAGAACGAGAAATCCCTGCAGTGCGAACAAGAGGCGAAGAAGAATCATCAAGCAATCCGAACTTGAAAAAGCGGTGAGTCGAACCTCACTCAGCCTGATGAATCTGGGAGGAGGCTGGAAGTAGAGTCTCGGATATTATTGATAAGCGGCCCAAGTCTGTGAAGCGATCATGAGGCTGAAGACCATTTGTAGTTGAGCAGTGAGACACAGAAAAGAAGCTGAAAGAGATGATGATGTGATGATCTGTCCCCACCTTATCCAGACATCCAAAATCGTCTGCGAGAGTGGAGGAAGTGGAAATTGAGTCGATCAGGGAGCAGTTCCAACGGCTGAGTTTATCGAAGAAGAAGAGGAAGCTGTTGAACTTTCTTGGGTGACCACTTTGTGATCAAGCCTTTGGATGAAGAAAAGCGCACACAGATATCTTGCAGATCTTCAAGGACAAGGAGAAGGGGCGCGAGAGGAAGGCTGAGGCACGAGAGAAGGCCGGCATCTGCCCTCTCTGCGGCACCGGAGAACATACACATCCTCACCTCGACATTCTATCGAGAAAGTGATGAGGATCACGGACCCTCTTTGCCCACTGAGAAGAAGAGTTGCAAATGCAGCAAGCAATGCGAATCGAGAATTCTTCATGAGAAAAAGAATGATAGAGGACAGGAGAGTCCTCCAAAGCGCAGTGGAATTGAACCCGATGGGAGTGGTGCGGCATATTGCCACGATTGTTCTGCCACCACTTCCCGACTCACTCGGAAGAAGGAATTAAGGAAATGGCGATGAAAGCTGGGTTAGTGGGGACCCCAGTCGAGCCAACCCCTAATGAAGGTGTCTTACCACACCCCCAACGGCTGAATACTCGGTAGAAACAGTAGGGAGTTTGGAGGCAGTGACCCCATTCCAAGTCACTCGGTGATGCGCCGGTGGGAAACTCCTCCAGCTGCGGCAAGGTCGGAGGATGCTGCAGATGACTCCACAACAAATCTAGGAGGCGAAGTGGAGAAAGTACAAACATAAAATACACTGAGCAAGTTGCCATCAACGAAGCTCAGGCGATTGAGACTATCTCGGTGAGGTGCCAAGCTGCTCGAAGGCTAATGACGCTGCGATGCGGTCGAGGCACGAGGAAGGAACAACCCTGGGAGTTAACACTCAGGCGATGAAAGTGAAATCCATGGGGTTGAGACTCAATGGATGCCACCACGAGAAGACCCTAAGGCGGTGACACTATCGAAAGGGAGGTCAAGGCCTCGGCTGCGATTGAGGCTGCGAGGAGGTAATGAAGGCCAACGGGAGGTTGAGACTTCCCGGGGTAAAAAGAAGGCTGAAGTAGAGAACATCCCTCTGCTATCATTGATCCATCGAAAAGGAGATTAGCGCACTTCACGACTCCCAGGATAATCTGATGTAACTTTTGGGATTGGAAGAAGGCGATGGTGAGTCATCCCCTGTGGTGATCAAAAGACTCGGCTAAGGATGTTCCAACCACGAGCAAGTCGACCTCAAGACTACTCGTCAAAATTTCAATTTTGATGATGAGCCACCCATGGAAATCTCATCATCCTCGATGGCGTTTACGATAAGGCCGAGGACGGTCAACTCGATTGGAAAAACCAGTGAGACCAAGCGAAGGTTGTTGAGGCAGTGAGGCTCGGCAAGCTGAGTCACTTCACAAAAGACCCAGTGCAGCAGAGAGTCCCGCTGCGCGAGGCTCCCAGCTGCGGCGAGTTCGACTCCAAAAAGGAACTTCACGCGCCCCTCTCATCATTGAACAAATCCCGGTTGGCGTGATGATTCCTTTGTAGAATCATTTCCTTTCTCTCTGGAGTACCCGACCTCACGGCCAGTCGAGAAAATGATCTCGCATGATTCCCAGGGACCAGATCTGTCATTCCATCGAGATACCATCATTCCGATTTGCTTATGATTTTAGCGTTGCTTGGCCGCCAGCAGCGAGAGAAACAAGCGAAGTTCGGGAGGTGTTCAAAGCATTATTTGCGAAATTGAGCGGATGGAGAGGCACCAGGCCTCGATGGACATGAGGCTGGACAATGAAGATGCCAACTGACTTGACTTGACTTGAGAGGCACATTGTTCAACAAGCTAGATACTTGAGGACGTTGTTGGTATGGATGGGTGAGAATGCGTTGATGCAAAGGCGAAATTGAGAGAACACATTGAGCACATGCATGAAGCTCACCTGCTTTGAGATAAAGGCTGCTGCGTGAGCAAAAAAAGTGATCTCCGGCGTATGGAAGAAAACATGGATAGAAAATTGAGCCTTCTCATGGGTGAGATGAAGCTAATTTGGTAGAGTCAACGCTACTCGCTCTGAATTTCGCGCCGCATACTCTTGCGGCGGACTCGGCGAACTTCGGCTATCAATAGGCTCGATTTCACCTTTGCAAGTATGTTTCGGGGTTCCTCTCTCCTTTGATGATGCCAAAAAGGGGGAAGAGGAATACCTAAAAAAGCGAAAAGTTACGATGTTGAAAAGGAAGTAAGCATTTTGCAAAGGGAAAAACAAGCGAGGAAGTGTCAAAAAAAAAAAGAAAGGAAAGTCGGTTGAGGGGAATGATCGAAAGATATGACATTGATGATTGCACAAACCCCCAACAAGGTCTTGTCACGTGATATTATCGTGACAAACTCCAGTGACTCTGCCACTCCAACACTCTGCTTTGCATCTATGGTGAAAAAGAGAAAAGCTTGATTGAAGCGAGGGATGGAGGAAGTGGAAAGAAGGTTGAATGCCGAGTTATGGACATCTTGAAACAACATGGAGGCATTCGGTGAAGAGACACTTATGCCATCTCGGATGTCGGGGCCGAGCCACGATCGAGTTAATGAATTTAAAACGCTCATCCCGAAGGATACTTCGCAAACATGTTTATGGCTCAAGCACAGGACTTATCTTGGGAAAAGGGTCTCACGTTATGTGAAGAAGCTCACATGCGGTGAGACTACGCGATCACTCTGCTTTGGCCACTCATTGGAAGAAGAAGACCAGGTACAATACACGCCGGGAGGAAGAGGAAGAAGCGTGGTGGAGGAAGAGGTTTGGACCTAGGCCTCTGCCCAAAAACATTGAGTACATAGATCCAGGCAAGAAAGGAGGGATCTCTTTGGGTGGTCTTGACCAAGTAGCCAATCTGCAAGTGGCTAAAAATAATCTTGAGTATGTGAAAAGAATCGAAGAAGAAAATAAAAGACAAACTCAGCTATGGGAGGAGAGAGACAAGAGAGATTAAGAAGAGATGGAAATTTGCCTTAGGAAAGCATATGAAAAGAAGAAGAAGGCGGTGAAGATGAGAAAAAGAAAGAAGACTAGAAGATGTGGCTGAAGAAGATGAAAAGAAGGAGCGCGAAGGAGATGAAGTGTTGTTGTCCACCCCTTCATGTATTTTACTATGTAAATACATCTTATGTAAGTCTTACGTAATAAATCAGTAAATTCTCTATTTTTGCGTAGACATAAATGTTTGCTTTGATACACCTTGCTTGGTTGTGTAAAAGAACAAGAATGTTATGATCAATAAAAGGATTGATTCTACGCATACATTCTCTGTGAATGCACTATACGTATGTATCTTTGCTATTTACATTTTGAATGTTTTAAGTTTTGGCATCATCAAAGGGGAAATTGTTGGGAAATTTATTGTTTAGATTTTGATGAATGCCATGTAAAACTTAGAATAGGAAGTTGGCACCCCATTTTTGTTGTAAAGCGCATTGTAACAAATAAATTTGGTCAAGGTGAGTTAAGTCGGCTATACTAAACATGCAAGAAGACAATTTGGAGACTAGAAGGAAGACTCCGTGCGGGACAGTGAGTATGGCAAAAAGAGAAGACGGGAACTTTGAAGGTGCGGTGAGTAAAGTATCGGTCAAGTCAACTCAAGATAGCCAAGTCTCAAGTTGAAGTGATAGAAGAGTCATTCAATGATTGAAAGGCGACTCTAAGTCATGCAGGGGAAAGTAAGGAAACACGGTCAGTCGAGATAAGCGAAAGAGATCGTTGCCGAGAAATCAAAGAAAATTACTTAAACAAGTAATACCTCCATGCTACCTTTCTCGAAGTGCTCGGTCGAAGCATGCAAAGGGAATGAACGATGGGAAGCACTACTACACGTGTCGAGAACTACGAAAAGGTGAAGAACAATTCATACGAGGAAGTGGCAATTCAAATTATGCAACAAGACAAGCCAGCGACCACAAGTGACTTTCAAAAATAAGCCTATCTCTTCAACGGGCAAATTTTTGAAAGATCACTATAAAAGGTGAGGAATGACTGCGAGAGAAGGTTACCAAGGTTACGAATCACGAACATTCAAGCAAATATTTGAAGCTGTAACCTAAGATATTCTCAAATCATTCAAGATTAATCCTCAAGCCTACACTACGAAGAAAATCAATCAACACTCTGTGAAGGAAAGATAACTTCAATCGGTTGAAGAGGAAATTGTTGAAGAATCAAAGGGTCTACATTCCACGAAGGATTGTAGGAAGGTTCAGGTCGAACCGGTCTCGAGTTTTGGAGGCTTCGTGATCAAATCCAAAGAGCTTGAGCAAGTGGTTTGTAGTAGCAAAGCTTTACTGCCTGTGAAGAAAGGCTGAGTCATACGAAGCTTGACTAAGTGATCAAGGCATCTCGGTGAGTCCCGAAGGATCAAGTCATTTGTGTGATCAAGACTTGTATACGGATTGTTACCACTTTGTATCTTGATCAATACCTAGTGGATTCCTCCAGGAGTTGGAGAAGAGAGGAGTAGAAGAATTACCCCGTCTTGAACCTCTATAAAAATCTTATTGTGTCATTTACATTTTTGACACTTTAATTCTTGCATCATATTTGTTTAATTGGCGACATATTTGCTATCCATTAGATAATCTATAAGTCTAAATCAAGCTCTAAATCTCTACTTAACCAAACTTAAGGGTGTTAAGTCTTCGCTGAAAACAAACCACGAGTTGAGTTAATTTAGACTTAACGGTGAGTTATTCCATCAACGGCTCGATTGAGTGCATTTGAGAGACTAACTCTCTTGATTAACTAAATTGGTACATCCACGAGGACTGGTATTTGTGTAGTATCAACTCTACGAACTTTTAAAGGGACCAAAAGTGAAAATTTGGTAAGGACACAATCATTAGGCTTACGTGAACTTTCAATTCTCGAATTTTTGTACAACCGGCTGATAATTTATTTTCCTTGATTTGCTCACGAGCCTTCACAAATCAATGTTAGCTTATCAGATTTCTTTAGCCGTTTTGCATGATTTAACTTTATTGAACATGGCTTTATCAAGGTTTTGTAAAGGATGTCCTTGGCTACATTGTCCAGGTTGTATCTTTTTTGTCATCATTTGTCCATTCGGTTCTTGGTTTTTCAACCATAGGCCTGGTCTAGGGGCAACATCCTCTTCACCTTGTTTGTAGCTCTTCTTACAGTTGTGTTTACTTTAAGATTTGCGGTGGCCCATCCTCTATCACTATCCACATCTCATCATGTAATCTTTGATAGATGAGCTGCATAGGAATTTTCAATCATCAAATTCTTCAATAGTGAAAATAGGGATACGTGTCAAATTTGCTTCCATGATAATAACTTTTAATGATAAAAGGAGTTTTGAAAACTTAAGTACTAAAGCAGACTTTGAAAAGTTTGGAGATCTAGTTGAAACGGTGCGGAAGGCTCAATGAACCAAGCCATTTGTGATACCACTTGTAGGTCCCAAGGGTGTGAGTGTATACTACGAGTTGTGTCCTTGGTGGAATGACCAATTTAGTTAATCGGTAGAGTTAGTCTCTCAGCGAGACTCAACTGAGTGTTGATGGAATAACTCAGCATTAAGTCTAAATTAACTCAGCTGTGGTTTTGTTTTTTTGGAAGACTTAACACCCTTAAGTTTGGTTTAGTAGAGATTTAGAGCTTGATTTAGTACTTATAGATTATCTAATGGATAGCAAATATGTCGTGAGAATTAAACAAATATGATGCAAGAATTAAAGTCTTTGAAATGTAAATGACACTGATAAGATTTTTATAGAGGTTCGAAGATGGGGTAATTCTTCTACTCCTCTCTTCTTCAACTCTGGAGGAATCCACTAGGTATTGATCGATATACAAAGTGGTAACGTCCGGATACAAGTCTTGATCACCACGGTGACTTGATCCTTTGGGACTCGATCTGGAGACGCCTTGATCACTCGGTGGCTTCTCGTACGACTCGGCTTCTTCACGGGGCAAGCTGCCTTGCTACTCTGACCCACTTGCTCAAGCTCTTTGGATTTGATCACGAAGCCCTCCAAAAGCTAAGGACTTGGTTCGACCTTGAACCTTCCTACACTCCTTCGTGGAATGTAGACCCCTTGATTCTTGATAATTTCCTCTTCAAGCTGATTGAAGTTATCTTTCCTTCACGGGTGAGTGTTGGATTGATGTTCTTCGTAGTGTAGGCTTGAGGATTTAGCGTTTAATAACTTGAGAATATTTGAGGTTATAGTTCTAATAATTGCTTGAATGTTTTGGTTGGTCACCTTCGTAACTCTCTCTCGGAGTCATTCCTCGGCCTTTTATAGTGATCTTTCAAAAATGCTGTTGAAGAGATAGGTTTATTTTTGAAAGTCACTTGTGTCGTTGGCTTGTCTTGTTGCGATCCTTGGAATTGCCATTTCCTCGTATGAATTATTCTTCACCTTTTGAGTTCGACACGGTGTAGTGCTTCCCATTGGTTTATTCCTTTTGCAGCACGGGGTGAGCACTTCGAGAAAGGTAGTATGGAGATATTACTTGTTTAGGTAATTCTCTTGATTTTTGTGCAACGGATCTTTTTGATTATCTCGACTTATTTGCATTTCCTCGCTTTCCCCAGGTGACTTAGAGTCGACTTCCAATCGTGGATGACTCTTCTTGTCACTTCAACTTGAGACTTGGCTTTTCTTGAGTTGACTTGGTGATACTCCACTCATTTGCATCTTAAATTTGCTCTCTGATGGAGTTTAGTCTACTCTTCTTTGCCATACTCGGTGTCTTGCGCGGAGTCTTCTTCTAGTCTCGATTGTCTTCTTGCATGTTTGGGCATAGGTGACTTAACTCGGCTTGACCAGCCTATTTATTACAATGCGGTTTACAACAAAAATGGGGTGCCAACTTCTATTCTAAGTTTTACATGGCATTCATCAAAATCTAAACAATAAATTTCCCAACAATTTCCCCCTTTTTGATGATGCCAAAACTTAAACCATTCAAAAATGTAAATAGCAAAGATACATGTCTGAGATAGTGTATTCACATAGAATGTATGCGTAGAATCAATCCTTTTATTGATCATAACATTCTTGTTCTTTTACACATATTTGTTTACAAGGTGTATCGAGCAAACATTTGTCTACACAAAAAATAAAGAATTTATAGCTTTATTACGGAAGACTTACTTAGTATGTATTTACATAATAAAATACATGAAGGGGTGAATGACAACACTTCATCTCCTTATTGTCTCCTTCTTTCATCTTGTTCGGCATCTTGCTCTTCTTCTCTTTTTCTCATCGTCGATTTGCCTTAACTTCTTCTTTTCATATGCCTTCTGGCGGCTTCATCTCTTCTTAATCTCTCTTGTCTTTCCTCCATGCATTTGAGTTTGTCTCTTGTTTTTTCTTCTATTCTTTTCGCATACTCAACATTACTTTTAGCCACTTGCAAATTTGCTACTTGGTCAAGACCCATTGATAGATCCCTCCTTTCTTGCACGGATCTACGTATTGATGTTTTGGGCGAGGCTGGAGTGCGAAACCTCTTCCTCACAGCTGCTTCTTCCTCTGCCTCAGGCGTGTATTGTCTTTGGGGGTCTTCTTCTTTCGGTGAGTGACCAGCGGAGTGACGGCGAGTATTGCCGGTAGTCTGTACTGTCATCTTCTTCACATAACGTGAGACCACTTTTCCCGGTACAAGTCCCAAGCTTGAGCCATAGACATCTTTGCAAAGTATCCTTGGATGCGGCGTTTTAAATTCATCAGCGATCGTGGCTCTGTCCCGACATACGAGATGGCATAAGTGTCTCTCTCTCTTTGGAATGCCTCCATGTTGTTTCAAGATGTTCATAACTCGGGCATCCATTCTTCCTTCCACTTCCTCCGTCCACTGCTTCAATTGTCTTTCTCTTTTCGGCCATAGATATAGCGAGTGTTGGGTGGCGGAAATCCTGAGGAGAGTTTTTTGCGATAATGTCATTTTGTGACAAGACTTTGTTGGGGGTTTGTGCAATCATCAAGGTCACATCTTTCGATCCTTCCCCTCAGCGGACTTTCCTTTCTTTTGTTTCAACACTTCCTCGGTGACTTTCCCTTCAGTGCATCCTCTTTTTAAACCGGATCTCTTTTGTGCTTTAAGGTATTCCTCTTCCCCCTTTTTGGCATCATCAAAGGAGAGGAACGCGGAAGCTATCTTGCAAGCGGAAATCGAGCCTGGCGATAGTAGAGTTACATCCGAGTCTTTGTGGAGTATGCGGCCGAAATTGAGCGAGTAGCGTTGGACTCTTTGAAATTAGCTTCATTTTAGCCATGAGAAAATTTGATCTTTTCTGTCCATATTTTCTTCCAGGCGCTGGAGATCACTCTTATTTTGCTCACGCTTGCGGACTTTATCTCGGCGGTGTGAGCTTCGTGCATGTGCTCAATGTGTTCTCTCAATTTCGTTTTTGCATCGGCATTCTCGGCTCTCCATACAAGCGGTTTGTTGAACAATGTCTGAAGTATCTAACTTGTTCCACACGCATTGTTTCTTCTTTATTGCCACCATTCCCTTATCATTATTATGCCTCTCAAGTCGTGATAAGGTTAGCATCTCTGTTGTCGATCGCATGTCCATAGAGGCACTGGTGCCTCTCCATCCGTTCAATTTCGACCAAATAATGCCTTGAACACTTCCCGAACTTAATTTGTTTCTTCGTTGCATCGATGGCCACGCGGCGTCAAAGTCATAGTCGGTGGAGCGATGGTACCTAACGAAATGACGGGGAGGCTGAGTGCTGTGGAAGCATGCGAGCTCGTTCTACGACTCTTCATGGAGGTCGGGTACCTCCAAGGAGAAAAAATGATTCTACAAAGGAATCATCACGGTGACTAGGAGTTGTTCAATGATGAGAGGTGCGCGTGAAGTTCATTTTGGAGTCGAACTGCTGCGGCTTGGGGAGCTGCGCGAGTGGACTCTGTTTGGCTAAGTCTGTTGTGAAGTGGACCCGACTTCTTTGAGCCTCATTTGTCTCAACGGCCGTTGGTCTCGGTGGTTTCTCGATTGAGTGGGTGGTCCTCGGCCTTATCGAAGCGTCATCGGATGATGATGAGATTTCCATTGGTGGCTCATCATCAAAATTGAAAGTTTGTGAGTAGTCTTGAGATCAGATTTGCTCGTCTTGGGAACATCCTTGGCTGAGTCTTTTGGATCGATCAGGGGATGACTCGGCTTCGTCGTCTTCTTCCCCGAAATGTTACATCGGGATTATCTGGGAGTCGTGAAGTGCGCTAATCTCCTTTTCGAGATGGATCAATGATAGCGGGAGGAATGTTCTCTGCTTGACTTCTTTACCAGGAAGTCTCAACCTCCGTGGGCCTTCATTACCTCCTACGAGTCTCAAGCTGCGGTGAGGCCTTGGACCTCCGCTTTCGACGGTGTGTCATGTCTTAGGGTCTTCTGTGGTGGCATCCTTTGGAGTCTCAACCCATGGATTGCACTTTCATCGCCAGTGTTAACTCCCGGGTACATTCTTCTGTGCCTCGGTTGCATCGGCGCGTCATTAACCTTCTTGAGCGGTTGGCACCTCGGTGAGACGAGTCTCAACTATCGAGCTTCATTGATGGCAACTTGCTGTTCGTTTGTGTTTGTACTTTTCTCACTTCGCCTCTGGATTCGTTGTGGAGTCATCTGCGACATTCTCAGGCCTTCTGCGGTGGAGGAGTTTCCCCCTCGGTGGCGCACCGGTGAGTGACTTGGGAATGGGGTCACTCGTCTCAAACTCATTTGTTTCTGCGAGTGTTCGCCGTTGGGGCGGTGGTAAGACACCTTCATTAGGGGTTGGCTCAGCTGGGGTCCCCACTAACCCGAGTTTCATCGCCGAGTTCCTTAATTTCTTCTTCCAGTGGTGGGAAGTGGTGGCGGCAACAACGGTGGCGATTTCTTTGAACCACTCCCATTGGATCAATTTCATTTGTGTTTTGGAGGACTCTCTGGTCCCTCCATCATGTTCTTCTCATGAAGAATTGCGGATTCATGCATTGCTCATTTGCATTTGCAACTCTTACGTGGCGACAAGATGCGGATCCTCATCAGCATGTCGGATAAGACATCAAGGAGATGATGTGTGTGTTACGTAGTGCGGTGATAGGGGCGAGATCTTGGCGCTTCTCCGTGCCTCGGCTTCCTCTACTGTCTTTTCTTCTCCTTGTCCTTGAAGATCTGCAAGATATCGCATGCGATTTTCTTCATCGTCTTGGACCCACGAGTGGTCACGCCAAGGAAGTTGAGTTCCTCTTCTTCTTCTATAACTCGGAGGCCGTTAGGTTTCCCTTGATCGACTCAATTTCCACTTCCTCCCTCTCATGAGACGATTTTGGATATGCTGGGTAAAGTGGGGATAGGATCATCACATCACTATCGGCTCTATCGGCTTCTTCTTGTGTCTCATTTGTGCGGACTACAACTATTTCTTGATTTGCCTCTCTTGATCGCCTTGACGAGACTTATTTGTTTCATCTCATAGTATCTGGAGACTCTACTTCTCCGGCGGTCTCGTATCTACTCGGTGAGTGGTGACTCGGGCGGTTTCTCAAGCTCGAGTGCTTGATGATTCTTCTTCGTCTCTAGTTTGTACGAGAGGATTTTGGTTCGAGAGACGATTTCTTACGAGTCTTGGCGGCGGGGCGTCTTGGTGTTTTCTTACGAGGAGGCTGGCCGTCTTGGCATCGAGATCTCCTCTTTTTGACGATCGGAGAAAGGTAGTTGAAGTCCTTCTCGGCCGTTTCTTCTTTGAGAGGCGGGAGACACACGAGCTGCGGGGCGGGTGACTCTTTCTTGCAGGCGGGAAGCGAGTTTGACTCTCTTTGCCGCGGGAGCATCGTCTTCTTAGCGTGCGGGGCGCTTTCTTCTTTGGTGGAGAGAAGCTTGAGTTGTATCTTGAAGTCGGTGATTCCCCTCACTCGTGTCGCTCTCTTGGCATAGGCTCTCTTACGTGCGCCGAGAGAGGTTTGATACGAACATCCTCTTGTTTACATGGAACGCCTTTCCATGTCTAAGAGGGACTCCTTTCACCTCCGTCGGCCCGTCCAATCACCGAGGCCATATCAGGGATCCTCAAATGTACCATCTTCCTTGAAGGATTTGTTCCCTACATTTTGGCATAGTCTGCTGTAGACAAACTCATTGATTTATTTTCCTTTCTTCAATGATCGCCGCCATCACGATCAACTTTGCTTTGTGATTGGTCAAATCGCCCAAATTTGATGTCAATACATTTGGCAACTATGTCCAACGACTTGTGATAATCCTCCTTGGCGACCTCTTGTTTTTTGTGTAAACTATTTTATCGGCATAGTCGGGCTTGGCTCTTCCTTCCAGCGGCGCCAGGTTTACATCGAAACCGTTGATTTACGATGCTCTTCCGTCGGTAGTGGCGGTGTTGACCAAATCCTTGGCGAGAGATGGTGAGCTTCTTTCCGTGAGCAGATGACTTTATCCTTCATCGTGAATTTCAACATTTTCGTAGAATTGTGCGACCTCCTCCACATAGGTCATCGGATATTCCAACGTCAAAAGCAGTTTCGGCCAGGCGTTTCCAATTTCTCGGCAATTTTCTTCATTAGGGTGTCGTCGGACCTGTTTCACCATCTTGTCGAAATCCACAATAGACCGGTGTGGATTTGCTTTCCTAACTTGACAAAATCATAGGTTGGTGCCATTTTGGATTTCACGAAGAAAACTTAGAGATTGATTTGAAGATAGATAGGGTTTTGAGAGAGTTTTGCCTTTTCTACGAGAGAGAGAAATGAGCGATTTTGGTAGTGATTGAGAGAAAGCGGACGAAAATGGTTTAAGTATGGTTTATGAAAGGGCGTGCGGGTGGTTTTGAAATGTGATCGAAATCAACGGCTTAGATTTTTGCCGATTTAGCATTTAATGTCTCGTATTTAATGCGGTGCATTTATATCAATCATAAGCTTGGTGTGCGGCTTTTTTGCACGTACGTCATAATTATCTTGGCGTCATTCTTAAAAACATTCCGCTTAGTAAAAGCATTGCGTTTTTGTCACTTTTCTCATAAATGATTGACTTTTACCCTCGGTGGTTTAACTCTTCTTCTCACGATCCTCTTTGTGACTCATTTGTCGGTGACTTGGTGTAAATTGTCTTTACGTCACGGTGATTCATTGGTGATTTTAGAGTTGACTCTTTTTCCCTTTTCGTGTTCCATTTCTTTTCTTTGATTCTTAAGTGTCGGCTCGGCTCAATTAACACAACTTCATGCTTGAGTTCTTTAAATCTTGATTCACATAATGGTTTTGTGAAGATGTCGGCCCAATTGTTTATCGGTTGAGATATATTCCAAGATGATGTCCTTCTTTTCAACATGATCTCTTATGAAGTGATATCGACATCGATATGCTTTGTTCTTGAGTGCAACACGGAATTTTGAGTGATTGCAATTGCACTTTTGTGTTATCACATAATTGGAATCTCTTTTCTTCAACTTCATAGTCTCTCATTTCTTTGTCTCATCCATAGGACTTGGGCTACGGTGCCCATATGTATTACTGCCGGTTGTAGAGGTGGCTATTGAATTTTGCTTCTTGCTAAACCGGGAAATCGCACTGTTTCTAGCATTTGACATGTGCACGAGGTGCTCTTCTGTCAACTCTGCATCGGCATAGTCAGTGCGAATAGCAATTAGCTTGAATCCACCTTCCTTTGGATACCATAAGCCAACTTCTTGGCTTCCTTTCAAATATCGAAGATTCTCTTAGGCTCTTTGTCATATGGCTCTCTTTGGGGCGATTGAAATCTTGCACATACACCTACAACAAAGGTGATGTCGGCACGCTCTTTGTGAGATAAGCAATGATCGATAAGTGCTATGTATCTTGTTTGATCCACGGGCTTGCCATCTGCATCCATGTCCATTTTGGTGATGTATTCATTGGTATTTTCACGAGAAGACTTCTCCTCCATACCAAATTTCTTCATTAAATCTCTGTTTGTATTTTGTTTGACTTATGAGCGTTCCATCCTTGATTGTTTCACTTGGAGTCAAGGAAGAATGTCGGCTCTCCCATCATGCTCATTTCAAATTTACTTTGCATGAGGTTTGAAAATTTTTCACCACGATTCTTTGTTTGTGGATCCAAAAATGATGTCATCCATATATTTGAACAAGCGATATACTCTTTTTGTCTTGGATTCTGAAAAGTGTTCTATCTACTTTTCCTTTTGTGAATCCATTCTCGATTAAAATTGTGACAAGGTATCATACCATGCTCTGGGTGCTGTTTCAATCCATACAAGGCTTTCTTGAGTTTGTATACCTTATCTCCAAAGTCTTGCTCAAATCACTGGAGGTTGTTCAACATACACTTCTTCTTCCAATAGACCATTTAGGAATGCACTTTTTACATCCATCGATATACAATGAAATTTTTGTGAAAGCGACATAGGCAAGAAATATCTTATTGCTTCCAATCTTGCTACGAGGAGCAAATGTTTCATCAAAATCTATTCCTTCTTCTTGGCAATATCCTTTGGCTACTAGTCTTGCTTTGTTTCTTACCCAGAACCTTCCTCGTTCATCTTGTTTACGAACACCCATTTAGTACCAATAACGTTTTGATGTGTGGGTCTTTGAACTAATTCCCATACTTTATTTCTTTCAAGCGATTCAGACTCTTCTTGCATAGCTTGAATCAATGTGTGTCATCAATGCTTGTAACACATCTTTGGGCTCATTTGCAAGATAAAGCATATGAACATAGCTTCTTGTTGAGTTACGGATCTTGTTTTGACACCTTCTCTTATATCTCCAATGACAAGTTACGGTGGATGGTCTCTCGGCCATCTTACATCGAGGTTGAAGTAAGTTAGGCCCAGGTTCGATTGTCTAGCGGTGTGTTGCTTTGATCGGCTCTCTCGCACTCACTTATTGCGCAAATTTTCGGCATTTTATGAGACTCGACTATCTCATCTTCATACGAGTTAATAGTTCGGCTTGACTTGACATAGGGACTCTTACGTATGGTTGGATGATTGAACATCGGTGACTCTTCAATGTCTTCTCTATTTACATTTGGCTCGCCGAATACCACATGAATGGATTCTTACGCAACCATAGTCCTTTTGTTGAGTACTCTGTAGGCTTTCTTTTTTCGGTGAGTATCCCAGAAGATACCTTAAATATAACTTTAGCATCAAAGGCCTTTAGATTGTCTTTGTCGTTGTTGTGGATGAAGCATTTATATCCAAATATTCTAAAATATGCAACATTTGGTTTCTTCGAGTCCAAATCTCATAGGGAGTCTTTGTGTTTTGTCATTTTATCATACATCTATTTTGATGTGTAGTTTGTGTTGATTGCTTGACCCATGGTAACCTGGCCCATTAACATGGTCGCCTTTTGCTTCTTTGAGAGAGTTAAAGTTCGCTTGCTGCACGCAACTCCATTACTGTTTTGTGGAGTCGCTAACTGCGAGATAGTTAAATGACCAATACCATTTTTCTGATAATCTTGAGTTATTATTCCATTGACAAACTCGGTTCCTGCAATACGATCTTATTTTGACCAATGGTTTGGCTCGCCTGCCGTTTTGAATCCTCTT